>JAGTXK010000030.1:0-288942 GCA_019096195.1 Boletus sp. NGJ
AAGAAATCAAGCTTCTAGACTGGCCTGCAATTTCCAGACCTTAATCCCTGTTGAACATACTTGGAATCACCTTAAGAGATGTCTCTCAGGTTATAAAAATGCTCCACATGTGCATCCTAGTCAATGGTGTATGGAATTGCTCTGACCAGTGCCTATGCAGCTCCAAGTCTTCAAGTTTCTTCAGGAAGTCAGCTATAGACAGATAAATGATACATGAGAATGTATCGGTTTTGAAATAAATAAGGATGGATGACTGCATGTTATCACAATATGTAGATCATTGTAACCTTTTTAAATTATAGATTTTGCCTCCATATACTGTCTACTCCCAGGCCAAAGTCACTAATATATCGTGCCCATGAAACCAATTCATACTAACCTGAAGTCCATCTCAAATTGTAAAGCACTGATCTGGTAAAATGGTGGCCATGCCATGGCAAGCGAGTTATGTTGTTTTGGAACAGTATTGAATTATCCGGAGTTGGTATAGTGGCATTTCCAAGTCTCTGCTCCTCCTGGAATAGAGTAACAGCAGCCACTACATCAATAATCTCCTATGGATTTTAGATTGGACGCCTAAGTTGGATAGACTTGGACTTATGGAAATATAAAACTGTAAGTATCCACAACACAATGTTGAGTGCACTACATCCATATTATTATGTCTAACTCAGACTATGAGAGCACTTCCATTATCATCTACAAATGTCACATCTCTCTCTTGGAACAAGAAAATCATGATCTACACAGTGTTAAGTCCCCTAAACTGTACATCTCACCATTCATTCCAAGTACAAGCTCTCCACATGCTCTAACTTATCTATGCTATTTATAGGCACAGTAACAAATACCTCAGTGCCAGATAGGTAATCAGAAGGCTAGTTACAATCGGCTATCGAGTGGAAGACCTGGTCAGTGAAGCCAACCGCTGTGTATGCCTTGATTGCGCTGAGAATGTTGAGCACTCTGAAGAGTATTTTTTTAATATGTAATACATTGGAATCTACTGACCATATTCCAGAGAAGAACAATTATATTGCTGCTATCAAGATCTCATGCGATGGATCCCCTTTCTTAGGTAAGATTTAACCACTGATACTGATAATGAGACACTCAAAATCATCATTAAATATGTATATGGATCAAATCTCCACCATCCATTTCAATTTGTCATGTTGCAACACATTTAAGCTTAATAAGGGTGCTGATAGGGCCCATGGTGACAATGCAGCTAAACTAAAGTCATCCATCCTTCTCTGGCTTATGTGTGATTGCCCAACCCCAGAATCTATGCTTAATCCACAAACTAGCATGAAATCTGGGCATGGATTTTATCATGATGTCATGGCCCAGCTGATTTGCCTGGTGGATTATGACTGGAGTGACATCTGGTGCACACCCTGAGTTGATTTTCTACTGACTTTGTTGATAAATTGCAACCATGTACTACAGCCACAGAGAAAACATCTATAATTTCCATTCTGACTACCTTGTCACCACAGATTCCTGACCTTACTTCATGTACAAAAATGAGAACTATAATGCCAAAGATCCTATCAAGGGGCTATTTAAGAATACACTACTTCTCAAGGTTAGCTCTTCCCTCATTCTGTCATCTCGTACTTATTTTTGTTTCTTTCAGGCCTTCAATTGTATTTTTACATCCCCAGGCTCAGCTGATTCTGAGGTCCAAATTGATAACCTTGATAATGATGTAGGAGAGCATTCGCAAGTGGCCAGAAAGCATCAAAAGGATTCCAATGAACAGAGGACCCATTCTCATATTGCTGCACTTCTTGGAATGAAGTCAGTTAGCCCCTGAGCCATTGCATATACTGCCGTTCAGATACAAGGTTTTTTCAATCACTCTGTTCTAGTTGACTTGCTCTATCATTTAGCTTTGCTTCACTTTGTCCAGTTGCAACTCCTGGCATATAGTGGATGAAGACTTTGACTACCAGCAGTTCTACCATAATATTGTCACTTTCTTCAAGGATGTTGAAACTGAGAAGAAAAAGTGGCAAATTGATGACCTGTTATTCTGGTGGAATCAGTATGTTTCCTTCTTTATTCTACCCCAAGATTTTATGATGAGACTTCAACAGCTCAGTTTTTGGCTGCACCAATGCATCATCATAATGTCCTAAGGATGCTGCCAAGAAATCAGTCATGATGACCATGTAGAAGCTCCATAAGAATGGAACCATCATGGGGTTGTCATCTGCTACAGTTTGAACTGTCCATCATAGTATTATGTAGCATTTTATAGTATGTAGTGTACATATTGCAAGTCACAATTGAGTGCTTGAGTTATTATTTCTTTCATGAGAGATTTGAAATCTGGGGCAGTTTGCCATCTGTTTGATTGGTGTGCATTAGGCACAACATGTGATAGTTTGCCAAGTGAAATGGTTTTGACATCATTGCATAATATCCATAAATGTGAGGGCACTTATTGATGTTACATAGAACTGCAGCAATAGCCTAAGACACTAGATTTTGGAAGAGCATCCCTTTGGTACTAATATTCTACAAGTTGTACATTGCCAGTGGGAGCACAGTCCATATGTGAAATTTCACCATCACCACTCAAGTGCCCAAAATTGGTCTTAATGGTATCAATTACATGTACCTAGAGTTGATCCACTCTACATTGCAAATCTAGCAGAATATGAGTGATCATGTAGGTGGTAACCAATAATTTAATTATTCTGGCAAAGTGAGCTCAACATGGTAGATTTTCATAAGCATTGCTAATAATGTCACAAAGAGTATCACATCAATGCATTTTTAAAGTATTGTATTGTAATTGTATAATTTTAGATATTCTGAGCAAGTCAGTTGCAGAAATAAGAGTCACACCTCAGTTGAATATTCTGTATGACACAGCATTGATGTATAAAATATGTTTATATTCAAGATAATTTGGCATGCCACCACATTATAACTAATGGCCAACTTCTTGTAAGCAATCCCCACAACTCATCACAAAGTATTTGTATCAACATGAGGGCCTGTATTGTATTGCACCTAATAATTTCAGAAATTCAGAGCAAACTAATTGCAGAATCACATTCACCTACAGGACAAATGTTCCAATGTAACTGAGCATTGATACATAATATTCAAAAGAATCTAGTATGCCATGTTATGGCTAAAGACTAACTTTTTGGAAGCAATCCCCATGACATCACAAAAAGTGTTGCATCGGTGCAAGGGGCTAGGTTTTTAAAGTATTGTATTGCAGCCATAATAATTTCAGAAATTCTGAACAAATCAATTGTAGGGCCACATTTGCCTATAGGACAGATATTCTATTCAATAAGCCTGTAGTTATAGAAGACACTTATATTCAAGAGAATCAAGCATGCCATCAGATGGCATTCATGATTAATAGTCATCTTTCTGTAAGCAATGGTCAGGGCATGGCAAAAAGCAATGCATTGAGACAAGCCCCTGGGTTTTTAATGTCTTGTATTACATTTTGGTCAATTCAGCATTTTTATACATTACAACAGAAGTATAAGGGTTGTTTATAACATTCTGAATCTCATGATATGCAAATAGCTGTTTCAGATATGTATCTATAATCAAGAAAACTTAAATGCTGTGCTGGTAAGTCTTGTAAGTGGGGTTCCTTTGGAGAATCCTGAGGTTGCTCTTAGTTACCACAAATGGAAGTTGGATGAGCATGGTCTGAGGTGGTGCAATATCACAAGCATGATCATCATCATGTGTCATGGCTTCCAGTACATGGACAAGAAGGTGAGGGGAAGTGGAATCAGTGGGATGACAAATAGAATTTCTTTCTTTCTTTTTTGCTACTTGAGAGAATAAAAGAAACAAGAGAATGTCACTCATTTACCAGATATCACCCTCCCTGACCACTAGAAACATATAGAACCATTGTGCGAAGTGCAGAGAACTTTTTTTCTCCACACTCAACCCAATGCCCTGCTGGCAAGTGTGGTGGATGAGCAATCCTGGGCCAATCTAGCATTAAATTGGTTCTGAACCAATTATGGATGGAACTTACCAAACTTAAGTGAACCAATCACAGATGGAACTTATCCAAACTTACATGCCAGCCAATCAGTGGCCAATGTTATTTGTAAGTCTTTTGGTCCATCCCACTTTACACACTTTACACACTTATTTGCACTTTACATAAGCTCTGCAGCATCAACATGCTCACTCCTCTCATTTCATCCTCTTTGTGAACTGCATCATCATAAGTTACTTTTTCTTCATGTCTCCATGTCAGTACCTTAAACCATATATTATAGCTGGACGACAACATGAATGAACATCACCACATGCCTAATATGGATTGATGAGGTAAGCATGACCATTTCATGCTACCTCAAGGTGCATTAGTGTTTATTCCTCCACCACCAGGTTGTTTTTTCTCATCTATGCTAATGGCAACTCTCCAACAAGCTGGTGTCCATCACAGCCCTTGGCCATCCCTATAGAATGAACCACACTGATGCCAGCTCCAGTGGTATGGTATTGACTCCACCAGCGGTGGCCCTGGCCTGCAACAATGCAATGGACATGGGTGTTGATGATCCAGAGGTGGATGAATCTTCAGAAGATGGTGAAGACAACAAAGAGAATTTGGAAGAGGTGAAAGCACTCAAGGTAGGAATTCTCTAACCCATCATTGGCATTGACTGAAAATGCCTGCAGGCACAATGGCAATATCTGCAATCTTTGCTTGTGTCTGCTCAACAACTACCCCCACCCTCTTCAACACAGCACTTGAAGTGCCATCTATGCTGGCCTATCATGTCTGTTCCAATGTTAAACATCATTTCCGATTATAGTGTTCTTGTGCTTGACATGAATATTCTGTTATCATCATTGTCTATTGTTGCCTCCATCATTGAGTTGCTTTGATGGACTGTTGTCATCCTTATTTCCATTATCATGGAGCTTGATGGACTTTCTTCCAACACATCCCAGTTTGACAAGGCTGCACAGGAGGCCATTGCATATATCACCTCTTGTATCTGATTGCACACATTGTCACTCAAGATCCTAATGTCCAAGAGCAACTATCTCACATCCCTCAGCATCCAAACTGAGCAAGTCAAATTTTTTGATGAAGAATTCTGAGATTGATTGACCTGTGCTTCTCAAAGATGCTGCAGCCTCACAAGATATGAGCAGTGCCATCAAGGTCATGCTTCTGAGTCTTGACTGCAATCATGAGTCATTTCCCTCAGCTTTTCTTATATTTGACCTTATGTTCTCGCCCACAGTATGACACAAGGGCTTGCTCACAGCAGCTGTCTGCAGTGGGCAAGAACAACTTGGCTACCATCCTCACCAATGGAATTGGGATTATATTGACAATGCTCCCCCAGTAGACCCAGCCTTCTAGATGTTCCTTCAAGTTATCCTTAGTATCAATCTACTACATACTAGCATCTTGTCCCTCAGACTCCTTCTGAGTCATCAGTAAAAACAGGACTAACTATCCAGTACTAGATAGTACTGAACAGTAACATAGTGCTCATAGTAAGGGTCCAACTGGATAGTGGTTTGATAGTACCATGACAGTGTCTCATAGTCTATTCATAGTGTGGCCATAGTCTGTTATAGTATTCTCATAGTGTCCCATAGTATTCTTATAGTACTTTCATAGTGGTCATAGTATCTCATAGTGTCTCATAGTGTCTCATAGTACTTCCATAGTGGCTTAGCAATCCTAATCCTAATCCAATTTCAAGCCAATTCTAATTCCAAATTCAATTAAATATTAATTCTATTAATTCTAATTCTAATTCCAATCCCAATTCCAATTCCAATTCCAATTCCAATCCTAATCCTAATCCCAATCCTAATGATTTACAAAGTGAAATGTTGACTTCATGTAATGAGTAGAGAAAGATAAAATTAAGAAACAAGAGAGTGTGGAAAAGTTTTTGAAGTCTGGCTTGTTTATATAAGAATGGTGGCACAAATATTGACAAATAATGTCCGCTTTTTTTAACACTGAGTGTGGGAAAATGGACTTGAATATTTTTTTGGAGTGTAGGTCTACACTTTTGATACACTTTGTGACTACACTTTTACTACACTTTGTTGGCTACACTCTACTACACTCTGCTACACTTTTGTTTGCTTTTTTTTTACTACACTCTGTTTGCTACACTTTTGCTACATTTGGTGCGCATTTTTGCTACACTGTACTACACTCTTTCCTACACTTTTTGTACAACATTTGACTACACCTTTGACTGCACTTTTTGTACACTTTTTGACTACACTTTTTGTATACTTTTGATTTAGGATTAGGATTAGGATTAGGATTAGGATTAGCTTAAAATTACTACTATGACTATGACTACTATAAATGTACTATGAATGCTATGAAATGCTATGATACTATGATACTATGACACTATAAACACTATGAACACTATGAAATGCTATGGTACTATGATACTATGATACTATGAACACTATAAATACACTATGGATACTATGAATACACTTTCAATACTATGATACTATAAACATTATGAACACTATGAGTTATCTATGAAACTACTATGGCACTATGAGCACTGTGATGAAATCCTGTATTTACTGATGGTCTAGTTACTATATATGAATCCAATGACAGTAGAATGTCAGGAGCCCCCTAACAAACTTTTTCACCACTTGTCCATCACACAATGGATGTAAAAGAACTATGGCCAGTCAGTATATCTTCAGCCAGGACTCAATAATATACTTGCTCACTAACAGTTGTTCAGATCTTGTCAAGAGTTGCTGATGAGCGCTTCCTCCAAGAGTTTGCATGCAATGAGGGCTTCTGAGCCACTGAACAAGATGGTTGCATGCTGATCCTGCTGAAGGTTGGGGTGGATGCAAGGTTAGCCTTACTAAATTTCCATCTGCCTAGCATGCTGACTCTCAATAGATGTGTAGTACATAAATGCATTCAGTTTGCCCTATTTTCTAGCACAATCATGCAGGTGCTGACTTGAACCTGGAGCTCTGCACATTGTTCTATTGACTTACGGTAGTCCTTGCAATGCCAATTCATGCATTCTTCATCTTTGATGGCCATGCACAACCAAGTTTAAAGCATGGTGCTTGTATTCAAAGGAAAACTCATTGGCTTGCACATCCATTTCAAGAACTAATTAATACCTTTGGGTTCTTGTGGTGTAAGGTAAGTCATGAGCCATTGTAACCCTATCAAATGTTGCACTTATCCCCATCTGAGGCTCCAGATGAAGCTGAGGCTGAGCTTGCAGCCCTCAGTCAATAGGGAGTTATTAATATTGTCCTTACAACTGACAGTGATGCTGTGGTGTTTGGTGCAATATTTGTTGCCTGCTGGTGCATTCTCTGACATTCCCTGCTCAGTTTGTGACTCAGTACAATTTTTTTCATGTGTGTGCATACCACTATCAGTTTCTTGAATCCAGATTATTTTGACCACATCATCGCTGCCACCACAGAGTTGGGGCAGTCTGGCCTCATTTTGATGGCTATCCTCAGTGGTGGTGATTATGATGTAAGTGCAAGATACAATCTCATCATGTTGTTAGTATGACTGACAAGGCATGACAAGGCAGGCTTTCACAATTAAACTGTGAAGCAACAATTGCTCATGAGCTAGCCAAGTATGGGCTCAGTGAGGCCCTTGTAAATGTGTTCAAGATGAGCAATAGACATGAATTCAATCAGTTTCTCACTGGCTGGCAGGATAACCTTCACTTCATATTGACCATGGACCCTGCAGGCCAACTTGAATGAAAGTATGTGACCCTGGCACACAATGTGTCTGACTCTTTTTCAAGTTATGAAGTTGTCAAACACTATATCAATCCATTGAGCACATTTACAACAATGGGTAGCTTTGCTGCCAACCATGACCATTATCACATTCAGTCCTACCAGCCATGTCTTAACAAGCTTGCTCACTTCTGTAAGCAACAATTTTGATGGATAACTGAGGTAATCACAACAAAGCTGCATGCATTTGTGTGGGAGGGTATGTTGCTATGATGGCTATGCAAGGCAAGTAATGCCACTATGATATTGAGCATGATAGCACATGCTTGCACTAATTAGCTCCCCATGCAGGCTGATGATGAAATGGCCTTTGTGCCAACAGTCCACCTCATTTCCCATGATGTAATTGACACCACAGGTTCAAATCTTGCAGTCTTCAAAGTCCATTTCCATGGTGGGCAGATCCCACATGCAGTTCAAATTACTTTGTTGCCCCCTGATTTGAAGATTTCTGCACAGCTCACTCAACTAAAAGATGAGATCATGTTTCTGACACTTCCTGCATGTGTTATTGATTATGCCCTCCCAAATGAGGCTGCTCACCTGATAAGCTACTCAATTGAGGTAGCATATGACCATATCCACCAATGCCACATTTATGTACCTTTGTTGCAGCAAATGCCTATATCTGAGGCTGGATGCCAAGCACAGCACTGAGTAGAGACCTGTGGAGCCATGCTGGGTACTGGCCCATTGCTGATGAGTCCAGGGCTTGGAGGCTCAAGCTCCCCAGTGGGTAGCACATCTGCCCCATTGATTGATCTCACAGTGGATTCAGAGCAAGAAGCAGAGTTGGAGGTGGAAGTCATTTGGTTGATAGTGTTTCCTTTGTCCAGTGTGTATGATTGGCTCTTGTAAAATACAGTCCCAGTGTATATTTTCACCATGTTGGGTCACATTCAGCCCTGATTTCAATCAGCAGGGTGGCTGCAAGTGGTCCAGTAATTTTGAAATTGTCACTGACAGCCTTAAACCTCAAACTCAATGTCCATGTAACTGTACATTAATTTCTCTTGAATCCCACCATGGGATGGGCAAGGACTTTCACCAAGAAAGGCCTACAACCATCTGAATCTCCTAGGAAATCTCCAAGGAAGCAGCTCCCATTTCCCAGAAGATCTCTGAAAGTTATTGAACAACTGAAGGAAGCAGGAAAGGAAGCTCATTTCAAGACAAGAAGTGCTATGCCAGGCACATCAAGCATGGTTGAAAATGGCTCATAGGTCATTTCCCTGCCAACAACAGCATGTCATCAGTTCCTGCAAATATCACTGAAGAAGATATCTATGGTGATCTGTCATTCTGGATGGTATTTGACTGCACCCCAAATCACTGCTCCAACAAGGCATTGGCCCTATTCCTAACATTCAAGGGCTTCCACCAGAATTTTGGAAAAGGAGCAACAGTGACAGATATCATGGAAGATGGCATTTTGATGTGACCAATCAGCAATGAGAGAGTAACCTAGCAGATTCAGCTGAAGTTGAGGATCTAATGAACTCACTGAAACACAAGGCAAGCTTAGAGAATGGCAATAGGACTCACTCATTTCCTATGACAAGGGATTTCATGGACCACATACTATACTTGTGTGGTCACTATTATAAACAGACAACTCTGATGCAACTCCAATGAACTGGAGTTACTTGAGAGTGTCAGGACTTGGCTTCACCTCACCTTATGTGGTACACCCTTGCTTGAGTCTGATGCCCCAGATTTCAAGGACATAGGAGGATCAGAGGTATGGACTCAATGTGGTCCAATGTCAAGTTGAGTGGAGGTTAGAGTGAGTCATCAAGACTTGGATGGAGGACAGGAGTGATGTTTAGAGTTGATATTCTATAGGAGTAGTACCAAGGGTTTATATATGATCAGAATCAAGATTACTAATGGAGTTCATAAGGTATAATGAATAAGTAGCTGAGTAAAGAGAACAGAGATGGGACCTGGCCAGAGTGGTGCTCCTAAGCGAGACAGACACTGGTTTGGAGACAGCTATGAAGCAGGACTAGGATGGATGAGGAAACATAGGTTTATGTATGAATAAAGAAGTATGAATACTACACAAAGAAAGTCACAAGTCTGAGGGTATGAGAGTGTACTCCAAGGAAGAATGCACCAGAGTTGTGGACAGAGGTCCAGAGTTGGACTTGTTGGACTATATGGAATATGACAGTCACTTAGATCCTGTCCTTTGATTGAGGTGGCACTCTGCATCTTGCAGCATGCTTTTGATGGTGAGTATGTGACTTGATTAGACTTGCACATGGACCTGAAGGAGCGGAAGCTTGTTAGCCGACACCTGGAACAGCTAGCATTTAATGCCACTGCATGAACTTTATGGACAAGGCAAGTCCTGTACCCTCAGCACACACAGAACAGAGATAAAAACTGAACAGAATATGCAATTGATTCACCACAGGTGTTTTGAGCTTGTCAAGATGCAGTGGCAGCATATCATCATGCCCAATCTATCATCGATCAGCCATGTCATGCAAAAATACCTTGCACATGAGCCACTTGTGCTAAGCAACGCATCTGTCTATTTTAAGGTCCACCTCCAGAATTACAAGGGCTAGCAGCATAAGGTAGACAAGGGGGTGGGTGAAGCTGACCTGCAAGGTGCATTGCCATGGGCAGATTATCTCAATAGCACTGTATGACAGTGTTTGATGTGTGTGAACAGGGAGTCACTACAGGATATACAGTACATATCCACAGCCTAATCTACCTGGCTCTGACTCCTTCATCTGGCTATCAGTATGAATCAAGTGGCTTGAGATGTTCCACTATGAATGGGACCCCAAGTCTGAAGACTATGTCTTCCCAGCAATGGGCACAAATGGTATCATACAGTCTTATGAGCAACTCTCCCACAAGATGGTCCAGAAGTGGATTGACAAAGCAACTGCAGGCACTGGAATTCAAGGTTCCTTCTCAACACAGCATCAGTAAATATAGAATTTCATTATAGTGCTCATAGTGCCATAGTAGTTTTATAGTAGACATAGTAGTTTCATAGATAACTCATAGTATTCATAGTATATTTATAGTGTTCATAGTATCATAGTATCATAGTACCATAACATTTCATAGTGTTCATAGTGTTTATAGTGCCATAGTATCATAGTATCATAGCATTTCATAGCATTCATAGTACATTCATAGTAGTCATAGTCATAGTAGTAATTTTAAGCTAATCCTAATCCTAATCCTAATCCTAATCCTAAATCAAAAGTATACAGAAAGTGTAGTCAAAAAGTGTACAAAAAGTGCAGTCAAAGGTGTAGTCAAATGTTGTACAAAAAGTGTAGGAAAGAGTGTAGTACAGTGTAGCAAAAATGCGCACCAAATGTAGCAAAAGTGTAGCAAACAGAGTGTAGTAAAAAAAAAGCAAACAAAAGTGTAGTAGAGTGTAGTAGAGTGTAGCCAACAAAGTGTAGTAAAAGTGTAGTCACAAAGTGTATCAAAAGTGTAGACCTACACTCCAAAAAAATATTCAAGTCCATTTTCCCACACTCAGTGTTAAAAAAAGCGGACATTATTTGTCAATATTTGTGCCACCATTCTTATATAAACAAGCCAGACTTCAAAAACTTTTCCACACTCTCTTGTTTCTTAATTTTATCTTTTTCTACTTATTACATGAAGTCAACACTTCACTTTGTAAATCATTAGGATTAGGATTGGCATTAGAATTAGAATTGAGACTGGAATTAGAATTAGAATTAGAATTAGAATTAGAATTAAGGATTAGGATTAGGATTAGAATTAATATTTACAGCTATTTGCAAATCTCTGTGGAAAACAAATTCTGAAAAGTTGTGCCTCGGAGACAGCCAGGAAGGGACCCTGGGCGCAGCTGAGTGGGTAGCCTGTGTAAGTGTAGATTGCTGTAGCTACATGTTGGTTCAATTTGCCTAGTACTACCTCACTCGCATGTCTGAACAACCAGCCAAGAGGCAGTATGCCTTTACTGTTGCCCTTACTGTCTACTCTGCACTCAAGCAATCATCCAAGGGCAAGAGTACTACCAAACAACAAGAGAAGTCCCTCAAAACCAAGTAATTGCTTTTCCCACTCAATAAGGACAACTATCTTGAATTTCTTGAAAGTATTCTCGAGAAGCATGGTCAGACTTAGTACAAGATTTCTAGCAAGCAACGGTTCTCATTCAAGCTCACTATGGTGAAGACAAAGAGGTATTGTTCCTACTAGTATGGTTGTGCACAGGTCACCTGGCTCACAATTTTTTTAGCCAGTGCACAAGTGAGGCGATGGACGTCAATAACAAGTCAGACTACAAAGAGATGGTCCAAAAAATTCATGACGCAGCCGGTGCCAGTGACCTTGGTATAGCAATGAAAATTTTAGTCGACATGAAGCATGTCAAGAAACTTCCATTGCATCAAGCAAACAGCCGCTCCAGAGCCGAAGAGTCAAATATATCTGATAATAACCAAGTATTTTTTTTTTTAACCATAACCTGGACATTCTCTAACACATTTTCTAACAAGCCCTCACCATCCTGATCAGCTTCAGATCTAGATGTGCACCTTGCATGATGGTGCATGAAGCTTGCAAAGATACACAAAGACAGCAATGATGGTCACCTGACATATATTGCGCCATCGGGTACCGCTATCCCACTTACTTCAGCAATGGTGCTCGACTGGGCCCATGCTTTGGTATAGTATCTCTGTAGATTCATGCTAAAAACATCTAATTTGTCCATAGAAGGAAGGCCAGGCAACATTGAACATGCCGCCTAACATCCCTTCATTCAATGCTGCCAACAAGGCGATGTTTCTACACCCAGTGCACAAGGCACAGGCTCAGAAAGTTGCTTCACAATCCCCACCATCTCCAAGTCCAAACGTTGCGCTGGACATCAACTCACTCACATCTGTCATTCTTCTTCAGACTTTAGCCAATCTTTCATCTGTAGCTTGTAATCCAACTACCGCCACAATGCCAACAGTTCCAGCTTCAACGATGCCCATTCATTCTGTCCCCAAAAGATCCACCTCCCCTCCAATTCCATCCCCTTCCCAGCTTATGCAGTTTCTCAAATATGCGGAGACAGAGCTCCATGTCAAGAATGCTACTGTATTTAAGCAGAAACTTGCGGAGCAGCACATCGGCCCCGACATCCTCCCTGAAATTGATGACAGAATACTTGCTGTGGAGATTGGGATTCCGGCCGGTGATATAATCCGTCTGAAAAAGGGTTCTATCGCCTGGTGGAATGGTTCTGATGTGAAGCGTAAGCATAGTAACACTGATCAGAGTCAATTCAGGTTGCCTACTCATCCACCCCAGAAGAGGGTCGCTTATGAGAAGAAGTACCATGATGGTGGCAGCTGCCACTTCACTGGATCTCCGATGATTGCTGGGGATGACGACGGACCGAAAGACTACAATCTTTGGTACCAGTCTACAGATCATGGGACATGGCTTCCTGTTCCGAGAGGATTCATTGTTTGTGAGGATGGTGATGATGATGCTTTAGATAGTTTCTTCAAGTAATAGGACAATATCTGCATCGTTAGCCTTACAATCTATTTTCGCTGTGAATTTGTTATGTCGCTGTGAATTTGTTACAACAACTATACATTCATTGCAGGAGTAATTTGCAAGGCTTTACAACTAACAACTACAGTACTAGGTCCATTTCTCACCAAAAAAAAGCCTTCTGCTTTGTCAGGAGTAATGCTCTGACAAGCACATACAATTGTGGTCATTGAGAAGTTATTAGGAAAGCGCCAAAAGTATGCCTTGATCGCTGAGAACGCTTATTCAATCGGATTATAATCAGGAGAGTAGGGGGGGAGGAAGATAAGCTTGCAAACTAGTAGTAGTTAGTACTATGTAAAGAACAACATCACATACATACAGTGCATATCTTCAATAAGCGTGTGGACCTCCTTGGTCTTATGGATGTGGCAATTGTCCATGACGATAATGCTATGGGGACCAGGATACGGGTTGGTGAGAGGCATCTGTACAAAAGATAAGTAAATACTATACATGAACTACGAAGATGTACCACATGTTCCTTCAAAAATCTCACGAAGCACTGACTGTTGACTGGTCCTTCTATGATATTATATGCAATAATATCATTAAGAGTGATGGTAGGAAGGATTGAGAACCTTGTTTCTCGAACAAAGCATCTGCTGACACAGCAGCGGACACCCTTCCCCGACCAGCCATATTGGTGGGTGGATGTCCGCTTATGCTTGGCTGCTTCATTGATAAAAAGAAGCATATTCGGATCCGGCACATCAGCAGCAATCCAATTCATTTAGATCACACGTGTCTCTTCATTTCATTCTGTGGCTGCACACAAACGACTTTACGTGTGATGGAAAGACATTGGAGTGTTTGAAGAAGATTTGAAAGCATTACGAACTTTTGATGCTTGGCCCAAAGTTCATGCTGAAGCTTGTCAAGGTAGATGGTGTTGCAATTCTGGATAACGGTGGAAATGAAAGCAATGTCAGTAGAGGTGAGGAGTCGACGGTGCCCAGTTGTGAGAAAATATTTGCTCGGGTTGGTGATGGTGCCATATTTCAAGTACAAAGAGAGCGTCCTGTAAACTAGTGATTTCTTGATACCTAGTATGCAGCAGATATCATTGACGCTATGGTTGTCATTGTACAGGAGTGGGATTCGAGCTTTGACATTGGGAGGCATGACGTGGTAGGGCCCTGGCATGGGAGTGCAAAACAAACATGCTTATTCAGCTACGCAGGTGAAAGGAACTTGCAACGAACAGGAGAAAGAAACCTAAACCCAATATCGGAAGCGTTGCTAACTAAAGCAATGTGCGACAGAGAGAAGGGCAATTTCAAGGCTAGGGGAAACATGGTGCTCTACTGGCTACTTATATATACTACCGGTAGTGGCGCACGGACCATGCTGTGCTATGACGTCGTAGGGTACTGGGTATGACATCACAGGAACAAGGGAATGTTAGTGTCCAATGGCAAAAAGGGAAAGCGATGGAATGAGATGTGTGTGGTATACGCATGTAAGTGAAATGGTAGTCCAGAATGCTCTAGGCGTGGCTGCGTGTGATATACTTAAAGGGGAACTAATAGATGGAAGCGAGAAGGGAAATGAAAGAGTGATGCATGAGGCATCACATAAGTTGATCGTTGGATCTGGTATCAAGACGGGATCATATCGGGGGATAGATCGGGTCTTGTCTGGGTCTTGTGATCTGGCATTCGTCTGATCAGTACTTGGGTTAATCTAGTGTGGGCTTGATTAGTACTTGGTGACGGCATCGTGGGATGGCGTCGGGTGTGATCTATGGCGTGAGCCGGGGATCGGGGTGAGCGGGAAGTCGAGGATCTGGAGGTGGGCTCCTGATTAGTACTTGTGTAGTGTACCGAGCTCTGCATCAGGTACTGTCTACAGGGGGGCGTGCGTGTAATGAGCATATACGTGACAAGGGGGTTCTTGTCATCGTACGGCATGTTATGTTACGTGGTGTGGCTACCGAGTGCTGCATCAGGCAGGTCCATGGGGGAGGTGTAGTTTATAGGCGTGCGGGCCTTACTTGTGGCTGTGGGGCCAGGGTTTAGCCGTGAGGCTACTTGGTGTCGTAGTGTAGCGGGTACGACTAGGGTACGACTAATGAAAGTGTACTTAGGTGTGGTTGATGGTATGGTGTATCGTATGGGGGAGGATACAACAAGTGACTACTCTAGGTGTATGCGTAGGTGAGGCTGGGATGGAGTTTGGGTGATGGTAGGCGAGTGTATCGTCTATAGGTGGTGCGAAAGTGTAGGTAGGAGTGCCAATAAGTAGGTGGTATAATAGGTGATCGTTTCAGCAGGCCACCCACTCAGCTGCACCTGGAGTCCCTTTCTGGCTGTCTCCGAGGCACGACTTTTCAGAATTTGTTTTCCACAGAGATTTGCAAACAGCTGTAATTGAATTTGAAATTGAATGGCTTGAAATTGCATTAGGATTAGGATTAGGATTGCTAAGCCACTATGAAAGCACTATGTATACTATGGCATCACTATGACCACTATGGAAGTACTATGAGAATACTATGACCATTATGAAAGTACTATGAGAATACTATGACCACTATGAAAGTACTATAAGAATACTATGACAGACTATGGCCACACTATAAATAGACTACAAGACACTGTCATAGTACTATCAAACCACTATCCAGTTGGACTCTCACTATGAGCACTATGTTACTGTCCAGTACTGGACAGCACTGGACAGCTAGTCCTGTTTTTACTGATGCACTGCTTTCAACAGGGTGGTGCTCAATATCAGTTCATGTTCACATCATTTGGTCAGTGCTGGTCCTTGGCCAAGGTCTGTTAGTGGGGTGGCTCGGCTGAACAGGAACATGTGGGTCATGGTGCACTCACTCAAGTGACTCATTCTGACCTTCTTTGTTGCAGTGTGACACTCTCATTCAGTCCTCCTCAATGAGCTACACACCTATGAGACCAACTACAGTGATGCACTTGTGCCAGTTCCATGAAATGCCAATAAGTCATTGATGGGGGAGGCAACACTCATTCAACCTGTCTCAATTGAGGAACTGCACTTGGTACACACCTCCATCACAGCTGACATTCAAGGGCTGAGAAATGGAATGGACTGACTGACTGGAGCTGTTAGCAAACTCAGCAACATCATTAGTAAAATTACATATGGCTTAATCTGGCTTATTTTAGCTAATTCTGCTTGTTAAATTGCAAAATATATTCAATACCATGATCATGTGTTCCAGAACATCAGAAACATCAACTACAATCAAACTATTTTACTTTTCAACAAAATGAAGCTTAGAATTTGTTTCTGTGTCAGATTTGGAAATGTTGTGCAAGTCAATAAGCTAAATAAGACAGATTAAGATGCATGTAATTTTACTGATGATGTCATTGATG
Source organism: Boletus sp. NGJ (assembly GCA_019096195.1). Classification (NCBI taxonomy): domain Eukaryota; kingdom Fungi; phylum Basidiomycota; class Agaricomycetes; order Boletales; family Boletaceae; genus Boletus; species Boletus sp. NGJ. The sequence goes on from JAGTXK010000030.1 coordinate 16,758, forward strand.
CCGCTCATGCAGCTTCTGCCATGAGTCCCTTGAACCCCACCCCACTGATGATCAAGATTCCATCCCACACTATCCCCTTTGCTGCCACAGACACTGGCCAGTAGTGCCACCTCACACCAGAATCATGACATCCATGCATTGGGACTGGGTGCACTAGGATAACAGTGGCTGCCCCTCACTGACCTTATCCAGACCACTGCCTCAGGTGCCACTGGCGGAATGGGTCCAACTTGCAGGTCGTTCTTGTTGTCACACTGACTCAGGCTTCCAAAGGCCAGGCTCATCATTCCTAACATTCCCATCCTTTGCCCTGATGGGACATGGCAATCATGCAAGTCCTGGATTCATGGTGGGACATTGTTACACACTGGACAACTGGCGACCCTGACCTTGGCCTTCACACACCCCTCAAGAACTGGCCACTTGAGTGGACCCAAGGGAGTAACCGCATCTTCACCATCAAGTACTTCAAACAGTCCATTATTGCACTCAAGTTCATAAACATGTAAGTTCTCCCATCACACTCTTGATCACCTTCACTGACATCTGATGGCCCATGGCTACAACTACCATTCAGACAAGGTGAAGTTTCTTACTACTTACCCACAAGCCGAGAGGGGGTATACTGCTCTCCTTCATGCCATCAACACCGCATGACAGGAGCGAGGTGAGAGGGAAACATGACTGCACCGAGACTGCCATCAATGCCATGATGCATCCAGCATCAACACCTCCACTACTGCCACCATCATCATACCATCGTCCATGCCCTCTCTATGTTAGCAGCTCCATTGTTCTATTGCCACCACTCTTCAAGTTGGCCTCTCAATAGTTAGCAGTATGTAGTGCCTCTCATACTAGTCCATCTTGTAGCATACTCCACTACCTGGGCACCATTTCACAAGTATTTGTGGTCTCCATAGTATACAGTATATCATATCCATTTGAGCAGTTCATATCCACCTTGTTCTTGAGACAAGCACGAGATGTGCGCAGATGAAAATGACAGTCAATGGTGTCCAAAACAGACAAGGAATCCCAAGTCACATGTAATTGCAAGCAGTATTGACCAATCCAAGTGTGCACAGCATGTACAGTCATCCACCACTGTTTGCACCACTGAATTTGTCTGAGCTCATACATCACAACAACAATACTTATAGTAGACCAGAAGTTGTAATATTTATTGTATATATCTAAACATTGTCTTTGTAAAAAATTGAGTGCATCAAGAGTGTTGTGCAGTTGTGATTGTGAAATGCAAGTTTGAGCTCTTATTGTGCACCCACCACTATTTGTGCCAGGTCAAAAATGGAATATCAACATCATGATTACCTTTGGCCCACAATCTCCAATATCAATCATCCACTACACTCCCACCATCATCTTCACCTGACACTCCATCAGACACATTGTTGCTGCTCTCATCTCCACTCCCACCAGTGATGTCCTGACCCTTTCCCCCAACTTTCTGTGATATAGGTTCAATTCCTGTCAAAACTGGTTGTTTTCATCAAGTCCGTCTGTTCTCTTGCTTCGCCAGATCCTTTTCATCCTCCCAAACTGCCAGCTCTTTCCTGTACTCCTTCTGACAAGTCCAGTTTCTCTCAAGTTGACCTTTCTCTGCATTTTTCCATTCTACCCTTTCCTTATTGTGTGTTCCTTTTGTTTTTTGGCACTTGTATTTTGCCAATTCTTCCTTCTCAGCCACCTTGTTATGATCAATGACTTGCTGGTAAAATTCATTGCCTGTCAAATACTTTGGTAAGCCATCCCCCATCAATTTCCCTTTCTTCTTCTTTGCATTGTGTTCCTTTTCTTCTCGTGCTGCTAGCTGACTGTGCAGATGATTACAGTAGATTCCATTTAGGACATCTGCTGCATGCAAACCAGTCACTTGTGTTTTCAGCCGGGCCTTGTGGTCATAGGATTCATGCAATACATCTTGGTAAGTCTTCTTTATACTATCTTCTGGCTCATGTTCTAGAAGATCATGTCTTCATTTATAGGTGGGTGAGATTTAAAGTGGTGTAAACACTGGGAGCTGATCATCTACAGTAATCGGTGATGGCTGGACAAGGAATGATGCTGATGATTGTGCAAGTGCATTCAGACCTGATGAGGTTCTGGCAGCTACAAAAAACATGATCAGTAGGTTGTTACTGAATTATATCGCTCACATACACATCACTGAGACAAGTGCTTGAATAGGGCTAGATTGTGTAATGGGCAGATGTCTGACCACTGACGTTTTAAGACTTGGGGCCATTTTATCTGATGCAATCACCTCAGGATTGAATGGCCAGACTCCAGTGACCTGAAATGCTGTGTGGATGGTTTCTGGGGTAAGCGCTCACCAATGGGCCTGTAGACAGACTGAAACAAAGTTTGTTTTCATTATTTTTTGTCTTGTTTGGCTTTGAAATGCATCCAGCTCCTGTGACCAATATTCTTTGAGTGGTCCAAAGACCACGACATCAAGACCTTGATAAATGTGTGTTGCATGAGCTGGATAGCAAAGTATGTGAATGTTATGATCCCTTGCATAGTCTAAAAAATCCCATGTGTAGTGGGAGTTGTGTCCATCCATGAGAAGCATTCATGCACATTCATTAGCCTTGCTATGGGTCTTTTGTTCAAAATCTTCAATCCAAAGACAACTGATAACCTTATCCATCCAGCCCTTATCAGAATGAGCAATACTAATGTATGTTGATATTAGATGTGGACTGTGCTAACATGTCACTTATGATGCCCTTAGCTCATTTTCTTGATGCCATGAGGTCGAAAAGCCTTTTTCCTTGTAGATCATGGCTGGTGGGATTTCATCTCCATCTGCACATATTGTCACCATCACAGTAATATTTTCGCAGTTTCCATCATGTTGCTGATACTGTGTCTTCTTGTTAGCCACTCCGATAACACATTGTGTCTGACCACCACCAGATTGAAATCCTATTTCATCTGCAGCCCATAGGCAATCTTCTGCAATATCCTGCTCCTTTATAGTGCTTCCCAGTAAATTGAACCATGCTTTGTGTGTGTGCTCGTTGACAGCCCAACTGCATGTGGTATCCAAAGCAGAACTCCAAAATTGACCCAATTGGGTATGATGACACCCAATGAAATGGTCTGTCCAGTTCTTTCCAACTCCTGATGCTGGAAAATTCTCAGCACTTTGTGCATGTAGTATGCTGTCAACATGGTGCTTCAAGGAGTGATGTCTGAGAGGGAAACCTTGTGATGCATACTCAAGACAAAACTTGACAACCTGTTCTTCCTTTTGTTCTGATAACCAGGTCTTTGTTCATCAGTAAATATAGGATTTCATCATAGTGCTCATAGTCCATAGTAATTTCATAGATAATTCATAGTATTCATAGTATCATAGTATTGAAAGGGTATTTATAGTATCCATAGTATATTCATAGTGTGCATAGTATCATAGTATCATAGTACCATAGCATTTCATAGTGTTCATAGTGTTCATAGTGTCATAGTATTGAATGTGTATTCATAGTATTCATAGTATATTCATAGTGTTCATAGTATCATAGTGTCATAATACCATAGCATTTCATAGCATTCATAGTACATCCATAGTAGTCATAGTCATTGTAGTAATTTAAGCTAAATCTAAACCTAAACCTAAATCAAAAGTATACAAAAAGTGTAGTCAAAGGTGTAGTCAAATGTTGTACAAAAAGTGTAGGAAAGAGTGTAATACAGTGTAGCAAAAATGCGCACCAAATGTAGCAAAAGTGTAGCAAACAAAGTGTAGTAAAAAAAGCAAACAAAGTGTAGCAGAGTGTAGTACAGTGTAGCAAACAAAGTGTACCAAAAGTGTACCAAAAATGCGCACCAAAGTGTAGTAAAAGTGTAGTCACAAAGTGTACCACCTATACTCAAAAAAAATATCCAAGTCCATTTTCCCACACTCAGTGTTCAAAAAGCGGACATTGTTTGCCAATATTTGTGCCACCATTCTTATATAAACAAGCCAGACTTCAAAAACTTTTCCACATTCTCTTGTTTCTTGATTTTATCCTTCTCTACTTATTACATGAAGTCAACACTTTACTTTGTAAATCATTAGGATTGGGATTAGAATTGGGATTGGAATTGGGACTGGGATTAGAATTAGAATTAGAATTAGAATTAGAATTAGTAGAATTAATATTTGATTGAATTTGAAATTAGAATTGGCTTGAAATTGAATTAGAATTAGAATGAGAATTAGAATTGCTAAGCCAGTATGGAAGCACTATGTATACTATGGCATTACAATGACCACACTATGAGATACTATGGGAATACTATGACCACTATGAAAGTACTATGAGAATACTATGTATGAGACACTGAGAATACTATGACAGACTATGGCCACACTATGAACAGAGTATGAGACACTGTCATAGTACTATCAAACCACTATCCAGTTGGACCCTCACTATGAGCACTATGTTACTGTCCAGTACTGTCCAGCACTGGACAGTTAGTCCTGTTTTTACTGATGTTTCCATACTACTCTGTTATTGGGTGTGCCCTCCATCTATCCATCATTGCACAGTGTCTCAGCTGACCCTAACATCCTTATAGCCAGGCTTGGCCTGCCATCTTTTTTCAACAGTGTCGCAAATCTTCTGAATGCTCTCTTGGATTACTTCGGGTTTTGATCTTTGTTCTTGTAATATCTCAACTGCTTCTGCTATAGCCTCTTCTTGCTTGCTGGCCTGTAAACATTTCTTTTTAGTCTTTGAATGAGCACAACCCACCATTTCTGCCTAAATGCAATGAGCAGAATTTTCAAACAATGACATGACCCTATCATTCCACACATTCTGTTTTTGGATGTTATCTTTATGTGGTGCTGAGATAAAATGGTGTGTAGAACATGCTTCACTGGCTTGTTCATGGCACAGCAACACAGTGGCAATAACTGATGTTCAGGTCACAGATATACACTTTTTCATTGCCTTCATTTGTTTATTGATAACTCAATGACATGAAAATTCAGCTGGTCTCAGAGTGAGTGAATTACTCTAAATTTCACATGAAAACATCATATTGGTCAAGATCCAAACATAATTATGAATCTGTTTCTTAGTATTTAGCATGCTATATACAATATGTATTATCTAGCCACATTTGCAATGGAGAATTGAGCAAAGTTGGCTTGCTTTTGTGCATTGGCGCAAACAGTGGTGGTGGTGCAAACAGCAGTGGACAACTGTAAGTTTTTTGAGATTATCTTGCTGGGAAGCAAGGTCATCATGCATTCTCACTTCGTTTGTCAAAAATAAATGTGTTCAAATATGTGGAAACTCATGTAAAGTTAATTACTGAGATGTCTACAGTTCAAACCACTTGCTCATATGTTTTTTCACCATCCACACATATTTCTTGACAGACTTTTAAAACAATATGAAGAAATCCGAATCCTACTATGCTTCTGCTTGACAGAAAAGGACAGTTCCAAATGATGCTGAATGTCTGATGTGTTGATGTATATTTTAGTGGGAGGGTTTGTTGACTTACCGTGTAATGTCACATTGTCGGACTTGCTCCTCCTTGATTGTAACATTCGATGATCCCAACTTTCCTTTCATATGTGAGTGTGAAACCTGGTTCTACTTCTTCTTCTCTTGCTAATTCTTCTTCGGTAAGTGTAGCTGAGTGACATGCTTCATACAGACGCCTCCGTGAAAATGATCCACTTTGCTCACACGATCTTCGAGAAAAGAGTTCATTCATACTCCGTCTTTTTATTCTTTGCCTCTTAATTATCATTGATTTAAGGATTCCATTGTGTCTGATTCACCTCCCACACTTATTACAAGGACGTTGTGGATCCCAAAAATGCACCTGCCATTGAAAGTAGTGAGGAAATGGATGATGAGACACACAATTGGCCCATCAAAGAGAAATACAAAGATGTGCTTCACCTTATTAGCCCCTCTCATAAAGCTGTCCCTCTCCGCACTTACAATGGAGACACCTTCATTGAACCAAACAACGTAAACAGCACTCTCCAAAATGCTTTGATCAAAGTTCACTTCAGCTTACATCATACTCTCTTGACTAAGCAATCCCCCCCTCACGACATCTTCTGAGCCAATATTGAACAAATCATTGTTCTTAAACCTGGTAAATTAACTCCTGACATTGGATACAGCAAGACTGACATTCACTCCAGTCCCATCTTAGCTTTGTCCTTCAAAACTAAAAGGGCTGCTTCTTCTAAAGCCTCTACGTCCAGCCTAAGACCTATCAAAATAACAAAACCGAATCTGTCCAAAGGGTCCTCCAAAGGTAGAGGTAAACAGGTGGATGATGATGTGTAATTTTCAAATGTTCATTTCGCACCCATTTCACACTACTCATATCAGACATTCCATATCCAACTCTGCATTTGTATTGTATCTTTGTATTACTACCTTCTGCATGTATGAAATTTTCAAAACATAGTGTTTACATTATTCCTGCTTGCTAACAGCCATTTGCAAAGCGATGTGGAAAACACATTTGAGAATTCAACTTGTCAGAAACTGCCGGGATAGGACTCTGAACTCATCCAAGCCAAGATGGCTCTGTTATGCACCGTGCTGACTCAGACCACCACTAGCCTCACCATGCCAATCCATGCTGTGCCCAACAACACCAAAACACACATTCCTGCCCTTTCTCTTGATGGCTACACCATAAAAGAGATATGTGGGCTTCTTGGCATCAAAAAAATGCTTGTATACAAGACTCTTGACTTTTACAGAAGGTTCGGCATCGTCTACAACCTGCATACATACTCTCGCATTGTCAGGCGCTGTCACATCCTCAGCACAGCAGATATTTTATTTATTCAAAATGTGGTTCAATATCACAATATAAATTATTTTGACAAACTCCAACACCAGTTGTGGGAGAAGTACAACATATATGCAATGGTCTCTACTCTTTTCTGTGCTCTGAAGTGCCTTCAGCTCACATGAAAAATGATATCTTTCTCTGCTGCTGAGTGGAATGACAAGTTGTGTGCCATTTACATGAATTATATTGCAGCAGAAGTGCCAGACACAAATATGCTTCTCTTTGTGGATGAAGCTGCAAAAGACTGATGCACATCTTCTTGCCCATGCGGGCAATCACTCAGGGGACAGCATTGCCATGGCCAGCAATATTTCATGCATGGTGCATGCTACTCAATCCTCCCAGAGTTGCTGTCGTTGATGGAAAATTGCAGTTCTTTGATTTTGATGGACTTCTCTCTTCCTTTGATGTCAACACTTTGCCCTTAGTAGATGCCTTCTTCTTGAGGAGGGAATAGACAGTAAGGGAGATTGTAAATATGTGGAGTTCCTCGGATTCACAGGCTGGAGACAGTGGCAACATAGTGGATACAGTACAGGTCACAGTCAGTCACAAGTAGCTAATCGCACACACGTAGGCTAGGCACAACCGGGGTCCTACTCTGGCAGTTTCCGACGAGTCAAATTCTCAGATATGTTTTCCGCATCGCTTTGCAAACGGCTGTAAAAAGCCAGCAAGGTTTTCTGTTGGCGCGCCGACCCTAGTAAGTAATCTGAATTTATGCCGCCCGAGGCTGAGCTTAGATTGCTCGTGTTTACCCTAATGAGCGGTCGCCGTACTCCAACACCGTCAATCGTTTATTCCCCGTGAACCTACTTTGGGCGTGTAGTGGTAAGTTGCCTGGTGTGGAGAGACTACAAAACATGTGTGGAAGGTATGCACTCGGCCTTCAGGTGAATCGATATCAGGCCACTGGTGCCCAAAGTTGTAATATTTCTTTTTTTTCATGCTGATGATTTGCAGCGTGCCCAGATTCGTGGGTTACCTGGCTATCCTCCCCTCGCAATTGGCGAGTGGATCGGCGAGAGCGATTTTGTGGTTCGTTCCATTGTCCGACATCTTGAACGAAGTGCTTTCAGTTGACGTTAGACAAAAATAGCCTCGCTACAACATAGCTCCGAACACCAATGCTCCAGTCATCAGACAATACACCGGAACTGGCCCTGTTCGGATGACGACACACCCGGACTCTAAAGAAACCACCCCTGCTTCTCTTATCATGCAAACCATGCGCTGGGGGATTCACTACGGCAAAGAAGCCGCCAAGGGTTCTCAGGCGATCAATGCTCGCTCCGAAAACCTCATTGAGGGCGTCGGCATGTGGAACAAATATCGAGGAAAGAACCGTTGTATCGTCGTCTGCCAAGGGTACAGTATTACATTTCTACCATCATCCAATATGACGATTTCCAGGTGCAGATACTATGAATGGCAAACCAAAGGCAAGGACAAACTGCCACACTTCACTAAGCACCCTGACGGCAAAGTGATGCTCATGGCCGGTCTATATGATGAAACCATTGATAAAAGTACCGTTGCTATCTCTACCATAGCCTTGCTCTAGAAATATAACCTCCGTTTCAGGCCAGTCGCAGCCGACGTACACGTTTGCAGTCGTCACTACTCACGCTAGCAAGGCTTTGAGCTGGTTACATGATCGACAACCAGTCATCCTCTCCACCACAGATGAGATCAACCATTGGTTAGACACCTCCTCGCAGACATGGTCTTCTGATCTCACTCGTTTGCTTCACCCTTGGGAGGACACCACGGCCCCTCTCCAATGGTACACGTGCCCCGTCTTTTAATTATTCACTTTTCTGCTCATTGCACTTCAGTTATCAAGTTCCAAGGGAAATTGGAAAAGTCGGCACAGAGTCTGCCACATTTATCGAGCCCATTGCCAACCGCAAAGATGGCATCATGGCTATGTTCGCCAAGCAAAGGTCGAAACAAGTCGAGTCTTCGGCGAAACGCAAACGTAGTTCCACACCCACCCTATCAACCCCCGAGAAAGCAGCGAAGATAGAGCATGAAGAGAAAAAGGTGAAACTAGTGTAGTGTAATACTTCTGATACGTCGATTGAGTTCATTTCCGAGTTCCTTCGAATCGTGACAGCCCAAAACATAACTCACTAGTCCCCGCTCTTGTAATATACTGTACTATCGTCCGCCGACACATGCTCTACAATGAAACCTATCTTGAAATATACATGGCCGCGTCGCAGTCAAAACTTACCGCTATCGAGCCATTAGTTTCGAACGTCAAGATGTGTTGCTCCTGTCCTCAAAAGCGGAGCCTTGGGCCTTGAGTGCCGCACAACCCATGCTTTCCAGCTTCTTATCAAAGTCCCGTTTGCGATATCCGGAAACGATACGTTCCAACAACTCAGAAGTAGAGACGCCTGGCGTACGACGGGTCGGGATAAACTGGCCTAGATATGACGTTCATCAGCTCAATCATCGCTGGCGCCTTGGGAACAATGTCTCACCCCTTGCCTTCACGAATGCATAAACATCATCATGACCCTCGGAGACATACGGCTGCTCGTCATGCGCAACGTAATCGATCTCCCATTTGTCAAGAAATGCGGCATCTAGAATCCAAGGGCAGTCTGGAATGACCTCATCGACCCAACGGCAATGTCCGACGGCTTCACATCTGAACGATATCAGCGATGCAAAAGGCCAATCTTTGGAACAATTAATTGACCGTTCTGGGTGGCTCATGACGGGATGAGCCTTGTATGCGGTGACATCTTCATCAGTATTCACGCCAGCGAGGAGATAGACGTTTGGGAAGGAAAGTTTTGCCTGCCGAAGTTGCAAAGCATGGCTAGCGGATTAAGAGTCAGGTATAAACGCGGGCCAAGTCGAACTAATTCGCACCCAAAGTGGAAGAGATCATATACCCCTGGCACAAATCTCAGCACTAGACGTAGAACAGGATCGCGATCTCTCTCACCGTCGGCGAAAATGCGCACTGGTCTATCAGTGGGAGGTGGATTGATATAGTATGGCCGACTGGGCTCTCCGTTTATCGCTCTCTGGACGAAAGCCTGGATGTCTTCAGGTGTGAGCGCGGCGGGATTGCAGGCGAAAACAGGTTTGTACGTCGGGGGCTCCAGAACTAAAACCTGTTGCACAGTTGGTGGCGGGGTCGGGTGTCGGGAAGTGGAGGGAAAGGGTGCGTTATCCTCGATCTGAGAGGTCAGGGTCGAATTCGAAGAGGCGTGATGCAAGTTAGGGTATAGGAAGGCCTTGGATGCTTGATGCTGACCCGCGCCTGCGGTTATGCTGGATTCGACGTCACCGTCATAAGTTTGAGAATCTGTGCCGTCGTCGGAGATCAGGCTTGATGCCAGTTGATGCCTGGCTCGAGAAGGCAGCTTGGACGTGTGCGGGGCATTCGGGGCACGGTTTGTGCGGACGGAGACTGGAATAGAGATGGCTGATCCGCCGTCGTCAGTCAAAGGGTCATTGTCCTCTTCCGAGCTAAAGAATGATGAGGAAGATGGGTCAGATCAAAGATGAAAAAAGACTTGCGCATCGTAGGTGGGGGAATCGATGGGGTGCGGATACTTTCCAAAGGAGCGCTTGGAGTGGAGCGTTTTCTTGTGGTGGTGAAGCAGATCTGACGGGGGTTCCATTGGATGGAGGATGCTGGTAAGTTAGAGTGAGCAAATATACACATGTGATTCAGATATCAATGTCAACACCGAAGTTCTCAGGGCTATTACACCATGGTCAGCTTGAAACAGCCTCCAGCTGAGGGTCACAGACCACTACGCTTCCGTTTCAGGACTCTTGTCGCCTTCCTGCTCGCTTTCGGTGCGTTGCTGGCGCTGAGCCGTGCTCCTCCCTCGCGAGACTATGCCCTCTGCTCTCCGGACCATAAAATATATACAGTCGATACTGCCCATCCCAATGTCGAGTGCATCGTCGTGAGCAACACCTCCATTGCGGACGTTGGAAACCTCGGTGGGCAACACTCCGTTCCGCTTTCTCTGCTCTCTGACAGAATGCCATGCCGCAGTGGACATCAAAGCGCGCTGGCACAGGCGTCATACCCTCACGAACCTTCAAATACCATGGCCACTCAACTTTTGGCAGCCCTCGCTACCCATTTCATTTTTGGAACAAGATAGCATTGTTGTTCCGGGCCTCACAGGTACGGCCCTTTATGTGCACCAGACTGAGGGCGACGACAACCATTGACAGATGCCCATGCACACGTGTTGCAGTACGGCGCTGCGATGAACCTTGACCTTACCGGTTGCAAGTCAAAACGAGGTATTTGCTCGAGTTTCTCATGCTTCGTGACCCAAATTCACCAAGTGTAGAGGTATTGCAGCGAGTCGTTCACTACATCAAGTCACACTCCGACATTCTTGCTGATCCATCCCGCTGGATCGTGGGTATGGGATGGGACCAAAATCTATGGTCAAATCCCCAGTATCCCACTGCTGTCTGTGCCTTTCCTTTTGATCGCACCATCCTTGTTTGACCCATCACAGGACGACTTTGACTCTGAATCTCTACTTAGGGGTCGTCGAATCTACCTAAACCGTGTTGATGTGCATGCAGCATGGGTTTCCCATCGTGTGCTCCAGTTGATGGGTGAGCTACCTAATGAGGTTGATGGTGGCATAATCATCCGTGACTCGTCTGGAAAGCCCACAGGTAAAATCGCTCACAGCTTTGTGAATCGAATTTACTCATGCAATCCAGGAATATTCGTGGACGCCGCGATGGCCATTGTTCCAGTTCCAGCCCAAACGAAAGCCCAGTTGCGCGACTACTTTGACAGAACCGTGAGGGATGCACACGCCGTCGGCTTGACCTCTATCCACGATGCTGCGACAGAACCCCATGAGATCCAATTTTATCAGGAGTATGTTCTCAGACTATTGACACCAACATGGACTCATTCCCTTCAAGATATGCCTCATCTCGGAAACTTCCTGTACGTGCATTTTCGTTCGCCTGGGTTCGCATACACTAGAATCGCCATAGCTGCGGCTCTACCTCATGGGCCACATTGAATCCGATGAATATTGGGGTAAAAACGTGACTCGTCTCACCGACTACGGTATCGCAGAGCGTCTCAATCTTCGTAGCGTTAAGCTTTTCACTGATGGTTTGTCTCGCCGAATGCTTTCCAGACTTTTGCGACTGACATAATCGAAGGTGCACTTGGCTCCTTTGGAGCAGCTCTATTAGAACCGGTTCGTATCGTACTTGATCGTGGAACCGATTTTTGATTCAGAACAGTACTCAGACAATCCATCAACTGACGGACTCATGCGCGTACAACCACAGACGTTATCAGCCCTTGTGAAACAATTCTGGGAAGACGGTTGGCAAGTAGTGTGTATTCAGTGCATCTTGCTGTGTCTCCGATGACCAAACTACCTGCATAGAATATCCACTGTATCGGTGACCGTGCCAATCACGTTGTACTCGACATCTTTGAAGATATCCTATCTAATTCGGAGCATGGAAATGCAACTGAACGACGTCCGCGCATCGAGCATGCGCAAATTATGACCCTTGACGACATAGAGCGAATTAGACGGCTTCAAGGTAAGCCTTGCTCTTGCTTCCTGGTGATTGAGAAACTGAATTACAAGCAGTGATACCCAGCGTTCAGCCTACGCACGCGTGAGTTCGTCACATGTTTCGGCCTCTAAAGATTGATATAACCTTTAAGACTACAGGACGAGCGATATGTGGTATGCAGAACGACGTTTGGTAACTGTGTCGTCACACTCGGTTACCATTTTGCTGAATGAATCTTCTAGGGCCCAGCGAGAATTAGAGGAGCATACGCATATCAGACGATGATCCAGTGTGTGTGTTTTTTATTACCCCATACCGATCTGATGTTTCTCACCTGTCCAAGATCTTTCAGCCCAGGGGTTTTACCTCTCGGTTCCGATTTTCCTGTTGAAGGCATCAACCCTTTGTTGGGATTCTATGCCGCCGTATCTCGTCTCTCCCCTTCCGGAGACTCGCCTCATGGATCACAAGGATGGTACAACCTGTTGCGTGTAGTTATTGACTGGTTCACCGATTCGTGATTCGTCCAGGTACCCGTCAGAACGTCTGACACGGACACAAGCGCTGAAAGGAATGACCCTAGATGCAGCCTACGCAGCGTTTGCGGAGGATAAGCTAGGTTCGCTCTCGATAGGCAAGAAGGCAGACTTTGTGGTTCTGGATCGGGATGTTATGACCGTCCCGGTTTCAGAAATCCTGGCAACAAAAGTGAAGGCGACAGCCATAGATGGCGAAGTGGTCTATGGCAACCTATGAATGGGTGATACCCTTACTGGCACTACATCTGCCCACCAGGTGATAACCTAATTGTAATATACCTAGTCCCCTGCTGTGTTTGAATCGGATGAGAAGTTTTGCTAGGGGGAGTTTCTCCCTCTTTAAAACATTTTGAATGTGCTCTATCAGCAGGTAAGACTATGGTATGCAAATGGGTATAGCTACACAACACTCATGCTAAAATCCGCTCTCAAGTCCAGCCTTGCTCACCCTCCGCATCGGTTGCAGCGTATTTTCGTCGACCGGCGCTCTACGCATGTGTCGATAACGTCCCTCCTGATCCTTGATCTCCATATCCTGACCCATGGCGACCTCCCCTACTTCGTCCGAATCTTGCACTGTAACCATGGGAGGTAAACTCTCTCGCGCGTGACCCGGTCTCCGACTCTGCGCGGCGTACGCATAGTTGGTTTGTGGCTCCCCTCCGCTGTCTCCCTGCCCTGGGGTGACAGGCACCACGCCAACCGATTTCCCACCGAGTTCTTGTTCCTCAAAGGTCATCAGTTCGGAAACGAACCCAATGTTCGGAGAGATTCCCTTGCGGCGCTCGAGGACGAAGGCATAGGCACGCGAGAGCGTCCAGTGGTTTGCATGAATGAGGTAGGCCATCACAGCGGTCACAGAGCGCGACTTGCCCGCTTTGCAATGGACGTAGGTGCTCGCTCCGAACAGACTTGCCTCATCTTTGTAAAAAATGAACGAGTCAAAATACGGATTAGGGAGCGGGATGATTAAATGCACGATTACGAGTTTAATAGGGAAGAAAAGAAAACGTAAAGAAAGACGCCCTACCTAGTATCTCACAGGCCTCCTTCAGACCCCTGGTGATTTGGTCCTCTTCGACCGTATCCCTCATTGGGATTTTCACATACCGCTCGAAATTCTCTTTCAGATTGAGTCCATGGTTGTCATCACACTCTGCTGCAATGTTCAATATCCTCTTGATCCCGAGAGACTTGAGTTCCTGCACGTGCTCTGGTAGGGTTAGCTCCGGGCCGAGGTACAAGAGATTTGGAAGGATCATCGAGACGGTGAAAGTGGGGAACTCGCCCTCTGTCGATTCTGCCTGGAGGTCGTCCGGTCGTGCGGTGTTCGGTGATGGCGTGGGATGAGGTATAGCCAGTGGTGTCTCTGGTGTGCGGGGTGGTGTTGGACGAGTGAATCTGGGGGACGGGGGCGGGAGGAACTCGGCTGGACTAGTTGTCCAGCGTGGCGATGGTGCAGGGGGCGTGTGGTTCGAATGTAAAAGATTAAGGTGCGAAGGAGACTGTGGAGGGAGGTAGAGGGTGTTACCATTGGGGCTCCCTGAGAGTTGGGAGGGGGTGTTGGGGAGTGTCGCCGAGCGTGTGGGGGCAGTGCGGATGTGGAGACGGGGAAGAGAAAGTTGTTGTTCACCGCCCCCGTTTGTGATTATACGCGAGAGATTTGGCACGCTTGGGCGTCGTGGGGGTGCAGGTCGACGGAATGGGAGCCGTGATGGTGGAGTGCAACCGTTGGCGTCGTTTAGTTGATCCGAAGTTGTTGTGGGCATGATCGGCAACGGTGACGGCATGGGCTGATCGATTTCGAAATGGGTTTGGGTCTGGGCAGAGGTGTTAAGGTGGAAGAGACCCTTGCTCTTTGCGCTCTTCAATGGTGGTTCTGGATCGTCGGGATCTGGCGGATGGAGGGATTGTACTACGAGGTAATTTCGAAGACTCGGATGAGATTGTGCAGCTGCTATACCGCCTCGCAAGTAATGTACGCGCCCCTCACCGAGGAGAGAAGATATGACGGGGAGGAGAGCCCACGCGATGACCTGGAGGTTGTCGATTTCAGAGTCGTCAGTTTCCTCACCGTGTACGATGACGACGTCGCCGTCCCAGGAGGGGGAGGATGGAAGGGCGTCCCAGCAATGCTTGCCCTGGTCTGAGGTGATGAACTGGCGGAGAGCAGCGAGAGACCGGAAGCCGCTGCCTGGTTTGCGACATCGCTTGAGGATGAGGGAGGGGATGGCGATGTTGACGCTGTCGACGAGGTGGGAGGCGTGGTAGGCGGCGAGGGGGCGCGTGTCGACGATGATGGGGCGCTTGGGCGCGGCGAGATGGGCGGAGAGGAGGTCGGGAGCCCAGGCAGAGGCGGGGATGGCGCGGTCGGGGAGGTCGGTGGGGAAGCGATTGTCGTCGGGGGTGTAGTAGACGGACGAAGGAGTGGGCGGGGAGTGCACAGGGGAGGAGATCTTTGGGAGGGCGGAGAAGGAGCGTATGGGGCGGAGACGGAGATTGTTCTGCACACTTGCACGCAGCTTGGCGAGGTCGGCGAGGGCGCGTGCAAGATCGTCGGACTCGCCGTCGATGGGGAGGGTGAAGTCGTTGGCGGGGGAGAGGGCGACGAGGCGGCCGCTGTCGTCGTCGTCGTCAGTGTCGGCGTCGAGGAGAGTGTCTGGTTGCATAGGTGGTTTGGCGCGGTGTGAGGAGGAGGAGGCAGCAGTGATTAGCATTGGGGGGTCATTTCAATTTCGCGGGGGGGTTGCAGAGAAAATTGAAACTCCACTGGTAGAAGGAGACGAGCCCGTTCGACGTTCGTCAACGAGTTCAGCTTTCAACATGTCGCACAAATCCGCAGCCTTTCGATTCCAGCACCAGCCGGACCAGCCAGGAGGCGACTTCAAATACCGCGCTCAAGTACACCAACTCCAGGAATTCTTTCCAGGCTACTCTGTCGAAGGCGTGTCCATGTCCTCCCCCCCCCCCTTCCCTCCAGCTCATCCTTCTTTCCAGACCTCCAGTCCCTCCTCCTCGAGGTCGGCGGCGACATCCATCTCGCAGGACAGAGAATAAGCGAAGGTCTGTATTTCCCCCCTCCTTTCTCTCCGCCTTCTCAATCGCCTGCTGTCACAGGGCATGTAGAACAGTGGGGCTCCGTGAAAAGCAAAAAAGACAAAAAACCGCCGACCCCCTCTCATCCAAGCCCAAGGGACCATCCCATCTCTCGCGATCGCACTGACTCACGTGGCGGCCGCGGCGGTCGCGGCGGCCGTGGTGGTCCACCAAGAGGTGCACGCGGTCGCGGCTCAGCACGAGCTGGGTCCGGGGTGAATGGTCATGCCTCACGTCCCCCACATCCCGGGAAAACGTCCTCACCCGCCCCCGATTCTGCGGACAAGCTGCCAGTTGATGACTTCTTTGACCCAGTCCATCCCGACAAACCTGACTCGTCAAATGGCATCTCATCAGCATCGCACGACCCGCCTTCTGAGCTCAATCCCACCGCGGAGCTTCCTGCGTCAGATTCCTCCCTCCCTGTCCAGTTTTCTTCGACGCCCTCCTCATGGGGTCTCGGCCATTGGGGCGCACAAGACCACTCGACGTCTGTACCTGCCGCATCAGCCACCTCAATATCAGCTGCCCTAAGGCCCACGAAGCTACCAGCAACGTCGAAACTTTCTTGGGCCCAAATTGCACGGTATAATGTTTATTTTTCTTCTCTACCCGCATCCTCCTCATACATCTTTCTAGACCAC
Organism: Boletus sp. NGJ; assembly: GCA_019096195.1. Classification (NCBI taxonomy): domain Eukaryota; kingdom Fungi; phylum Basidiomycota; class Agaricomycetes; order Boletales; family Boletaceae; genus Boletus; species Boletus sp. NGJ. The sequence continues at coordinate 33,466 of JAGTXK010000030.1, forward strand.
AAGAAAAACCTGCCGTTGCTCCGCCCCCGGTAGCTCCACGCGTCCCTCCTTCAGTGCCTGAACCAGCTGAACCAGCCTCGGCACCCCTCGCCAGTGGTGATTCAGACCTAATAGGTGACGGTTGGGAGGATCCAATAACCGTACAACCCCCTACTTGGGACGACGAGCCACAGGTCAAACCTCCTCCCGAAGACGCATGGTCCTCCCCGGTGCAGACCCAACCGGACGTCGAGGATGAAACTCCCACCCTTTTGCCTCAAGAAGAACCCGTACCCGAGATTCCTGCACCCGTGCCTTCTGAAGCAGTTCCAGTGCTTCAACAAGCAGCAGATGAGCCAGTTACTGCACCAGCACCATCAAAGTCCCCAGTGTCTGTCCCTCCACGGTCGTCTACTGCTTCACATCGCAGTGCGAACAAGTACAAGGCAATCGACCAGGCTGTCGTCATGCCCACCTCGAGTTTCAACCCAGGACTTGAGAAAGTCGGCATGCAATTCGGTAGTTTGAGCCTCGGCGGTGATGTGATCGAGCCATCCCCGTGAGTTATCGTTCACCTTGATTGATGTTCTGGCTCATTGGTACCGGCAGGACCGAATCCGCCCCAGTTTCAGAACCGGCTTTAATCAGGACGAAGCAGTCGCCTCAGCAACCTATTCAATCATTGCCTCAAGCACAGGCTCCCGCCCAAGAATCATCTGTGCCCGCGTCCCCGGTGCACTCTATTACTGCACCGTCTCAAACCACGCCTCAACAGCAGGCCGCACCCCCTGCACCTGCACCGGTCCCAGTCCCCGCTCCCGCACCTGCTTCCGTTCCTCAGTCCCACCCGTCGCTCACATCCGCCATCTCTCATCCCTCGATCTCGACCTCTGTCAGCCAACCGATAATTTCTAGCTCCCCTGCCTTCTCTCAACAACAACCTCAGGCTTCCATCCATCCATCGCTCTCCCAACACCAGCAGCAGGCGCCTTTGACCCAACACCCAGTACCGACTCACCAATATACCCACCATGGTCTTCCCACTCATCTCGATGCCACCCAGAATCCCCCCCAGCAATCTCAACACGCAGCCCAGCCCTCGCAGCCCCAAGCCTCTGCAGCTCATTCAGCCTACTTCCGGCAAGCGGAAGCACCTTACTTCCACACCCCCACCCCACCCGCTGGACAGGGTCAGGATTACAATATCTTTGGTCAAATCGGCCAGCAACATCCTTCGCAAGCATCGCATTTGGGTGCATTCGCTAACAATGACTATGGGTATGGTGACAATCAGAGGGTATGTGTTCTCGTTCGTTCTTTAAATATGTAACTAAGATGACCAAGGGTTTCTATGACTCGTACGCTCAATCACCTGCCTTCGGAGGAAGCCGCAACGTCCTCGGTCATGATGATGTCAAAGGTCTTCCTGCATCCCAACAACTCCCAGGAAATACTGTCCTCCCACCCTCAAACGCCCAATCTTCACAGCTACCTCCTCAGGGTGGCGCACAGCCTCAACCATCCGGCGGCCAAGGCCCTCAGCAAAGCTACCCTCCTCCCGTCCCCTACTACTACCCGTACCCGCAAAATCAGTACTATGGTGCCCCATACAACTCAGGCTATGGTGTTCCGCAGCCGTTCGTCAAATATCCCACCATGTTCCAGCCTGGTCCCCCTACCCAAGGTGCTGCACCATCTCCAGGAGGCAAGCAAGGTCCCGGCTCTATGCAGTCTCAGTCAGACCATTATGGTCGTGGTCTTTACGGTCAACAACACCAACTTCCAACCTCGGCCTATGATGATCTCGGATATCAGCATCATGCACCGCAACACAACCATGCCCCAGGGGTGAACAACCTTACGTCGAGCGAGTACAGCAAACACCCACAACTGTACGGTGGACAAGCTATCCAAAGTTTCATGGGTCTCGGTCAGGGTAACGCGGCCGCGTCGGGCCCCTCACTTGCCCAACGCGCGGGTGGTACGTCCCCCGAGACGGCATACAAACCCTATTCTCAAAACGTTGGCGTGAAAGACGGCGCTGCAGGCGTCAGTGTCGGCCAAGGTGTTGGTCAACCCCAGTCGGGACGTGGTGTTCAGCAAGCGCATACCCAAGGTGGTTTCTATGGGGGCAACCGCTTCGGCTCGAGCGCTGGCGCTGGCGGACCACAAGCCCAACAAGGGCAACAAGCCACGCAAGGCCCACAAGGCCATGTAGGGTACCCACAGGGCAACTCGGATGCCAACTTTTACCAGTATCAGCCAAGGCAACAACAGGGCTACTGGCAGTGATTAAAGTAATATTTTAGTTGACTGTTTTTAGCGTGTTCTGTCTCCGTCTGATCATGTTTAGGCTTCGTTCTCCGCTGCACCGTAGTCTCCTTCCTATACATATCTCCTCTCATCCTCTCATTTCTCTCTTCCTTGCTTCAGCTGTTTGATATCATAGTTGTTACAGTTCCCGAAGCAGTATCCATTGCAATGTACTTCCTTAGCAACATGTCTCACAAGCAGCTTCCTCCAATCCCTTAAACTATGATTAGCGCTCGATCGCTGCCAACGGGCTGCATGATCTGTTTGTTGGTATCTTACTTGGTCACGATCGCTCGCCACAAAACAGCAGGGCGACATTCTGAATCCTAGTCGTTGGAAAGATCTGCAAGTTGCTCCGGAAGTTGGTGCGTACAAGTAGTATAAACAGAGATGTACAGAACCGATGCTAGCAAAAATGACACGTTCTAAACGTTGGTCACACCAAAGCATACCGAACTTTCGTAGAGCATGCAAGGTCAAGGCAAGCCACGCTGAGCGACACATCTCTTCTTTTTTTTTTTTTTTCATCGCAAGCGGCTGTCGACGCCCCGTCAAGTTCAACAAACGCCAACCCCAGATAGGACACGGGGGCAAACGAAAGTGCTTACCGTGCTTCGCGCTCACTTTCCAACAACGCGAGTATGTCCTCTTCCCGAACAGGACCCTTGACGTTTCGGATGATCGTTCGCGTGGTGTCGTCCATGAACTCGACGCGTACTTGGGTGACACCACCTCGAGACCCAGTTCGTCCTAGGACCTAGAACAGTAGTGCGGCCAAACCCGATGTTTTCAGCGGGAACGGTCAACACATTGCACGAACGTAAAAGACCTTGATCACTTTGGCAAGCTTGACGGGTGCTTTTGATGTATCCTGATAGATGAGTTAGCACTGTCTTTTGACAGCTGCGGGTATTGTGCGGGGAGATGATTTGGACGCACCATGTTGATGAGGAGGAATCTGTTGAGGAACACTCAGGCAGTTTGTGTGGATGTTATGCCCTTGTGAAACAGGGTTAAGGTTTGGAATATAGACAAACTCCGCCGGCTAAACCCGAGACCAGCACAAATTATAATTAGTCGGTCGTTCATCGATATTCTGGGACGCGGTGCCCGGGGGACATGAACGATGTATCGTACGGCTAACAGCAATACACCGCACAGTTTCTATCCGACGAACAGCTGGACTGACAACGACGTGGGTATCTTTTAGTTTGAGGCAGGGAAGATAAAAAGAAAACAACATATCAATATCCAACGTGATTAACTCGCAAGGTAATACATCTAATCATAAATATACACGATAGCGAAACGGAAAAAAAGGGGGGACGAGAAACAATCGGATAGCATGTGACAAAGTAACAGAACCAAGGCTGGCTTGAATCTTTTCGAGGAACCGCAAAATCGTAACGTTTGAACCAAGAACATACGATGAGATACTCATAGACCATTCGGAGGGGTATATTTACCGGCAAGTCAGTCTTCAACTGTCACAGTCCGGCGAGGTGTACCTCCTCTCTGACGTACACGAGACTCGGCAAACGCGCCTGGTGCGACAAAGATAGCTTCTGCAAAGGCAAAGGCAACGCCAACGGCGGCGTTGAGGATCCGCCATCGAGATCCAACAACATCTATGCCTTCAATTGTAGTATTAAGAGCCTTATACGGGTACCCGTACTGAGCAGCTAGACGCAAGATGGCTGCTGTGAGAGGGTCGAGAGGAAGGACGCGGGGGACGCGTGCAGAAGTGGCGTTTGCGGGGTGGAATGAAATGACGGAGCCGAGAAGAACAGGGATAATCAGAGTAGGTATTGACCAGTGGAGGAGAACAGTCCAAAACACGGAGGACAGGAAAGTCGCGACGGGAGGGTAAGGAACCGTAAGTTGCCAATCGCCGCTGTCAACGACTCGCGGGAAATGGATCTAACATGGATTCAGCTGTCGAAACAAAAGCAGAAGGAAAGGTTTATACCTCGAAAAAATTCCACGGAATGACTTGATACAAAACATAGAGTAGCTCGAACAAGGCGGTGATGAGCGAGATATTGAGGGAGTTCGAGAGTGTCTGACATGAACAACGTTTGGTTGCGCCGAAATACGATCAAAATTGACATACAGATCTGGAAGCTAGCAAATATACGCGAGCATGTTGTTTCGTACTTGTCTGCATCGTCTTGAATGTGGTGTCAGCAAGCTCTAGAGACGGCTTTGGAATGTTGCGTAGAATGCTGCGCGGAGTGGACGTGAACAAGATACCGCGCTCCTTCTGCGGGGTATATACGGGAGGTTCACTAAGAGTCTCTTCCTCGGGTGGTGAGATAGGAGCGTTCTTGAGCATCATCGACACCTCCCGAGCCTCTGGCGCAGGGGTTGTCTCGCGGGGAGGGTTGCGACGTGTAGATCGAATGGAAGGTGGACTAGTGAACTTCTGTTCTGAAATCTCCTCTACCGATTCCGAGGCAGGGGATGGAGCGGAATTTCTATCGAGGATGAGCTGGACAACGACAGCAAAGACAAAGGGAGACGCACACGTGGATGAATTGCTGCACGGCTCTCTTCCGTTTAAGAAAGAGACCCGAGAAGACGGGATTGTCCTCGAGTGAGACCTGATTGTCGTCGAGATGTTTTCGGATTCGATGTTGGAGATCTTCCTTCGTTCCAGAATCGCTGATACGGAGAGCCAGGGCTATCTCCTTGAGCTCTGCTTTCTTCTTAGGCTGGAGAGAGCCAGAGTACATGGTTGTTGTCAAAGTGTTCGTGGTGTGGCCAACGACGACGACGTGGTTTGGGATGAGGGTCAATACGAAGCTCAATCAACATCAACAAATCGCGTCGACACGTATGCACGTGACACGCTCCCCACGCGGACCCCGTGCACTCCCGGGGTCCCTTCCCCGGCATGCGATAGTCACCGGCGGCCTAAGACGAACTACTTAAAGATGGGAGCTTCTCTGCTTTCCCTGGCTACCACACTCTTTTCTTCTTCATCCTTGTCCTCTGGTAGGGTATACACGACCAGCTAGCATGCGCTCGATTATCTGCCTTCTCTCGTTCCTTTTGCTTGCTGGTCAAGGTCGGTTTCTCGCCCCTGAGACCGGCCCGAAGCTGAATTACCTACCTCCCAGCGCTTGCACTGACTGTTGACGTTGGCGGCACCCTTGGCAACGTGTCGGCTAACGACTTCCTCAATGTTACTGACACCTATCTTTTGACCGACGTGAGTGCCAAGTCCCTGTGGCTCGTCGGATCACAAAGTACTTTGAACCATCCACAGTGCCAAACGGAGTGTAACAATGCAAATACCATGATCAACGTAAGTACCTGCTTCCGGGCCCACGCGATTATGTCACGCACGTATGTGTCTCTTCAGAGTTGTGGCACCAAAGATCAGTGTCTGTGCGATGCAACTACCGTCACTGCAATCACTAGTTGCCAACAATGTATGTTCAACGATCTTGTTGCCAAGTTCACCACAAGCACGGATCCCCGGGCTGGCTCTGCTACCGCCCTCACAGGTAAGCTTGCAGTGTTACTATTCCTTTCAAATCCATGTTTATACGCCGCGAAAGCTTACGCAACGGCATGTTCGGGCGTCAATGTCACCGTCCCGACATCCCTTGTCAAATTGACAACCCCACCGGGCTGGGATGGCTCCTATGAATATGAGCTCAACATTGGGGCAACAGCGTTGACTCTGGCCGCTGGCACTCTTCTAGGCGGGAGTGCTCTTTTGCTCTTGTCGAACATCTAGACGCTTGAATCGGCATGAACAGTCGTTTTGGGTGTATGTACTCTGCGGTGCCCTCACAAATCCCACTTAAATATCTGTCCGTTGTGCATCTTTTTAAGCGTCTGAAATCGCCGGCCTCGGACTCAAATTGTGGCTGTGTTCCCTGCTTTTTCATCACAACACTCTTCTCTGTAACTACTCTGCGCTGACAGCTGTGTTGGCCAGGCGTCGCGATACATTTCACCATTCTATGCATAATGCCTGTTCTCCATTCTTCACTTCACGCGTGGCGCGTCCCCTAGCAACTACTTTGCAACGCAATTCAACTTTCATTGGCATCCGAAATTACTTCAGAAGCCTGTCCAGACAATCCAGGCCTACTCTGTACGACTCGCGTCCTCGTCCACGTCGTGCTCAGAGTTTTTCTTCCTCGTCTACCAGCCATGCTGCTACTGCTGCACACCGCAAGCCGTCCCCCAACGAGCTTTCGACAGATGCTTACTTCTCTGAATATTCACCTCTCGTCCCCTCTACTCGCTTTGACTGGAGGCTGCGAGCTACATCACGCTATCAATGCAGGCACGGTTCGCCAGGGGAGCAAGATGGCAGGCGAGTATACATGAAACGTGTCGTCCCTTCGTGTATCCAAGTCCAGCCAGGCGAGCCGCTACACGAGGAGATCCAGGCTTACCATGATCAGTAAGTTCATGATTTCATTGAGAAACCCCAAGGTGATGCTACCCAACTGTTGCAGTTTTTTACCCTTACTAGACGCCGAACAAGCGGAAGACGAATCAGTCCTTCGTGATCGGCTGTCAAGGTGGTCACTGTTTCGTTTACGCGAGGAAGGCTATACCATCACGGACCTCTACGCGTTTTGGATAGAGGCTCCGCAGTTTCGGAATCCAATCGCATGCTTCTCCCTGGGTCCAGGCATAATTCTGCCGGAGCACAGATTCGAGTAAATCGCTTATTTCGGACGGTGCAACAGCCATACTCATTTTTCTCTGTACCAGAAATGGGACCCAGGTCTTACTGTCACGCCTTGACCCCCTACAAGAGATGCCTTTGCGCGGAACCGTGATGGCGAGTCATGCCACCCAACTTCGTATCATATTCGACCGCAAATTTGATATCAGCGACGGTGTGTGGCGCCTTGATGTCGGGCGGTCCAACATCATTTTTGAGCGGATGCGTGCTGCGATTTTACACCTTAACCACGATACCGCAGTATTGGAGGCTGGTCAAACACTCGACAGGCAGTTCGTCATACATGGCACCCACCTCCGTGATGTGCTTCTCCGTTCGTTCTCGCCAGCATCCACCTCTCTGCATCAGCCCCTACAGGCCCCAGACGAAGTCCAGTATGTCTCCCATGAAACATTAGAACATCAAAGTCGAGACGAGCGTGAACATGGCGGTGCATTCAAGGGCGATATGAGGATCCAGAGCTGGGCGCGGCGCTATGCACGGGCAGAACCGATCAAGATGGACGGCGACCCTGTCTTGGATGGTTTGAATGCGACTCAAATTCGCGCTGTCGCGATGATGATTGGGGAGCGTGCTTCCCTAGTTCAAGGTGTAAGTGCATCGTTCACAGTGTATTCGATGATATTTGATTGACTGTCTGAAACCCAGCCTCCGGGGACAGGCAAGACGAAAACTATTGTCGAGACTGTCAGACTGCTCAAGGTGGGCCGCACCAACTGACGGGGTTGACATGTCGGTGAATCTCAAGAATAATCTAGGCTGACTTTGAAGTACATCACCCGATCCTTGTTTGCGCATATACCAACGCGGCGGTGGATAACCTCGTGGAAGGTTTTGCGGGAGTGCGCTTGAAGCCTCTGCGCATCGGCTTCCGCGGTAAGATAAAAGACAGCCTCACTGTGCATACCCTCGACTACAAGCTCGATCAACATCCCCTCAAGCCGAAGGTAGACAAGCTCCTCAAAGAAAAGAATAATACAGAAAAAAAGTTATCGGACTTGACTAAGAGGATCGAAGCTGTGCAGAGAGCCCCAACAACTCGTGCTGCAGGGCGCCTTGACCAGATGCGGTCGGCCTTGCTCGCGCAAGAGCGTCAGGCGATGTCTATAGCTGCCAAGCTGTACGCCATCCATCAGGAAATGCTGCGGGACATCACTGCAGATGCTGACGTGGTACGTGCCCAGTTCCGAGTGTCTTTCGTTTCCTGCTCTGACCTCGTGTAAGATTTGTACAACTTGCATCACCTCGGCTAACGTTGCACTCAACGTACTTGACTTTCCTGTGGTTTTCCTTGATGAAGCGTCCATGTCAACAGAGCCGGCATCCCTTATACCCCTGATGAAAGGAGTATGTGTTTCACCTTGAATTCATTTGCCGAATTCTAATGTATGAGTGCTGTAGGCACAGCACGTTGCCCTCATCGGAGATCACAAACAACTTCCGCCTGTCATCGCAAGCCGCGAAGCGCAGTTGAGGGGTCTTGGAACTAGTCTTTTTGAGAGGCTGACCGAAGAAGGGGGTGGGTCGTACCTTTTTTTTTTTGTTTCAGTTGACGATCTACTTACATTAGTAATCGTGGCTCAGTGGTATCATCAATTATGCTGGATGTCCAATACCGGATGCATCCGTCCATATCGCAGTTCCCGTCGCTAGAATTTTACGGCCTCTCCCTGCGAGATGGGACCGTTGATACTCTCGGGAATATCTCCCCGCATCTCCACCCTCCAGTTTCGAGTCATTTGCAGGTGGATGCGTTGACCGGTCATCGGGGACCAGTTGTCTTCCTGGACCATGGGGGATCTGAGACTTCCAAAGATCGCAGTAGAGTTAATTGGAACGAAGCGCACATCGTCTGCAGTGTTGTTGAGGACCTGCTGCTCCAAAATGAGGTTCGTTTGGCTTCAAATGCATTCCCCGAATGGAGCGTGCTGATCGGAGTTTTGGAAAGTACCTTCGTGGAGAAGACATTGGGATCATTGCCCCTTACGTCGCTCAAGTTTCGTTACTGACGCGCCTGCTTAACTCCGATGAGAAGTATCGCAAACGCTTCTCTAACACCCTTGGCGACCATCGAAAGCTACAGCTCTCCAACATCGATATTAAGACTGTCGATGGGTTTGAGGGCCGGGAAAAGGAGGTGATAATTTTTTCTACTGTGCGCAACAATCCGTCGGGGCAGATTGGATTTCTCGCGGATAGGCGGAGACTGAACGTTGGGCTCACACGCGCCAAACGTGGGCTTTTCATTCTTGGGAGCATCACCACGCTTAAAGAGAGCAAGGTGACGAAGGGTCAGGCTTACGAGGCTGGATACGTGTGCACCACCCGCGGGGGAAGGGGAACTGAAGCCTGGAAGAGATATACAGAGTATCTGGTAGAGCAGCGGATGGTCCTTCAACTCACTGGGGATCGACTGCATAAGGTTCTCTACGGGAACATGCCTGCGGTGTTGCGTTCGCCAGGTCTGCGGGTGGGAGTATCCGACACCCCTTACTTACATTCGTGAGTCCGTCGTGTCATGCTCTATGCTTTTGTACACGGTTTTCCGCCAAGGCTGAAATAATGGATTAATGGCTGTCACCGAAGTACGCAGAACTACTCACGATGACAACGTCATCAATCCCTGTGCGTGGAACAATCAAAAATGCACGTAACTGATGGTTTGCTACATCTTCGACGAGAATGGCCCAGTTGTGTGCTACAAGATCACACATTTTCACCTTTCACGTTGACGTGGTTCGGCCATATTAGCTGCATGTCCGAGCGATCGGCTCAAGCGCCTCAATGTCACCGTTTCAGCGGTTCCGTCTCGGAACATGACTTTTTCGTTTGTTCGGTTGTGTCGGGGCTATGCACAAAACATTGTTAGGGACATGTCTAATGGGTATACGTCATGTGGGCAGGGTGGTAGTGAGAGGATAAACTCGTCCCCGAAGGCGAGGACAATCTGGTCAAGAAAGTGTACATGAAACGTCTGGGTGTAAGATTCAGACCTGCCGGTTTGGAATTGTTAGCTAAAAAGGACGGTACTACATTGACCACCTTCTGATTTGCACGCGTCGTCAGTGAATTGAGCTTGATCCGGAGATCAAAGACAGCCCTGAAAGGTTTGACGGGCGGATCCAGTTAGACTTAGTTTCGAGGCTGTATCCTGCTGTATCGGAATGAGGCGCAATTACAGTGCCGTTTGCGGTGTCCTCGGGAATCGTTGCCGACTGGTAGAGATCCTCCGAGCCCCGGCCCATCTTCGATGGACGCTCGAAATTTTATCAAACTGGGGTTCTTTTGTGCTGTCTTTTTACCTCTTCTTTGGCGCTACGCTCCTGCGCGGGCGGAATGGACTTATGGGGAGAGCGCAGGGACGGGAGTGTGGGTCACGTGCACGAACTGCGGTGGGGCGAGCTGAGCTCTGTTGCTTGTATCAAGAACCGAGACTCGTACGTACGTACGGACGTCGGTGTAGACATGTCAGGACTGAGCACGTGGCAGAGGACTTGCCATCCCTGGAGGATGCGTCTCATAACGCGTTTTGACGGTGTGAATTTGGCTGTCACCTGCCTCGTATTTTCCTGTGAGTGACGAGAGAAATGACCAATGCATTACCGTCATGCTCCCAACACTCAAAAACGCACAGCTCTTCAATCTCGGTCCCCCACCCGGCTGGCGATACTTCAAGTTGCTACCAGGAACATCCTCAAGATCCCCATCCACTCCTTCTCTCATCCACCACTCCCTGTCCGCTCTTGCCTTCCTCCTCTTAATTTACCAGAAACCGGTATTCCCAATCGCGGAGACGTGTTCTTCGTCCGCTGAAGAATCAGCCTTCGTTCTATCATTGGACTGCAAATCTCCACCTCCGACATCGCTCTTCTGCAACTCTATTGCTTGACAACCAACAAATGTCACCTTCCTTGGCCTCGGAGGATGGCCACGCTGGACACTCAAATACCTTGTCTGCCTCGGAGGCTCAACCGCCCCACCACACCTGCGACCCTCTCCCAATGCTTACCACTTCGCACTTTGAGTCTACCATCGGTGCCAGTGGCCGCGAATCCTCGATGTGCACCGTTCCCCACCTTCCGGCACATTGGTCCAAGTTGGCCGAGCAAACGCACGGTCTTGTCACGTCCCGGGCCGGTGAAACCACGACTGTCAGTCCGTTTTCCGGCAACCTTGCTGTTCCTGTAGCATTCGGGCTGTCCTTGGATATGTCGCCCTCCCTTCCGATCCACGGCAACAGTCACGGTGATCTTGGCACCCTCAATGAGCAGCCATCCACGTACGACGCGTTCATTTTGACGCGTTCGCGCGTCGTAAAAGTAAGTTTTCCGGTATATGATCATTCTGTGGGACTGCCCAGCTCATTGTGAGATATCAAGGTACGCAAGCATCCGAGTGCGACCTTTCTGTCCCTTCGCTCCATCTTTGAGTTTCTTGATGAAAACGTGCGTCGTTCCTTTACCGTGTTAAATTTGTGAGCTGATAAGCTTTCAAGAATCAGCGTGACCATCCAAGCGTGGGGTCTTCTTTGTCCGTGTGGACATTGAAGGACCTAACTGTTCTCGATCAAGTATGGGTCGTTTTCAAGTCCCATCATGATGTGAGTGTGTGATTTTTCATATCTTCGCCGGCAATTCGCGTCACAGCCACATTAATGCGCTGAGCGCTGCGCGTTACACGTAGAGGGGCAGCGATGAGTCAGACACGTTTTGAAGTCAGGCACCCGTTCCCGTATCGCCACAGAGACTCAACCGAGACTCGGGTGTCTCCTTTCTCCTCGGCGATCGTTCTTTCGTCGTCTTTTGTGATCGGAGTTTCGTCGTACTGACTATGGTTCGCGGTTGACAGGCGTGTATATTTCTCTCGCTTTCCCTCCCATCTTTCGCCGTATTTCCTGCTCTCGAGGCCGATCTGGAACCCTTTGAGAAACTTCGTCGTGTTGACGTGTTTTCCAGGGTAGGCTTGTCGTTTTTTTTTTTTTTTTTCGCGCTGCGATAATTGAGTGCCACTCCTCATAGTTCCCATCTCTTCCCGTAATCCAGCCCGAGAGGAAGTCCCAAAGGCTACGCATGTCAATATCTACGCCAGATCTTCACAACCACATTTACGTTGGACATCCCGGTGTTGACACTCAAACTTCAGCAACCGACAAGTTCGTTATTTCCACCAATCCCCCCAATCCGAGAACAACTTTCAGAGCAGGTGACTGGATGTCAGTATTTGATTTTATCTTGTCGGGCCGGTTGAATATATCATAGGGGGTCACGATCGACCCTCTTGCCCTTTTTTTTTCCAACGCGTTGCTGACCACTTTTTCTTATTAGATGTAATTCTGTTACATGTGCTGCTCACAACTTTGGGTGAGTGCTTCCTTGTCTATCTCCTTTGTTTTTCCGCAGCAGCGGTCGGGTACGTGGTTGTCACATGCTTGTGGCGTGACTAGGTCACAACGGCTGAGCCAGCCCTGTTTCGTACCACTCATCCGATATTACAAATCACGCCAGGGTCCCTCCTATTTTTCACGGATGATGATCCTACCTCTTGTTTCATCTGAGCCTGCTCGACGGTCTCTCCGTCCTCGTTAAAGTGATGGTTCTGACGGATTCGTTCCCTTGCATGATTTTGCACAGGCGCAATCTGGCTTGCAGAGGTTGTGGTTGTCCGCGTTCGGAGAGTCAAGTTTCATCAATGAACCGTCAAGCTCTGGGCATGCCGTCCGCCCGTCTTCCCACTTCCCCGCGTTTCACTAGCACCGCCGGCACTACACCGTTTTACGCGAGCACTTCGATACCAAATTATCCCAGCATTCCGCATGGTTCACGGTATCCTCTGGCAGCTCAGCCTGCCGCTGCTGCGAAACCCGCGTCACCATCTCATCCCCTCCTAACTCCTTCTGGGCGCTCCTTCTCGGTGGGAGGAAAGGTGCAGAATATATCCACCGACCCATCTGCGCCATGCATCATGTACTGGCCCGATAATGAGCCATTCCCCGAGCAAGGTCAGATTCGCCCTAACAACCTCTCTGGACTTCCCGTAAGTCAATTTGGAGAACTTGGGAATGTTCAGTAGCTGATTTGCATCGTAGCAACCTCCCATCTTGAATACAGGAAATCGTGGACCAATCGAGCATCAACCCGGCGATTGGATCTGCCAGAAGTGCAATTATTTGAATTGGAGACGACGCAAGGTTTGCCAGACTTGCTACCCATGTGAGCTTCTCTTCCTATGTTGACTTGCTGCTGTTCTCACGAATTTCTAAGATGCTGAGGGCAATGGTGATTCCATCTCGGCTGCAGTGCAGTCCGAGAGGATTAACCTATTGACGTCCCTTCTCGCTCAAAACCAGTTGCCATTAAGAACCACTCCTCCCTCTGTCGATGTTCCCCGCCGAACCCCAGTGACACAGATGCAACACGAACGCCTACCGGAGGTTGTCGCCCCTTCGTCGAGGCTCAGCCGCTCTCAGATCGACCTTCGTGCCGCCGCGCAGTATCCCGACCCCCAGTTTATATATGAGACCTCGGTGCCTCATAGACATACTTTGCCCTTGTTCCCAAGCATGCGAGAGTTGGAAGATGCACTTCCTGCCGGCGCTCCAGCTCCACTCTTGCCCTCCTTTTTGCAAGATATCGTCCAGTCGCCCACTTTGTCCCCTACATCGACATCTTCTGCAGACTTGTCTGTCGAAGAATACGAGGATACTACTCCCTCTCCCCGTCCTGGTCGTGACCGAGTGGCGACTCGCGACGACTTTGCTTCCAACTTCCCTTTTGGCAACATTTGGAGGCTCAACGACCAGGAGACGACAAATATTGCTGGCATTGCCTTGCCTCATCACGAGGACCTTGTTGGCAGCAGGAAGAGCAGTCAGGAAATTTTACGTCGCCAATCTCCTTAGTGTAAGCCTATCCGTTACTTGCACGTCAAGACTAGGCTCACGGTTGGAGCAGCATCATCTGGCTTCACGACGTCTCTTTGATGCAGGACTTATTCGACCTTCTCTGCGGAAATTTCGAATTAGACCATTATTGTTATTGTTCATCTTTGCTGCCTCACTCATGGACTGTTTGGAGTTATTGGGGATCAGTGTCGTTCCTCTCTGTCAAGTATAGGAATCTCTCAGGGTATACTGCATCTTTACAACATGTTTATCTTGTTCATTTATATTATTTTGGAACACATATATTAGTGTAGCTCTCGTAGTACTTCAGAAAAACAGTCGAAATCATGTTTAGATATCGTTAAATAGGATTATTGGAAGCTTGCACAGCACTTAGTATTCACTGCCGCTGAATAACAAGCCGCGTCCGTGTGGAGGAGCGCCTTTTTGAATGTAGGTAATATGGCAAAAGGGAGGCTGGCTCTCTACAGTCTCTACCATGAATTCCGACTCGATCGTCGTTCAAGTTCGAGTCCACCCCGATACACCTTCTGCCGCCTTCAAATTTCTGTCCCGCCAAACCTCATGCGCGTCAGAATCGCAGGTCGCAGAATCCGCTCTACTCCATTCCATCAGAGATGCTCTGAGGGGTTCAACGTCCAATTCGATCCACGCCGTCTATGCACCACTGTACGACGACGGATGTGACTCATGGGCGGAGCAAGAGCTGGCATGGAATGATCGCTGTGTGGTTCTCAGTCATGGGGGTGTCATCCAAAGGAAATGGGACTTCTCTGACGAAGATCAGACCATACAATGCGCGTGCATAGGGAGGTTCGCATACACCAGTAACACCACAGGTCCTGTGCACGGCAGTGCGCATTATACCTCCAAAACAGGCGAGCAGCAAGCAGACTCGTCGACTGAATCCGTCTTCGGCCCTTTCAAAACCGTCCAGGAGGAGCGGCAGAAGAACAAACACGTCCAAGAAGAAGTTTCAGCAGTGTTCGTATTCCTACGCAGCATAGGCAAGGTCTACCTGATTAATGGAACCGACTACACGTTTTCCCTTCCCTTCCTCGTTCGCAAATCATGGCCCCTTCATCCCCATGGCGTCATGATACAGCGTCTCCTCGATCCCCTGGAGATTGACGATTCTCGTGCCACTGGTGACGCACCACTTCCTACCACGTTCACCATCACAAATCCCTTCTCAGAGCCTGCTGCTGTCGGCATAACTGCCGGTATAATGGGTGGTTTTCCCGGTCGTCCCGCCTGCCTTTCCGACGAAGAAGAGAACCACTTTCGGCCTCTCGTTGTTATTCCTGCTGTCGAAGAGGTTGTCTGGGTATCTCGGAAACCATTTGCCATTGATGATATTCTGATAACGTTCAACTCTGAACGAAAAGAACTATCCATCTGGCGCTACGTTTATCAACCTGGTCGCCACACCTCACCGTCTCGCTTTGATCTCAGTTTCAATCTAGACCGTATGGCTCTTGGAAGTGACGGAGAGGCGGAGGCACTCACGACTGCCGCAGAACATGGCAGGTTGAAGGCCTCTTTTTGGGCGCAGAGGCTAATAACCCACCCGTATCCCAGCGTGCCGTAAGTTTTGTGCATGTTCAGGTGACTCGCTCAGAATATCAGCTCATTTTGTTAGGCTGGGATCGTGTTCTCGAATTTCCGCGGCTCTCTTCGACCAACGCTTTGATGGTGTTCGTGACCATACATTGTTGGCGATCTGCATGCCCGGTGTTCCGACTGCGGTTTTCCTGCTCACTGTACAAGAGGAAAACAAGACTGTGGCTTGCGGTTACTTGACAACCATCGACGCCGTATCTGTGGTCCCCGTTGGTGCTACTCGCAAAGAGATATGGGATTTATTAGCCGTCAAATCAGATGGGTCGTTGACCATTTTCACTCATGGACTGCAAGAACTGCCTATCGTGTTGGATATTGCCCAAGCCGGGAATGCTGGTAGTGCAGAGAAAAACGCGCTGGTTCCGATAACGGGTATAACATCGATAAAATCGGCATGTGTGTCATCGGTGACGTTGCTCTGTTCCGGAGGGCAAGCGTATCGTGGCAAATTCGACATGCTCCCTCGCGATCGTCTCGTCAATCAAGCGCTGCAAGTTCTATCCCTTATTATCCCTACAAAAGACGCCTTTACTTTGCACCTAGAGTTCCTCCACACATGGTCTCTCCGGAATTTCGGCACCTCCTCAAATCTGGAATTCCACGCTTTGACTTATGCACTTACCAAGATTCTGGATCTCGAGTTGTCTTATCCAGCCAGCCGTCACGTATCGTTTTCAACCGATTGGGAACAGTTCTTTGCTCTAAGTACCAACGTCCGGAAATTCCAGGATGATCCCGCATTACAGCACCTCTCTCTTCCCGCTCATCTGAGAAGTCGGCAATACACTCTGGTACCGGTAAAATCCAGTTCCTTACTGGCACCCGTGCTATACGCGCTCCATATGCTCGCCGAAGATCTCCGACTTGTAGTTCACCGACATGACTCCCTCGTGTTGCTCGTGCCTTTGGTTTGCCAACTCGCCCACATTATAAGGCCGGAGTGGGCAGACTACTGGAAGCGTCTTTGTCCCAACATCATGCCTGCTTGGCCTTCACATTCTACTACGCGTACGTAGCATTCCAACCCGTAGCCAAACAAGGCTGATTTCGTCCCAGGTGCTGAAACGCTTGACGATCGAATACCGGTTTGGCCCCCGGATATGGCCGCAATACTCTACGGCAGAGTTAGCAACCCTGATTGGAGATTTCCGGTATACGAAACCCCATGTCTAGCCGCCATGTTCGATATCCAACCTTCATACGCTTTTGGCAAAGTCGAACCATTAAGTTCTCTTCAGCGTCTCACTACTGCATACCTCTGTCTTTCTGACAGTTCGATCTCATCTGCGCAGAAACGAGCGGAGATGACTGTAGAGACTCTTGTGCGTATGTGGGGCACGGCAAAGAAGGGGCATTTGTTCTTGGACAGCCTGCCTCTGGGCATTGCTGCACCTTTGCGTGAAGCCATCCGAACCTGCCAACTTTCGCCTCCTTCCCACTGGCAGCCGGAACATTACGAGCTTGTCGGTCGACGCGACCTGGCTTTCAGTGTCGCAATGGTTCAACCGGTAATCTCGCAACAGGGGATATATCAGTCTGCTGAGACGTACATGGTATGGTTTTTTTCATTCGTTGTCGCTCTCATGGATTAATCCGCTATCAGACTTCTCACCATCGGACCACCATAAATACGTTGGTCGAACAAGCGAAAGCCGCAAGCGCGGGCGAAGTTGATGCACTCTCTGGCGTGGAACTGGGTCTGAAATCTTTTGCAAGTATACGCTTCGGCCAAGATCGTCGATTGGAAGAAGTGGCACGTATGCTGTGCTCGTCGACAGTTCCATCCGTCCGGCTCATCGAGCGACCAGACTTGAAGTGAGTTCGTAGCTCTCCGCCAAACAAAACGACCAACCATCCTTGCAGCGAACACGACCAGACGAAAGAGCAACAACATCAGGTTGTGCGGATTGCAGAAAGGACATTGGCCTTGCCGTATGGCAGGGCAATGTTCACCTTTGGCTCAGTACTAACGGTCACTCGCGAGGCATACGTCATCCCAAAACTAGAATATCAGATCAGGATCCAGCCTTCCAACGTCGTCACTGGACCTGAACCTGGTAAGATACCTCTCGAGTGCACGAACTGGGGAGAATTCCACAACGGAGTCGCTGCGGGCCTGCGCATTGCCCCTTGGGCGCGAGGCGTGGAGAGTTCCTGGATCGCTTTCAACAAGCCTTCGGAATTGACTCCAGAGCACGCAGGATTCTTGTATGGACTCGGGTTGACGGGCCATCTCAAGGAAATGCTGACCTGGCATACTTTTGGATATCTCACACCGAAACATGATCTGACATCCATCGGCGTCCTCCTCGGTCTGTCTGCGGCAAACGTCGGGTCAGGAAACATGCACGTCACAAAGTTACTAGCCGTTCATACACCAGCATTGCTCCCGACACCGACAGTGGATCTCAACGTCTCCCTCATGACCCAAGCTGCTGGACTCGCCGGGGTTGGACTTCTCTACTTGGGCACAAAGGACCGTCGCATGGCCGAAGTTTGTCTCAACCAGATCAGTCGCAAGGACCTCGTGCAGCCTGATCTCAGCAACGAGCACAGAGAAGCATACACTTACTCTGCCGCTCTTGCCTTTGGGATGATCATGCTCGGAAAGGGGTCACCAATCCCGGCCGACGTCGCTTGTCTCCACCGGCTGCGCGTGCTTATTCACGGCGAAACGAAAACCATCTTCGCGGGGCGAAGCCGTCCCACATTCGATGTCAACATCACGTCTCCAGCCGCAGCCATCGCATTAGGCCTAATGTACCTGAAGACGGAGCAAAAAGATGTCGCTGATATTCTTGAAATTCCGAGTACGGTGATTGAACTGAATCACATTCAACCGAGCTTCTTGGTTATGCGCACGATTGCGAGGTCACTCATCATGTGGAATTCAATTGGATCGACTGTCGACTGGTTGACGACTCAAATTCCCGAGCCCATCATGATAGCCATGCAGGATCAGATTGCAAACAAGCAGCAAGCTGACGATGCCATCGAGTTGGCTTACTTCAACATCATCGCTGGCTATTGCTTTGCTGTTGGATTGAAATACGCCGGTACTGCCCGCCATGAAGCATACATCATGCTATCGAATTATTTTGACGTGTTCAGTCGATTTGTTGCGACAAGCGGTAAGTCTCTCGATTCAAATCATCACACCCACAACGTGCGATGGATCTCTAGGTCCTGCTTTTGATCATAAAATCAAGCGCTCGGCTGTGCGAGAGGGTCTCAACCTCATTTCGATTGCGCTGTGTATGGTTATGGCAGGCACTGGGGAGATCTCGTGCTTGAGGCGACTTAGGTATGCGTTCGGAATGTATCACCAGGCTTTCAGATATGGCGTGCACGTGGCGACACATCTATCGCTCGGTTTACTGTTCCTCGGGGCTGGTCGTTTCACTTTGGGCACTTCTAATGCGGCTATTGCATGCATGGTCACTGCCTTCTTTCCCCGCTTCCACCACGTCTCATCGGATAACAAGAGTTACCTTCAGGCGTTGCGACACCTGTGGGTCCTTGCGGTAGAACCCCGCTGCCTCATCGCACGAGACGTTACGACGCGTGAGGCAGTTTACCTTCCCGTCAAGATCACGACAAAAGAAGGGAACGAGAAAGGGGTCACGCAGCTCATCTCTCCCACTCTTATACCGGACTTTGGGAAGCTCGTGTCCATCAGGATCGATACGCCACGCTACTGGCCTTTCTATGTGGACTTTGAGAACGTTCCCGAACACAAGATGAGTTTTTTGAGGAATCAAACGCTATACGTCAAGCGTCGGACAGCGTTCCTCAGCTACACCGAGGATCCTAGAGGGAGTAGGAGTTTATTCGTTCGCTCTGGTTCTTCCGCCGGTGATGCCGCTACACTCGATTTCCCGCAGTTAACGGACGCGAAAACCCACCCTGCTAGTGACCTCACCCATTTCATCTCTTCGTTTTCAAACGACACCCTCTTCCTCGCATTTGCAGATTATTTCTCGCGCGACGATGGCGAGACACCCGAGGAGAGGACGTTTCACGCATATTGCCACGCGGCACTCCTAGACAGCATTCTGCAAGATAAGATGGAAACACTCCAGTCGCATCTTACGCTGTATCAATATCGCACGCAACCGCAGTCTACGTCCCATTTCCACCTTCGCCTGCAAGACCTCCGATTCGCTGTCGACTTTTACAGCAAGGTATTTGATCGTCGGTTCAGTGGTCGAGCGGAAAACAATCCGCGGCCACCCCTCATTCGCGAGAATACCGCATCGGGGGCTCTACAGGCCCTCGATGAACGCCTCGGGGAAGTGCAAAACCATCCCAAGTTCACCAGGGCCCTCGGCCGGTACGCCCGCAGTGAACCCGTCTTCGACACGACAGAATCAGGGTCCGAACCTACTTCCGAGCCCTCGTCTCCAGGACACGTTTCCCGTTGGCTCGCATGGTACCTCATGAGGAACGGTGTCCCATCCGCCTCTCTTCTCGTGATACTGCGCCAACTCGCGCGAGAGGCGCACGTGCATAGCACGAGCCGACCGCCGCCTGAAGGAAGCGCGGACTTGCGGTCGCTCGACGTGGGTATCAAAGAGGTGCTCCGAGGTACCGGCACGAAAATGATCAATGCGTTTGGGTCTGGTTGGTCTGGCGCATCGCTGGATCGAATCGTTGAGGCATGGCAGGGGGTCTCTTGAGCAGACAAAGGAGGGCATTGGAGGAAATGTCTGTATCCGTATTTGTATCGTCCCAACAGATGTATGAATCTGCGAGGGATTCTGTTCCATGTCGTGCGACGAGCACTCGGGATGACTTGAGTTGCGCACGTCCATGGGGACGGGTGCTCACGGATTGCAAGGGGTGTGAACACCACGAAACTTGGCGATGAAGCATGGTTCAAAGGTAATCCGAGATCAAGATGCTATTTCGGCGGCATTGCCCTGGACGGCGGCGAGGGTGATTGATCAATCAATCAAGTCTATACGACATGGTCTCGGCTGTGGTTCCAAAGTTAACCATGAGCATGGGAGTAGACGGAACCATCGCGGTGGCATAGTACTACCCACAATTGAATCCGAGCAGACAATAGGTTGATTCTGCGTCCAGCGAAACCTTGGCGCTGAAACATGTCCTTGAGACAGCCGCATAGCAAAATGTGCGTGAAAATCGCTGGAACCTAGATCGCATATTTCAGGGGGCGAGGTTTATTTCGGTGTCGTACGACGTGCATGTCGAATGACCGATTCCGGGGTCAACGCAGACTCGGTGGCACGGTCATGGGGAGGCTAGACTGATAACACAAGTACTTTTTCGAAACTACGCATGATCAATCTAAGTTCTTAAATTTAGGCGTGCAGCAGGTCGATTCGGCGTCAACGTTTTCGATGTAGTATTAGGCCGCGGTAGAATCTTGGACGCCACGACTGTTTTGATCGGATCGTCATGTGCCCAGCCATGTGCGAGCGGTGACTGGCTAGTGCAGTGCAGTGCGAACACAGGCCAACTTGTGATGTTTGTAGATCTGAGAACAGTCCGGCGTGCAATAAATAGTGCGGCAACTAAACTCAAACTGGCCTTGTCAAAGCATGATATGGCTTACATAATAATACAAAAATGAAATCTTAGTTGTGTATTCACATATAATGCCATACTCGAGCTAAGTACTTAGCAGTGATGATGCCCTTAGCCATTGTGATCGGGATCATACAAATCATGATGCGATGCATGCTATACATAAGAAAACATGGCGGAATAATTATATAAGAAAACATGAATCTACATGCTAAGTACTCTAGTTAGCCCTACACAACGTTCCCAATGTACAGCACCAATTTTGATCAAGGAGATGGAGGGGTCGAACGCTGAAAGCCGGCAGGTCTCTGGAAGCCCTGCTCGATGAGGTAGGCGCGACGCTGGCCAACAGCGTCGTTCAGTTTGTCGAGCATAAGGACAGTTGTCGCCCAGTCAACGCAAGCATCAGTGATACTGACACCGTACCTGAGGCCATTAGGGCCCTCAGAGGGTACATCTTGACGGCCAGAATTGATGTTTGACTCGATCATGACGCCGGTAATGGTATTATCACCTGCGACGAGCTGCGAGCAGATGTCATCTACGACCTTGGGTTGGTTGTTGTGGTTCTTTTGCGAGTTACCATCTGGAAATATGATGAGTGTACATGCCATCACAGAGGTGGAAGGGCATACGGCTACAGTCGATCATGATGCTCGGGTGGTTTTTGGGACGGGCCTTCTCGATCGCTTTAGCAGCTGCAGTGACATGCTCGGATGCGAAGTTCGGGCCTTTCGTGCCTCCGCGGAGGATGACATGAACATCTTGGTTCCCCCGTGTCTTGACGATGGCAGCTAGACCGTGCTCGGTCACACCCATGAACGCATGGGGATTAGACGACGATCGCATGGCATCGATAGCCACTGATACACTGACACAAGAACGAACGATGAGGATATTGAAACTCATATATTGTGAGCAATGGGAATCTCACCTGCCATCAGTGCCATTCTTGAAGCCGATTGGGAAGGAAACGCCAGAAGCGAGTTCTCGATGGAGTTGAGATTCGGTTGTTCGGGCGCCGATGGCACCCCAGGAGATAACTACAAATGCGGAAATGAGACGACGTCCAATGGGTGACCAGTGCAGAGCCCCACGTACGATCAGCGATGTACTGGGGGGAGATGGTGTCGAGGAGCTCTGAACCGACCGGTACACCGAGGTTGGTCAGGTCACAGAGAAGTTGTCTCGCAGTTCGAAGTCCCTTGTTGATCTGGAAGGATCCGTCGATGTCCTGGTGGAATATGACACGCTAAGCAAGGTGTCTAATCCACGAGGCAGAAGAACATACTGGGTCATTGATCAAGCCTTTCCAGCCGACAGTCGTTCTTGGTTTCTGCAGAGGAGATCAGTTGAAAGAGAATTGGGATGGTAGGGTAACATACTTCACTGTGATGGGGAGTCATGTTGAGTCAGGCACAGATTGATGAAATGAAATGACTCACAAGTAAGCGCGCATGACGATCAGCAAGTTTTCCCAAGCGGGGATTTTGCCCTTGAGGAGTTTTGCATACTCGATGGCTTGCTCGGGGGAGTGTATAGAGCAGGGGCCGACGATGACAAGTACCCGCTCGTCCTGGCCGGCAAGGATGCGTGCGGCGTTGTAGCGCGCGGTAGCGATGGCGAGTCGGGATGCATCGGTGGGGGTGATCTCGTGCCTGAGCAGAGCAGGCTGGACGAGAGGGTCGTACTGGCGAAGAATATGTGAGTGGTGATGGAGGAGACGGGGGATTAGCTTACGCCAATGACACGTCTGTCCTGCATGTACTCCTGGAGCTGTTTGTCGTCCTCGGGGAAGGGGGTGACGGCGTGGGCGGGCATGGCAGGTGATGGGTAGTGGCGAGGAAGGGAGGTGTTGAACTGGGACTGAGAGACGAGCGACCTTTTTATATGTTGTAGCTAGCTCGAGTTGCGAATTGAATATCTGGCCTTCCCTTTCTGGAAATAGCAGTGGTACAGGTCTGTCTTTCCAAATTGATTAGCAAACGTGCCCACACGGTCAGTTTGATGGAGACCGCCACGCCCGGCAAAGTTGCCGTCGCCCTCAATCCAGTGCCCGGCTTCTGTGTAAAATCAAGGGCTACCAACGACACCCTCGTTCATCTAACGCAGCCTCTTGATGTTCACGTCAAAAAAGGCCTGAAGATTTTCGTAAACATTGCATGGGATTCAAACGTGCCTCCTCCCCCTCCTGGAAACGACGATGCAATACACCGTGCAATGCGAGGTCTTGGTATCGACGATTCCAACCCAGGGGCTTGGTTCGTCCCCATCGTCTTGTCAGACGCTCGCCAAGATTCTGACAAAGGTCGGTGTCCCGGTGTTACTCGCACTCCGTGAACATCGTCACGGCAGATTCCCTTGCGATATCTCTATCTCCGATTGAGCCCCACTCGCTCCATTACTGACTCTTTCCGTTAGCGGGTCAGCCAGCCATCGTTTTCGATTGCGTCCTTAATCCGTCCATCAAATCTCGCTCCCTCAGAAACCCCGACTTCAAGAGCTTCATCATCGGTATTTACCTCGCCGTAGCATCTCATATCCGTTCTCATCGCTCAGTACTCTAGAACTTGCTCTTCAGCGTGTCGAGGCGCAAACAACTCTGATCCTCTCTCGGCAGATTGGCACGCCCAACATAGCCTCAAAGGGTAATCTCCAATCCCGTCGGGTGTTGGTACCGGTAGCATTGTATTACCCTGGTCATCCTGATTGCCAAGTGTCTCCGACGCTCGTTCAAGAAATCCCGGACCACTCTACCGGCGTGCCTGAAAAAGCACCGCCCAAAGGCATGCCCGACATCACATCTGAAACTGGGGTTCCCGCATGGTCTTGGACGCAACAGGATTCAAGCATCCGCATTGTCTTCGACGTTCCTGGTATTGTAAGCAAACGTTCACCGCCTTCCACGAGGTGTATCTAGGTAACAAATACCATATTCCAATGCAACACAGACACACGCAGTCATCCCTGAATCCACACTCGATGTTGAGCCGAGGCGCGTCCTCCTACACATCCCCACCTTGTACGACCTTGACCTTGACCTCGACGCCTCCGACTCGGAGCTCTTGTCGGTTTTCGGCAAGAACGAAACCGCTTATCAAGCTCTCAAGTTGAAGCGCATGCGCGATCTCGATGTCGACCACGCTCGGGCTGAGTGGCGCGTCGCTGATAGTGCGATCGTACTGTTGGCCTGATCTGTGGTAGATTATTTCACAGCCATGTTAGCGGGATTCCAAGGCAGTGATTCGGGCGCGCTGATTACCCACTCCGAACCACTGCACTAAATTGCGACGATATGTAAGTAGTACTAGTAAACAAGCGGGGAGCATGTCGTAATCTCCATACACACAGAGATTATTAAAAAATTTTGTGGACCATGTGTAGTCATTTCGTTTCCACCATCATTGCCTCTCCGTAAGATGGGCTGATTTTGAGTGCATCGACCTGGCGAAAATCACAAATCAGATACTCGGTCGTGATGCATGATCTTGGATGATATGGCGGAACCTGGTGCTCATCAGAGCCACTGCCGTCACGATGGTCTTCTACCGGATCGCTATCACATCCCTTTGCCGGTGGCCTGTGTTCACGCATGTGGTATGACAGGCGTCCGGTGGGTCCCTATCATGTTTTGGAATCTAGCATGAGCTACCACCGCGGTGTTTCACAGGAGGTTGCATTTCTCTTCCTGACAACACTAGAACTTTAAGAACGACACTCTAAACACGCCGTCACTGATACACACAGACGTGGGGTCGAACTGTAATTTTAGTTCCGGCGATACTCAGGAAGAGAGCGGGTTTAGGTGGGGCCACCCCCATCAAAACTTTTCATGGACGAAAGCAGTTATACTCACTCATCAAAGATCGCCGGGATACACCGCATAGGTACACACCTTGCTCGCGAAGGTCCACCATGAGAATGGAACGATCGTCCGTATTCGTATTCCCCCGTATGGCGGATTTATCATCCTAAAGGAGAGTCCAGCGTCGGGAGAATCCCGTGCAAGAAGCCTTTCGCCAAGCGCCAAGAAGCTCAAAACCAGTGCTAGGGGGTCAGGGATCACATCCACACACGCTCCAGTTGCGCGTGCATGGTCCCACTCCGTTGCTGCCAGTAGGGTAGGTTCATTCCTTCAATCGCCCTCAGGCTGGCCATGTTCCGCGATGTCGATGACGTGCCGTCGTCGAATATTGGCAACTTGGTGTCTGCTCCAACCTTGTCATTGGCCCAGTCCACCATGCTAGGCACAATACTTGATTGCCAACGCTCGACCACCAATGCATCGTAGCTTCCGACTGGCACGCCATGCGGTGCATATGTTGATCGCCGATCAAGCAAGAGAAGGAAGTCGCTCCCTTGGGTTTATTTTCACGTATCGCCGTTCTCCCATCTCGAAACAGAACAGCTGCAATAGCCACTGAGCTCCCAGCGTGACTCATGTACTGTCGTTATTGCACAGGTGAGGAAAATCATGATCACGAAAAAGAAAACAGGTGAGGATGGGTGTGTCGAGTTCGGGTTACACGGCAGAAAGAGACAGCGGGATGTACCGTGTGTCGGAGAACAACGCAAGCGAGGCAGATGCCGATCGGCATCCAACGGGTCAGACCTTCATGAAAGCGTCCGTCATTCCTGTAAAGTCTGCAACGACGAATCGAGAACACGATAGGTATGGACCAGTCCGTTTTCCCCCGGAGGATAACGGCGTACCTTGACATGTTTGCTTGATCTGTTTGAGAGCCTTGCGTTGGCCCTCTTCGAGGTTCTGGGTGAGCTCTACTGTCTCCTGGTGTTTTCTGACAGACAGTGCCTGGAAAACCACAAACATGAAGAGCACCGCGAGAGTTGCGTGATATATGCGCCGCGAATCGATAAGAGATACAGACCACAAGCGTTTTCTGTGCTTCGACGATCTTGACGATAACCTCCCGTTTCTTGTCCTCGATGGCGGCGTATTTTAGAAGAAAGTCTTGGTATGTCCCTTCCCTGATCGTCAACGCTCGCAACCCAACGGTCACATTCGAGGCAGAATACGCGCTCTCCTCACATTTCATTCATGATCCCTTTGACTTCGCCTTGCTTTCGATCGACCTGCTCGAGACGATCCAGTGAGTAAAGAAAAAAAACGCACGACACGAGAGATCTAGCGCGCGGACGTGTTCGTCGAGTTCGGCTTGTGCCGCTTTCAGAAACTTTCTCTCCTTTTCTCTTTTCTGTTTCTGCCACGTCACTGTAAACGCAGGGGTTCCCGCATACATGCATGTATGCATATTGGAGGTAATTTGGCGACGTGGATCTGTCCTACGCACCCTTGAACTCTGCAACAGCCTTGGCGTACACCCTGGAAATCGATACAGGAATATCAGTCGCGTTTCATTGACGTGAGTACGACACATACTCTATATCCCGATCGTCGCTGTCTGCCGCCTTGCTGTATTGGGACACGTCGTCGTCGTCGTCCATGAGGTTCACCGAGCAAGATGCTTTAAGCGGCATTTTCTGCAGCCCAGTGAGAAGTGGTAGAAGAAGAGATGGATAAGATTCGCCAAACGCGATCACGTGGTAGCATGCAGAGACAGAGTTAGGTCGCATTGACGAGCCTCGGTGCAACAACACAAAATCTAGACACCACGAGCAAGCTATGCGGAGGCGTCAACACGTCGAGCGCCCGAAACATCTCCAAGAGCCTAACACTCCCTTCGACACCAGCCAGCTCCACTTTTTGCCAGGGCAACCACACCATCACATCGTTCCCTTCTTCGAATCGATCGGCGCTGCTCACAGCGGATCTTCCGCCGTTCGTTGGCGCAAAATTGAACAGGACGACGTATGTACCCAACGTCAGATCCCCGCTTGTAAATTGGTGTCGTCGAGTGAGACGGCAGAACGCGAGTCCCGAACGGGGACCAGCTGCGAAACGCGATCGTTCAGACACTTTGGCTACGTCGAGAACTTTCAGAATGCGAAGCTGCATGTCTGACGCAAACTTGGACCCAGATTCGATTTTCTGTTCCATCTGGCGTCTCCACAACGTAAAGTCTGTTTTTGCGCACGATATACGATGTTGAAAGCGTTCCGCCAAACCACCACTGCAGCGATGAATGAGACCGAGCTGCCGAGGAAGTACTGACGAGAAACAACGTACCGAACAAACTTGGGGTCTTTGCCGCGAGAATGCTTGTCTGGGCTCACCATCACACCCCGTTGGAGCTCACGATCGGTCGACGACGTGAAACTGTGCCCGTGTTGCTGAAGGAACAACGACAACAACTCTGCACTCGCACCTTCTTTGGTCGGATCAGTGGCCTGGGCAACATTCGTCGTGAGAATCGTCTTCATATGTTTCTTTGGTGATGCGGAGTGGTGTTCTGGGAGGGGTGGTGGTGGTGCAAGGGGTTTGAGTGGTACGGGCGGCTTAGTCGATGATGGGATAGGCACCGGAGGAGGTTTGAGAATAGATCTGGGTTTCTCAGAAGGCACAGATGGTAGCTTCGGCGGCGGTCGAAGCGAATTCAGACTAGGAACCGCTGTCTTGCTTGTCAGCTCGACTTTGGTTGTACGTGGTGGTGCGGCAGCAGGAGGCAGAAATACAGGCGGCTTCAGCACCTTGAGTGGAGGAAGCGTTTTATCTGTCGCTACACGGAGAGGGTGCGCAGACGACGCGGGCTTCAATTGCCGCTTGGGCACCGACGGTTTGCTTGGCCCAGACTCTGGCTCTCTGGGTACATCAAAGTCCACGAACGGGTTCCGTGGTCGTTCATGGATCGCGACAGAGACTGGTTTCTTCCTAGGTGGGCTTTTGGGCAGCGCAATGCGTTTGACTGGGGATGGAGGTGTGTCGTCGAAAGCAGAGACAAACTTGGTGATGCTCTCTGGTGGCTTGTAGCGCGACGTTGGCTTGGCCTTTTGAAAGCCGTCAGGTCCTTGTAGTCGTGGTTTCTTCGCAGAGCGTTCCATGCAGATATGATCAAACGGTGTTGATTCGGATAAGTCACAAAAGAGGTGTTGGTTTTCATCCTCTTTGTAATAGTACTACCAACCTGGTCATTCCGTACACTGCCTGCGACAGACAACATGATCTCTCCATTCACACCCTCGACTTTCGCCCTTCTCATTCGCTATCGTACGTACCCGATGTATCTCCACTCTATTCCACCCAACACCGACTGATCGTTGCGTGAATCCTCGTATCTCACACCGCTCGCGATGCATGTCTCTAGACGGCGTCGCGTCGGTTCGCGAGTCTATGGTACGCACGTCGTCCATCTGTTTCTTGGGGTTCGTACGTTGGTGTATAGAGTTGTGTTCAGTGCATAACGATATCATCGTTCAGCTCGGCAAGTCGATTTTCAACTGTTCGAAACTCGATGCAGAGTCACGGTACAAGTGTGGTTGTGGTGACGCAGCAACGACGACGACGTGACGGGTCACGGGGGGTGGGCGGCGGTACCTCCAGGTGTTGACTGCAGCGTGCCTAATGTATCCTGCACTTCAACATCAACCAAGGGAAAGGC
This sequence comes from Boletus sp. NGJ, assembly GCA_019096195.1. Taxonomy (NCBI): domain Eukaryota; kingdom Fungi; phylum Basidiomycota; class Agaricomycetes; order Boletales; family Boletaceae; genus Boletus; species Boletus sp. NGJ. The sequence goes on from JAGTXK010000030.1 coordinate 62,069, forward strand.
TGGGGCCCCTACCTAACCACCTAGTACCCTGAGTCTATTCCTCTCAGAAGTTGAACCAGAACGACTATGATGATTCGCAGCGAGTGATACCGGACACACCCTCCCATGATTGCGACGATGCGCGTCGACGCAAACGACAATGATGCATAAGGAGTCTCGAAGATGAGCCAACATACCCTTGTTGATGACTCGCGATGACCCGGGATGGCTCATTCGTTCGCAATGATGAATTCCTGCTAGGGTCGGTAGCAAGACTTGGAGCATGAACGGCGGCGGCAGCTTTGATACCCTGCAAGAGTGTGTTTGTCTGTGCTTCGAAGGATGAGTCAAAAGAATTTTGTGAAGAATTGACAGGCTGTACAACGACAATATTAAAAGTTTAATTGTATGACGACCAATAACTCACTTCAGTGCCCGCGTGGTGAGCACACATCCCAACGACTCGCAGTCAGTTTGCTCGTGTAATGACGGCCATTTCACTCGCACTGCCAGGAAGAAATGGCGGATACCGACTTCGCGGGGTGGACCAGTGACCACTGCATTGAAATGTTGGAACTTGTCGAATTAGCTTCAAGTTCTCAAGTGACGATACCTCCAAAATGCGAACCTACCGATACATACAAGCTTATAGTCAGAATATGCTCCAGGTAGGCACAACTTCGCCGCATCGCTGTATAACATTGCAGTGACCGAGGTCGGCATTGCAGGCTTGAGGTTTGGCAGCATAGGTAGTACTAACGGGAGCCTGGTCCGTGTTCGGACATTCCTGTTCGAGGGTACAGCTCCATCGATATTGTCCGTGGGCCTGTTGGATCTGATGGAGACACACCCTGATTCCTCGAGAGTTCCTGGCATCTTGAGCACCTCTTGGCTCAATTTCCGTCTGATTAAGAATCAGGTGAAAAGGTTGGCAGAGTCGTTAGCTACGTACCAGGGTTAACAAAGATGCTGCCACTCTCGCATCGACATGCAAGTAAGCCTGGTTGAGGGCCATGGCCACTCTAATTGTGCCCGCACACACGTCCGACGGGACATTGCGAGGGAGAAAGGTTTATTGAGAGGACGTTCTCTATTGTCCCTATTATCTTGGGAGACAGCTTGGACCCCTCGGCAACGAGAACTCATTCATACAGAAGGTGCTTCAGTGCTAACACGATACGCTGTCTTTAATATCGTCGCCATCTCCTTGCGAGACTCCCAAAGCGGCGGGACAATACAGAACGTTCCGCTCGCAAACGCCCAGATACTGTACCATCAAGGTCAATGGACCGCCTCAAGGAGAAATAAACGGAACGTACATCGAGCAAGCCGTCCAGAACGTGTAAAACGTTCGGCTAAATACATAGTGCGAGAAAAACATCGGCAAGGGCACTAACAGTACGTCAACGCGAAGTCATTCTAGGATGGGAAAGCACACCGATGATGATTACTATAGCCGCAAAAATGGTCGAGTAGATGACTGCCTTCTTGAAGGCATGTTTGAGTGACCCCATTCGCTGCTCCTCGTCGTTGGATGGGCTGTCCGGATCACTCTCAAAGTTTTTCTTCGACTGTTGCTCGAGGTCGGGAGACGCGCCGCCCTTCTTCGAACTGTGCTCCGACTCTTCGTGCACATGTTCACAATCAGCGTGATCGTCCAACATTGCAATCGCGCGCGTTCCGGAAAAGTCGTAGTCCGCTGGGCCTGTACCGCCGCTTAAGAAACATGTGGTTCCAGTTTGACATCCAGCTTACTCATCAGAGACACGGATACGGTAAGTATTCCCGAGAAGAGGAGGCCAGTAAGTCCACTGCAAACAGCAGAATATGGTTCCGCAAGATTGGAAATATTAATTTGTCCTGTCGCACCCCGTGAATAGTCTCGATCGTGAACTTGATACCAAATCGTACCATATATCTTCCAACAACCGATCATCCATGCAAGCATTCCTAGACAGGCACCGCCGATTGCCCCACAAAACACACCTGCACGTGTCAGTTTAGACCACGAAACTGTAAGTGCGATTGGTATGACTGCAGGGCTGAGGATGACACCCCTAGAACGATTTAGTTGCACTCGCAGGGTGTGAGGACAGTCTTACTGTACATAATAGAGCTAAGCAAAGCGCCGTCAGCGTGAAGCTCGGTGACGCCAGTATAAATCTCACCCATCCTAAATTAATGTTTCCGGCGTTAAGCTAGAACGTATCAACTTTTGCATAATCAAAGATTAAAGCACCTTACGATGGAAGCCCAACAGCCCATCCAAACAGCCCAGAAGCAGATGAAATAATGGGATACCCTGACGATCTCCTCACCCGTTGCCTTTGGTCTGAAATACGTCCGATATATACTAGTACAGGTCAGAATTAACGAGAGCAGGAAACAAAAAAAAACGTATTCAGATTCTTACTCGTATGAGCTGCCAGCATACCGAGGACAGTGAGCAGCGGACACCACACTTCAAAATGATTACACTCACAAAAGACTCGATACCCCAATGAGTTCGGCACTTGCAGCGGACGTGACTGCCATACTGGACAGGGTTGAGTCATCCATTCGCAAGAGTGATTTTTCACTTACAAGACAACGAGCAGGATCGCGATCGCGCCTCCCTTTCCCATGAGGACTGCTGCTGCTGCCGGTGCAGCGAGCCCTGCGCTCGTCTGAGTCGGCGACAGTGGGGAAGGATAAGTTGGAAAGTTTGGCTGGAACAACACCCGACGTCAGTGACAAAGAGCCATTCTCCTGGCAGACTCACGTTGTCAAGCAGCGCCCTGGCACACAGACCGAGGCAAGAGGCAAAAGCCCAAGGCACCGCGAACCAGGAAAGACCGCCCAGCATCTGAAATATGATTGCTACTTGGGCATGTGACTAGGCCCATTAGGTTCTGCACTCACATAAGCCATGGTTGTCGATTCAGGATGGCTCGCAATCGCCTGACGATGGATTATTCTGCATATTGCGTTTAATTTGGATCTCATCTACTTACTCTCTGCCAATAGCCTAGGTGTGCGTTCCGTCAACCCCACATTCCCCAGTCTAATCAACCTCAGGCTCACCTTGGTCACAAAACACCCCAGTAAAGCCGGAAAGAACAGTCGCCGCACCGAACACGAGACCTTGATTGGACTTCATAGTGAGGTAGCTACCATCTTGATTACCTACCACTGGGGTGTCAATCGCTGCCTGCTGCAACAAGTCATACAATTCCGAGACACTTCCAACCGCAGGGGACGTTCCGCTGCGCTGAGATTCAGTTTTGCATTAATTGGAGGGAAAGGTATGGGACGAACTAAGCCCTGAAGATGAAGATATAGATGATGATGAAGAGAATTATGGTATGACTCCAGTCACAGATGAACGTCGCACGCAGACCTCCGAAAATGACGTAGACCGCGATCCCGATGGGTAGCAAGAAACAAGCCGCATTGAGGTTCATCCCCGTGAGCGCATTGACTGTCGCAGACCCTCCAACTAAGAAGTGGGCTCAGTGATCTGTTATACGTCAAGGACTGTTGCACGAACGCAGCAATGACCCGCAGACGATCAGGATGCAGAGGAAGGCATAAATTGTGAAGAGGACATGGCCGGCTGTTCCGAACCGCGCCTTAACTATCTCCAGGAACGTATGGGCACCGTTGGCATTCATCTTCACTTTGGATGCAACCATGCCGAACATGCAGACTTGGATAGCTCCACCGGCGCCGTACCACCTTCCGCACACCCTATATTGACATCTGAAGTACGCCCAGGTGCAAATATCACGTACCACGGCCCACTGACGCCTGTGATGAAATAAGCACCCGAGTCACTAGACACGCGATGAACCGACCGAAAGTGTATGCCGCCGTACTTGACTGGAGAAGGGTAGCGCTCCATGTCCACGCACTAACTCTGGTTTCGAGAAAAACGATGATGTGAGACAGATGTCCAATTCGAACCCAAAAAAACTGAGCCACAGACATGCCACAACAAACTAGACCAGGCTGAGAACCGACGAGTTCAGTGGTGGTAGATCTTGCGAATAAACAACCTGGTATACCTTGATGCTCCTCGAAGCGCTCTGTAGAATATGAGTGATGGCGATCAACTATAAGATAACCATCGGTCGTACAGTAAACTCCTCAGACGACGCAGGGGAGAATTTGAAGAATTTGCGTTGGAGCATTGTCAACGTCAACATGACGAAAGCAAAGAAGAATCCGACCCCTGCATCTCATTCATGGCAACGATAGCTGCATACAATTAACGAACGCACCAACAACCACGCCATGTCCGATGTTTTGGCCTAGTAGGTAACAACGTCAAGGAGCATTCAAATCCGAGTATGGGTGGCCACATACTAAGAAGAGGCTTGAACTCGGAGTACGTTTGTGCACTGGACATTGTTGTTGGAAGAGTAAACGACGGGGAAAGACAAAGTCGCCAAGCCCTTGCACCAGCCAGCTACATATTTTACCGAGCTCTAGGAATACACGATGGAAGATAAGAGGAGCGCTGGAGCGTAAAAGTCAATACAGGAATGACAGCGTGTGGAGTGACCAAAGTGTGCGAACGGGAAAGATAACCAGGCAGGAAGGTCGGCTCCCCAACGCAGACAGGGATTTCGTAAAACACTGAAAGGGCACAAAAAGACGCTCACTGAGACGATATTCAAAGAGAGTAACATTCAAGTTGTAGTGAGGGGCCAAGATTAAGATATTTGCATCAGGAGGCGGCGGAGAGCCCGGGAGTAGAGGGCGCGTTGGAATCGTCCCTTTGCTGCTTCGCTAGACAGGCCCTGGAACAGGTTGGAATGTGAGAGAGCTCTCAGACGAGAGACATTGCCGAAAGTCAACCCTGTTTCGAATCACTTTCATCGTCCTCTCTTTGGTCATGTTTCCCCAATTGGTGATACTTAACAACTTGAACGTCTAGAGATTGGCTGAGCACCTCAACGCTGTTTACGACCATCGGGCCCAGATTGTCGAGCTTCACCAGACGCAGCTGCACCGATTGGGACATTCGGCACACAAGGGTCTTTGAGCGACTGAAGACTCGGAGCAGGTGGTAAGAGTCGAACGAATGCTCAAGGTAGATGGGTTCGTCGATATTCTAGTAGGTGACTTGAATGACTTGGTGGTACACTTGCAAGTGGCGACACCACCGTTTGTCTGAGCTGATACTAGAACGTTTGAGGACCTTAGCCTCTCGAAAGAGGGCAAGAGTCAAGATTGTCGCACAGGATAGTGGCTAGAAGACAAGAAGAAGAAATGGGGCCCATTTGTCGATTATCGGACTAGGTGCACATACTAGATACGATCAACGAAAACGTGAAAGCGAAAGCGCTCCCGCCCTTCATGAACAATGGTGCTGATGAGCATTCCCGCTACCTACCAAGTTGGCAACGTCCATCGACAACGTCTGATGGTCAGCTGAGACGTCCAAGCGAGGCCGTGTCCACGAATCACGCTGGCCCGAAGTAGCCATAAATATCCGACGTCTTGGCAGCTCCCGAGCTTCGACATTTCCAAGTACCTCGCCCTTACCATGGTCGCCTTGACTGACGCTGATAAACGCGAGATCGGCCAGGTACAAAATTCCGTCTACCAGCGCTGCTATGTATGTAGGTTGACCAAACAATTGAAAGCACTTTGTCTTTGGCTTTCATGGCCATGAAATCAGCGAGAATGCAAAGACCCTCATCCGCGACTATCATGTCGGGTAAGTCCCCCATAAGAAAGAGACGGATCACCTCACTGAATCGGTCTCGACACAGCAACATTATCCTCATGAAGAGAAACGTCCATAGTGATTGATACTGCCCTTGTTCCTAATCGCCCGACTGATAATATTTTTTACAGGTATAAAACAGGTCCATGGGCTTGTCAAGAGTCTGCAGCAGTTCGCCAAAGACTGCGGTCATACCCGACCTCTCATGATCGGGATCGATCAAGAGAATGGTCAGTACATCCTATCACACTAACCTCTACTCATGCCCCACGCTTTCATAGGACTCGTATCCGCGTTTAGTTCCACCCACCGTTACACCGCCGGGACCCAGTTGTAAGTTCTGATGCGGACAATTGGCAAGTCTGAACTGAGAACCCCTGCTAAGCCCGGGCGCGATGGCACTTGCTGCTACGGGCGACCCGGGGATTGCAAAGTTATGTTCGCTTGGCACAGCGAGGGAGATGAAGCTTGCTGGAATCAACTGGGCATACAGTCCCGTTGCGGACGTGAACTCGGACCATCGGAACCCAGTGATCGGTGAGCCAGTCCGGTTTATGTCGTGATTCTCGAACCAACATGACACATGCAGGGGTTCGTTCGTTCGGGGATGGTAAGCACTGGTGTGCGGGCGACAGACTGTCATTTGGACTTATCATACGACTGCTTAGATCCACGGGAGGTTGCAAAGTACGCGATAGCAGTGAGCAGTGGTCTCGCGCAAGGCGGGGTCGCGCCATCTGCAAAGCATTTTCCGGGGCATGGGGATACGCATGTGGATTCCCATCTTGCACTGCCGGTGATCAAGAAAAGCGATAGCGAGCTACACGAGACGGAGCTGGTTCCCTTCCGTGCGCTGATCGAAGCAGGGATCGCGACGATTATGACAGGGCACATGGCGCTCCCGTTGGTGGTGGGAGAGGCTGACAGTGAGACACCGTGTTCGTGCTCCCGAACGGTGACGACCGAGTTGCTTCGAGATCGCTTGGGATTCAAGGGAGTGGTCGTGACGGATTGCCTCGAGATGGACGCTGTTGCGGCGAAATATACGTCGCAGAAGGGGGCCGTGTTGAGCTTGCAGGCGGGAGCAGATGTAGTGATGATCTGCCACACGATGGAATTGCAGAGAGGGGCTATAGAGGAAACGTACCGGGCTGTCGAGCAAGAGGCGCTGTCGCTTGTGGCGTTGAGGGAGAGCGGGACGCGGGTTGATGAACTCAAGGCACGTTTTGCGGGCACATGGGAAAGCGTCGTTGCGGAACTGGATGAGAGAAGACTTGCGGAGATTGTGGAAGTGAACGGGAAACTGAGTGAGAGGGCGTATGGAGCCTCTACGTGCGTGATACAGGGACCACTGCCGGAAGTGGGGCCGGGGCCGGTGTTGGTGCTGACACCGGAGACGGAGAGTGTGAACAAGGCTGTGGACGATGACACGGAGAAGAACACGGCAGGGCCACCTTATATTTCGCTTACAGGGAGTGTGCAGACGCGTCGGAAGGGAGCAGTACACGTGGTCTATTCTCCACTGCCGGGCCCGGAAGAGGACGTGCCAGCCGAAGTGCTCAGGGCGCTGCGTCAAGCCGAATGCCCAGCTTTGCTCATCTTCGTGACAAGGAATGCGGACCGCAGCGCTTGGCAGACGACATACCTGCGCAAGCTAAGGAAGCACATCCCCGAGGAGACGGCGGTCGTAGTGCTTGCGAGCTGTGGGCCGTATGACCTCGTGGATGCGCGGGATGTCGAGTACGCATGCGTGGGGAGCTTCGAGTACACGCCGGCAGCGCTGGACGGGGCTGCGGCGGTGATCCTTGGGGAGAGAGCTGCGAGGGGACGCGTGCCAGTAAGATGGTCACGTGGTTGAGTGGGACGAGCGGTGCGGCACAGCCTCGCTTGCGATATCGAATTAGTGCTGTCTTGTAGTCGTCCAAACTTTTTTCTTATTTACCCCGTCCGTTGAGCCCGTCTCTGGTTGGTGTTCGACTTTCGCCGTCTCGGAATGAAGCTGCAAAAGTTCTTCGCTCGTGACAAACCAAAACCCGCAAAGGTGACCCCCCTCGGTCGGGACGTGGATCCAGCGACCCAACCCGTCATTGACGAGGCAAGTCTTGGTCTGCATCCCCCGCTCGCCTCCCTCCCTGATCTACCCTACAGGACGCCATATCCGCACATCATGGCTCTTTCACTTCCCTCGCCCTCCTCCAGTCTCCTCCTCTCCAATCCCGTGAGCCCTCACGCCCAATCTCTAGGCCATCCAACGATGACCACTGGGAAGTCCTCACCCCAGGCCTAGGCGACGACCCCGCCCGCGTGCCGAGTCCCCGCGCACATCAGCAGCAGTTTATCGCCCCTGTCATTCCTTCCCGTTCATCCTCTCTTGGCTCCGTCCCCCAGCCAGGCAACTCGCCCCAGATCCCGACCACCGTCCCCATTTCTCCCCGCTCCCCCTCCCCGTTCAGCATCACCTCGAATACGATCACCGTCCCGGGCGTCCCCCGCAATCAGCGAAGCGACGACCGCATTCTCAAGAAAAAATCTCCCCCCATATCAGGCGGTGTCGCTGCCCTGGGAATGCTCAGAGCCTTGGAACCTCATCAGGATCTCCCCCCTGTGCAACATCCTCCAGATCCATCCGAGGACCTCCACACTTACAACGAGCCCGTTCGGATAGAGAAAGACAAAAAGGAACGAAAGGGTTTCTGGGACGGCATGTTGAGGGACAGGGAAAAGGACAAGTGGAAGTCGGAAAAAGAAAAGGACAGGGATAGGGACAGAGAACGATCCGAACGCATGCGCGCCTGGGATCGACGTGAAGACGATCTTGGTACTGCCGAATTGACACGCATGATTGGTATTTCGCGTTCGATATTCAACGTGCCCAATACTGATGCCGTCCACCAGGGTACCTGACCGCGACCGCGTCAGAGGACTGGTCGATCGTTCTCGAAGTCTGCGAGAGAGCTTCCGCCAACGAAGCTAATGCCAAGGAAGCAACCAGGGCACTCCGACGTGAATTCAAGCAAGTCCCGTTCCGCTCAATACGTCAACCTTTTCATTAATGCTTTCATTTCCACAGGTACGCGGAGCCTAAAGCTCAATTAGCTGCTGCAAGGGTGCGCACTACTAGCCCCCCTATTTATTTCATTCTTACCTCTTCCTACCCGATAGCTATGGGCAATCATGCTTCGAAATGCTTCAGACGTTTTCATCCAGCAGATCTCTCAGCGTAAATTCATTGAAGTCCTCGAGGATGTCCTTACATCACCACGGACATCACCCGTTGTGCGCGAGAGATTGATGGAGGTACTCGCCGCTGCCGTCTTTATAACATCCTCTCGTGGGTCATTCGTTGATGTTCAAGGCCGCGATACTTACCCGTTTAATCAGGATCTCAGTTGGCGGCGAAAGAGAAAGACAAGGACGGCTTCCGCGCCCTCTGGTGTCGTTTGAAACCTGCAGACAAGCCTGAAACAGGGGTTCCCTTTGATACAGATGACGCAATGTTCAGTCCTCCGGTCGTTCCGCTTCCGCGTCCAGCCTCTCTATACTCTCTCGAGACCCCAATCTTTGCACAATCATTTTCCCAGGACGATCTAGCCCCAACACCTCCCCCATCAGAACGTCCTCCGGTACGTATTTACTGTGGCCCTTTGTTTTTTAGTCTCATTCAGCCATCAGCCGCAGAGCCGTCGGCGCTACCCACAACAACGGGTCATTCCAATCGAGGAGGATATACGGCGTTTGTTCCAGGAGTGCAAGATTGCTCGCGGCAACGCTGATGTACTATCTCAAACATTGGCTTTTGCCAGACCGGACGCTCTCGACGCTGATCTGATTCCTGTGGGCTCATCGTTTTATCATGCCTGATCTTTAACCAACGCTTTCCGCAGGAATTTTATGCCAAATGCCGCGCGTCTCAGGAACTGATTTATACTCAGATACCTTGGGCGTCTGCCGGTGCAGAACGCTCTCGGGCTGAAAAAGTTGGGCATCAGCATGCTCGAACACGATCGGTCACGCATGGGTCACAGCAAGATCTCATACTTGCAAATACGGAGGACGTGCCAAATGAACTCACAGTAGAAGAAGAGTTACTGGCCGCCCTGCTAGATGCAAATGAGGGTCTTGTCGCCGCTCTGCGGATGTATGACGACCTTGCGAGGGTTGCAACCGAGCGCGCTACGGAGGAGAAGAGTAAGAGGGAGATTAGAATGGATAGACGAGTGAGTTTTAACTTTTGCTCCTGTTCGAGTCATATTCAGGTGGATCCCCGCAGCAATTAAATGACGACTTCTTTGTCGAGCCCCCGGGTGCCTATACAGGCTCCTCTGACCCACCATCGCCACCGCTTCCATCGCCAACTGCAACACCACTTCAGCATTTCGAATTGCCAGCCGTCGTACCTTCGCCAAACCATCCTCTACCCCGCATTCCACCCAATCTTGTGCCAAGTGCGCTAGCCCAGAACCAATCTCCCAGCCAGTACTATGGATCGCAAGCCAATACGCCGACGCTTCTCGCCCCCCCTCACCCACTTGGCCCTCGCTCTCCTGCGCAAATGGTAACACCATCTCGTACGCCTTCGCCAGACCGAATTCCTGGGCGACCCTCTAGACACGATTCCGGGGACAGCGACAAAGATCCTATATCGGATGTGATAGAACGGATGAACATCGAAGACGATGTATCCAATAGCGACGATGATCTCCGTACTCCGATCCGGCCAAGCGCCAAGGCGCTTGGAAAGCGGCGAGTTGTCGAGGACGCAGATGGTACCTGATCTAGTTTCCGACAAGTGGTCGATGGCTGACTATCTTGTTCCCCGACAGACGGCGAGTCGAACCAAGCGTTCTTTGGCAAGAATGACTTGTACCGGGACTCTGCGGCCGAATCTGATTCGGATGATGCTGGGACCTTGCCCAGACGTCAGCCTACACGTTATGTTTATGATGCAGCCGCTGAGCGCACGGCACAACACCTTCGAGAGCGTCTAGTGAACGGGGTCCATTGATTGCTGTGTTGAGATGATATTCGACACTCCTGGTAGAAGTTTTCCCTCGGATTACAATGCACGCACAATGTTGTATATTAGCTCGGGACCTTTTATTTATTGTTCATTTTCTCGAAGCTGAGTGAGCCACATGGTGTTGTTTGGTTGTGTGTTGCCTCGCCGAAGTGATTCCTGGCAGACAGCTCCAACTTGCCCAACCCGAAGCTTTCACGCCTCCCTCCCGGACCTCAAGGACGCTACGACCATGTCCAGCGCAAAGAAGGAAAATGCAGACTCTGACCTTTACGGAGGCAAGGGCTCCTCCAACGTCCCGAAATACACTGACATCGTCTCTGTACAGATTTGTACGACGACGAGTTCACTGTCCCTCTGGATGACGAGTATCAATCGCCAGTCGAGTCAACGCAAGGCTCGACGCTCGACAAGCCTTCAGAGTCAACGACACCAACGACGACCATCCCCGACAGCAAACGGCAAGTCCGAACCTTCCGGAACCGGCACGCTCCCCGCAAAGCCCGCAACCGCAGAGTCCTCGGGGTTGTCGTACTCTGCACAGGTAGCGAAACAGTTCTCCGCTTACCAGCAAACGCCTAGCCAGGAACGACAGCAGCGAACGAGCCTCCCCTCGAATCCGCAGGGGGTTCCGTCCGCAATTGCCACCCACGAAGGGTCTGCCGACCGCAATTCGCAAGACCGGCCGATACGGCCATCGGAAATGAAAGATGAAGGGTAAGCCATTCTTTTCCTTGCATCGAACGGGTGCTTTGCTCCTTATCGGTTCGTGCTCCACACACTCGCACGTTGGTCACGTGCGTTGTAGCATCGTACATGTTTGTCTCTTTTTCAAGTATTGCCCGCGATAGTGTCATGGACGCGCGATGGAGCCTTGTTCTCTCTCTTACACAGTACATGCTCACGCTGCTCGCACCTCTGCCTTTTACCCACCGTCTTTAATTGCCATGCTAATCTGCCGTTCGACTTACTATCTCTCTCTTCATTATTGGCCACTCTCTTGCTTACTCTGGTCGCTACCTCACCATACCTCTGGTCGCTAATCACTTTGTGTCGATTTCACGATATCGCATACCGCTGGACCTCGACGACTCGTCTCACGTTGCTCTACTCTACGATACTCTGCCTATGGAACCCGATAGCAAAATGTTCATTGGAGGCCTTAACTGGGACACTACAGATGGTATAGCGCTCCATGCACATGGAATTCAATGCCTTTTTCACTGACACCCTCGTGACCCTTTTTACTTGTCTGAGCAGAAGGTCTGAGGAAATACTTTTCGGATTTTGGAAAGGTGATCCTTCCAGCGCTGTGTAGGGTGGGTTGTTAGTGATACGGAGGTACTAATACTGTCTCGAAAGGTGGACGCATGCACCATCATGCGCGACCCCGACGGGAGGTCACGGGGTTTTGCATTCCTCACGTTTGAGGATCCAGAGTCTGTTAACATTGTCCTTGGCCGCGATCATATTCTTGACGGCAAATCGGTTAGATGCTCATTTCGTTTCAACCTCCTGATGTTGACTCTGTTTCGCCTCACAGATTGACCCCAAACGTGCAATCCCAAGAGAAGAACATTTGAGAAACACGCGTTATTTCGTCGGCGGCCTTGCCCCTGTCACCTCCGCAGACTCGATGCGGGAGTTCTTTTCCACTTTCGGCAAAGTCGTCGACGCCACGGTGATGGTGGACAGAGAGTCTGGCCGCTCGAAAGGCTTCGGATTCGTCACCTTTGAAGACGCGACAAATTCAGACCAATTCGTTGGAAAGTTGGGTCTCGTCCTGGACGAGAAACAGGCAAGTGCTTTTGCCACTTGATATCAATATGCACACGCGCCAACTTGCCATACAGATCGAAGTCAAAACTGCCCAGCCCCGCAGTCAACGCGACCAAGCGCGGAATCTGGTTACGAATCGTGAGCCGTATTTCAACGACCAAGATTCCCGGACGCCATCGGGACCAACCGTTCCGTTCAACCCCCAGCAAGCTGGTAACCCAGCTGCGTCCATGCTCTACCAACGCATGATGAATCAGATGCCCCCTATGGGCGGCAGCGCCACAGGCATGAACATGATGAATCCGATGATGATGGGCATGATGGGTATGGGCGGCATGGGCGGCATGGGAGGAATGAACAATATGGGTGGTGGCATGAGCGGTATGAATGGCATGGGCGGCATGGGCATGGGAGGAATGGGGGTGATGGGAGGAATGGGGGGAATGGGACCAATGGGTGGGGTGAACCCTATGGCGATGCGCATGGGAATGAATGGACCAGTGGGGATGGGGGTGGGGATGATGGGGCAGCCCGGTGCGGCAATGGGCATGGGCAACATGGGCATGCGGATGAGGCCAGGAATGGGGATGGGGATGGGCGGTGGGGTGATGGGCGTCGGTGCGGGGATGGGTCCAAACGCTGGACGGATGGCGATGAACACAGGGCTGGGTCCCTCTCGAATGTCGACTCGCGGACAACATGCCTTCCATCCGTATGCGCGCTAGAGGGGAAACTGGGGGAAAGCTGGCTGCTATCTGTATCATATATCCTCTGCTAGTGCTCTTTGTGCTCTTCTGCTCTGGTAGTATTTATTAATCGCTTGGTGGTTGTTTCAATGGGATAGCGACGCTAATTATCTATGGATGCCATTTTACTGTACAACTTGCACCGCTGGACGTCGAGTCAGACAGTCCATTTTCTCATCTTTGCGACCAACTGTGCTATTCTGTCACTTCCGTCGTCGCTCGCGAGCATTGCTCTCCCCGCGTCGTCCGTCATCCCGACACAAGCCTTCCACCGCTCCAGATCTCCCCTCTCAACGCCCAGCGCACGCACGATCGTCTCGAGGTATCCCAAGTCAGCGCTGAGCTGCGCGGCCCCCGCTACGCTCAGCGTTTTGATCTGTGGCAGAACGTCCCGCGTGAGGTGTACGACCGTCGCGCGGCCGAGGGACGAGAGCCACGCAGCGGTGACAGCCTCTGGCGAATACCCCTGTCCCTGCTCGTCCGCTTCTCCTGTCACCGGCACCGTCTCCCCACCATCTGCACCAGATAGCCCTCCGAGCTCGAACCCGAGCGCATCGTCTTCCGCATAGACCTCGAACAGCCTCGGAAGGTTGAGTAGCCCGTCGCCGACGCGGTGCGCGACCTCGCTGGGGCTGAGCGAGAACGTGGGTACGACCAAGCCCGCCATGCCAGGCACCGCTTCTTGGAGGCGCACAGCGGACCACAGGGGCAGGGTTGGATAGGCTGCGAGGTGCGCGTAGAGCGGCGAGAGCAGGACGCGTTGCAGTGTGCGTTGGTTGGCCCGTGCGAACGCCGTCAGTGCGGCGTGCGCACTCGGAAGGAGAAGAGGACTCGGCGCGGATTTCGTCGAGGCGGGTGCGACGCGCGTAAGGAGTTCTCTCAGCTCGAGCGAGTTTAGTGAGGATTGGGCGAGCAAGAGGCCTTCGCCTTTGGTTGCCCCGGGGGTGTACACGCCGGACCCGCCGCTTCCCCATGCCGTTCGAAAGACTGTCGACAGCTGTCCGAGCGATGCCTTCAGGCGGGTCTCGAACACGCCAAGACGGTCTCTCACTGCCCGCCCAGCGGCGAGGAGATGCAGCACCTTTTGTATGTGCGCCCAGTCCTGTGACGTGTAGTCTAGGTCCGCAAGTTCTTCGTCCTCCAGACTCGCTGACGCCAACTTTGGTGCAGAACCCGATCGCGAATCTGTGTCGAGGAGATTGGAAATGGAGTTTGTCCAGGCCCCCACGAACGCGCTCACAAAGGCATCTAGAGTGCGCACGAGGCTAACACAGGCGTAACCGTGCGTGAACACTAGGCAACGTTCGATGCTTTCCTCCGCAGCGCTGAACACGTCCACGGCACGTTCGCGCATGGCCCGCGCAGCTCGATCGCCGTCCAAATCCCTGATGTTACCAGGAAGTGGCGAACCCAAGGTGTCGTCCAATAACCGCCTCTCGAGGGTACCAAAGTCGACCTGGAAGTCGAGGAATGGTTGGAAGAGGCATTGATCCCACTCTGCACCTTCGTCTGCACCGTCACTGGCGACACTCGTGCTACCTATACCTCCCCCTCCAAGTCTGCCCGTACTACTCATTGACCGCCACGACATGGACATTCGTACGGAACGCCTTCTGGAATGTTTCCCTTCACTTGGGGAAGCAGACGAGGATGCAACTAACAAGGGAGGCGCAGACGCGCGTAGTTTTTCGAGGATTCTCTGAGCACCTCGCGCAAACTCTTCGGAGGCTTGAAGAAGCTTCACCACGTCCTTCAACGCTGTCGCACTACTCCCATTGTGGAAGAGGGCAGCAAGACGTTGAGCGGGAGACGGTGCGAGCACGCTGAGAGTTGTGTAAATGAGAGCGGAGAGCGTGCGTTCTGGATCTGGAAAGATATTGGGAAGGGCTGTACGCTCTCCATTGAGCACCGTCAAAAAAGAGGAGAGGAAGGAAGGGTAAAATGCGCTCAGTGATTGAGGAGTTTCTTTCTCGGCACTAGGTTCGCCCTCGATGACAGCTTTGCTCCATGCCTCCGCTATGGAGCTGCGTCGCGTACCATAGTAATAGTTTCTGAATTCGCCTTCCCGCTCTATATCGACGAAGATGGCATAGAACGACTTGCACGATTCCACGTCACAAGCGGTCACAGCGCGTACAAGATCAGGAGAGAGAGCAGCCTCGAGCTGGTTCGCGAGTGAGGTCAGTAGCGCACGACGAGGTTCGTGCACTCCTCCAGACGAGATGCCGGGGCTAGTGGCGGTACGAGCAGACACAGGCATCAACCGAGCCGAGGCCGATAGCCTGGAAGCAGCACGTGCATACGCCTTTTCTGCAAGCAAAGTGGTGACCTCTGCCTCTAGAGCGCCCCACGACTCTGCCTCGCGGAGGACGTCGCGAGCAGCTTCCATTCGCGTTCTCAGAGTATCGAGATGCTGCAATCGTTCGAGGACCTTGGAGGTCGCGTCAGACTCTGCAAAGTCGGTTGTCGGGCTGTGAGACTGCGAAGACGGGAGGGACTGCGCTAAGACGTTGCGAAGTGCCAGTGCGCTATCCCGAGTGAAGTGGATGTCGTAGGAAAGACGAGGTGCAGCGCGTGCAATGTCGTCGATGATGTGCTCGAGGGCTGCAGACGTCGATTGGGCTGCTATGGACGTCGTGGTCTGTAGCGCGTCCAGGGTGGAGGCATGAGCGACGAGCAGGGGATCACTGGACGGAACGGCATCGACAGGAACGTTGAGAACGGTGTTGAGCCATGTCAATACGTCGGAAGATTTATCCAGCTGCTCAGCGACCGACGCTGCAGTCACTGTCGCTGTCGAGGCCATACCAAAAACGGCAATCTAGGAAGGAAGGCTAGTAGCCTTGTACAAGGTCGCACAGTCTTAGTATACGGACATCGGAGTGTCGTATGAACATGTCGGATATGGTGTAACGGCTAACATTGCCGCCTCTCACGCGGCAGCTCGGGGTTCGACTCCCCGTATCCGAGTGCTTTTTCTCTCTCGCAGGTATCACATTTCCTGGCCCCAGTTCTATTATCCAAGCATGGTTATCTCGTTCGTTCGGTATCGCCTCGGTGGATGAAAATCTGATTTTGGTCGTCCTCATGCTCATGACTGACCTGTTAAGTCCAAATCGACCCCTATCTCTCGTGCCCTTCTGGCGCGCCACCGAAGCAGCACTGGGACATGCGATCTAGGAAGAGGATGAAAGAAAACAAAGGGCTTCGAGATCGGGATTGATTTCCTTCTTGCACTGCAGCGCTACGACGCAAGAAAAATGGGACTCGGATACGGGGAGTCGAACCCCGAGCTGCCGCGTGAGAGGCGGCAATGTTAGCCGTTACACCATATCCGACTATCAGACGAGTGGTTTCGTGGTGCAGCTCACCTTCATTTCCCAATGATGCTTAGCGTATGAACGAGATATGTACTAATCAGATATGGTGCGGCTAACGTTGCCGCCTCGGGGTTCTAACGGTCAGATGAAGGGAAAATTGAACCCAGATCATGCCGCTGACGTAAGCAATACTTTACCTTGTTTTCCTCGATCCGCAGCAAAAATCGAAAAGCAAGTCGTCGTCTGCCTCGAACGAAAAGGGCCTCGGATACGGGGAGTCGAACCCCGAGCTGCCGCGTGAGAGGCGGCAATGTTAGCCGTTACACCATATCCGATGGTGTGCCGATTGACCCTGTGTGTAAAACACAGAACCAAGGCATCTCGAAGCGAGAATGCTACCTCTATCTATCGCAGGGGAGATGGCTGGCAAGTCATATGGGGAGTGGGAATCTTCAACGCGCAACGCTTCATCGTTTTATAGTCATGCGATAAACCTGTCGCGTGCTCAGCTCGTGCCAAAGATGCGATCGCGCGCACGTAACAGTACTAAAGAAAGTATCGAATCGCATACGCTACTTGGAAGTAAGGAAGACAACTACCCCATCGTCGATCATCGTCACCAATCTAACACACGGCATTACAGGTAATAATACAATGATAGACGCCCGTACAGGATGGCCAGCAGCCCGATCAGGGGCCCCTACGGACAACACTGTGGCATTGACAGTCGTCACCGGCGATCCGCATCACTCTACAGCTTGGTAAACGGTACATGTGGTCAGGAAATTGATCCGAGGATCTGGGCGTTAAGTAGGCAATTTCGGACACCAAACACCACATAGTGCCATGTCATAGTCATTTTCATAGCGATCAGCAGATTGAAATGGCAAAGCATACTGCCCCGCTTGTTACTATCGGTCGGTAATTCATCGTAGCCACGTTGTTCGGCGGAATTGGTAATGCCATCCTGTTACCACCAAACCCAATCCATTGAACAGACAAATGTGTACGGAATGTAACAGACGAAAGTAGGAGAAACAAAAAACAGCAGACAAAAAGGACCATATGAGAACTATCACCGTATAGAAATATCAGCAGACCAGCTGCCTCTTCGTAAATGACCAAGAATCAAGCAAAGTTCGGTTATAAAAGTGAAGAACACAATCTAATATGGGAGCGAGGGAATGGGGAATGGGGGGGAATGGGGGAATGGGAATCTTATGACTTCAATCACCTTGCACCCCCACAGAGTGCAAGGTGTGTGTTCCTCGCCACCTTACCCGTGAAGGCGGCTCCACAGCTGGGACAGAGCCACCTCCAGAGTAAGTGCTTCTCTTGGATATGCCTCATCAACCCTTCTTTATTAAAAGTAGAGGCATCCGAGCAATTCTCCCACTGGCATAGGAAGCCGAGGGAACGATATCCGACACCGTATATCCCATGGGCGTCCCTCAGGTGTGTAGGGAAATAAATCCCTTGAACGGCGGTACCACATCGCACGCCGCCTGCTGCCCAACGACAAGTGTGGGGGTTGAGCTCTGGTGAGCTGGCAATAGAGACCAGCCTCTGGGCGTCCTGAAGAGAGTAAGACACAGCGATGGACATTGCGTTTGTCTTACCTCGTCTGTGAAATCGTGGTTGAAACCATCACTGTAGCTGTTTGTAATGTTCTGAGGCATTGTAGTCGCTTGGAGGAGACAAACTCTGGTGAAGATCGCGAAACGTACCGTTACTCAAAAGCAGAGTACGACCATGTTTGACATTTATACGACACTAACGCAGATATCCTGCCACGCGCGACTCGGATGAGATCAGAACGCTTGCGCACTAGCACAGCTTGGCAATTGGCTCCGCCGCCTACAAGGACTCACATGTATGATATATTATGTCTGCGTCAACGTGGTGGGCACTTTTCCCGAGGATGGCACGCATTAAACTACGGATTGCCACTGATCAACCCGCCAGTTGGACTAATTGCAGTAAAGTCTGCACGCATTCCAGTCACAGATGCTGAAGGGGCTCAACTTGGTATGTGTCGCATTTCACATTTGCGGTTGAACTTTGCCACTTGGTAGATAACCGCATAAACCAACGAGTCACATCGAAGAAAATAGCGGTACCTACCCACATGTCCGGAGCTCGAGTTTCATCAAACGATTGCCAATGCTAGCCACCGTTGCCCGGCGTCTGCTTGGTTCACCGCTGGAAATGATTGGGCGCTGACGAAATACCACCATACATGATTTTGATTGCTTCTCCCACGGAGTGGCTCAAACACCCGCTTGTCCTACAGCCCTAAGGCTACACTACAACAGTGACTAACACATTCAAACGTCATTGAACGATAGGAATGTCACATGCACATGCACAAAATCTTTGCTGGATGAATTGAATGAGGCAACACACGATGGAAACAGAAAGCCAGATAGAGGGAAAGAAAGAATGGAGGACCACAAATAAATGCAAACGAAGGAACGTAAGTGACACAGCAACTGCGTCTAGACAGGCTAGTCAAAAAATTGCCACTGAATCATTGGTCTTGAATGGCATCAACACACCTTCAAGCTTTCGGTCCCTCCTTGAAGGAAATGGCCTGCTCCTCATTCATAGCAGAGACGATTGTGATCAGAAGTTCCTTTCCTTCGTCGAAATCCTTCTGGATGCTCGTTCCAAGGTCACCCTCAGGGACTTTAATATCATCCTTGGGTGTCCCGTCTGCTGTCATGAGGTTAAGGTAACCGTCATCAATGTTCACCTAAGGAAAGAAATAAGATCCTGGTGAATGAATTCACAGTAGATAAGCATCTACAAGGGCGTATTCATTTCGTTGAACGTTGGGAACATCCATGTTGTGAGTAGAGGGAGAGATATCTTCCTGTTCGAACATAGAGTAGTGAGTTGGCGTACAACGCTCTGCGGACCCATCGATACATACCAATTTCTTGCCGGTAAAAATCTATGCAAGATGATGTCAGGAAGAAAATCAAGCGCTGGTACTACTGAAACATACATCAATGGCGACAAGATGGACCTTGGCGTGTCCATGCTTTCCGGTCTTGGAGGTCGACATTTCGACAATTTTGCAGGGGCGGCCTGATGGTAAGGAGAATACATCAGACAACAGATGCGAACCTCCCCACAACGTGAGGATTTGGATAGTAAAATACCTTTAATGACAACATGACCATTTTTGCGAAGAGCAGAACATTGCATGGGAAAGGTGAGCGAGGCACCTGCACTGGCCTAACAATCGGCATCGAGTACGATCAACAGCGGAGACGAGCAAGGAGAGATAAGGAGGCAGACCTGCTCAAAAACCTGGTTATGCTGCTCATCGTCGTTCATCGTTGTAATGGTGATGCAAAGGGGGATCTAAGTGAGTCTACGTGAGGGGAAGATAGAAAAGATGAAAGAAGATGTTAGGATGAGAACAAGATTTTGAAAAAAAACAGAATTGACCAACAACACGATCGCGATTGCCGTTTCAAGCTCCGACGTGTGAATATATGGCTCGGATGCCGAGTTGCCGTGGTCTATACTTCAACAAAGTCCATATGTACATTGTCAACCTGTCGTAGTCTACCAACGAACATGCTGAGGATATCAATGAAACTAAGTCGGCTCGGTAACAGCGAACTACGGAAATGAAAGGGTGAAAGCAAACGAAAGAAAAAAATGAGATCCCATTCGTTGGTTCGAGGGTTGTTCCAATTGTGCAACAGAAACAACCCACTTGAATCGCAGTGAATGAGAGGTACTGTTATGCCGCATGCGCCACCATCACGCTGGGCAATGCTACTGGACCCTTGTATGTTGGTGAAATGACCGTTATCCTTAAGAACCTGCCCGCCAATTTACGAAGCTGATTAGTGAACAAGCCAAGTGACATGCTGAAGTGCTGTGTCCATGGGTTCCTTGGAGATGCCAACCAAGCGGCGTGTTGTCTGTTGTCGGGAATTGCCGATCCAGGTGAGTGTAAGTAACGACGACTTTGTACGTGTCTCTCTTCCAGCCGGACCCTGTACAGTCCCCAAATCGTCACAGCCCGGCAAGCACATAAGACAGTGTTCCTCTCGGCTCATGCTAATCATCAACACCAGATTCACTTCTGATTGCATAGTTCGATTTATCATGCATCCGTTTGGAGGAACACCAGTATGTCCCCGATGCAGCAAGGCCGTGTATGCAGCCGAGCAGGTGTGTAGCGTTTAACGGTCGTACTCATGCCTCGCTTGACTCATGCGCGTGCGATCTAGGTCATGGGGCCAGGTCGTAAGGTAAGCACACTCGGTTAGCCCTGTAGAATCTCCGTCACTGTTCACCTTGTCAGCTATACCACAAGGCATGTTATTAAACCACCCCTTCTACGCTTGCTCATTCAGGTACCGTACTGTACCCTTAACAGCCATGTCTTGCGTGTACTTCGTGCAACAAACGTCTGGACTCCCTTACCCTACTAGAGCACGACCAAGAGGTATGGCCTTTTCATCATGGCCTATTCGCTCATCTTGATGCTCACTTGATTTAGCCATATTGGTAGGCATCGCTTTTCCAACCCTTGTTTCGCTCACCTTTGACCCATTTCCCAAGCAAAAATTGCCATGTACGCAACTTCGGTACCCGGGACCTTCGACAGGCAAACCTCCCTCATCGAGACGACCTTGTTTCTCCTTCAACTCCCTCCTCTCCTGCCCGAAACCCTTTCCTTGCGATGTCTGGGGCGTCCAGTACCCATTCCCGAACGTCGGGTGACGTCACTAGCCAAATGTCCCCCGTTCGTTCCCCTTTCCCTCTGCCAACTGCGCGTGGCCGAGCTAATGGTTCGCTGGATCTCACACCGCGTCCCCTTGTCAACGATGGATCTCGTTCACCCGTCCGCACCCAGTTCACAGGAGCAGGACCACTCCTTCGTGCCAACTCTGCCCTCCCCGCGCGGTACTCTCGTGCTCCTATCAACCCAGCAAGTGATTTAATCACTCCTAGTGCAGAACCAAACACAGAGGAAAACGATACTGCAGAAGAGGACGAAGTGCAAGACATTGTTGAGGAGCGTATGTCCTTTGAGGGCGACATCACCAACACCCAACGTGTCGGTGAAAATCAGTTTCCGCGCACGGTTTCACTCAGTCCCTCCAAGTCTATCCCAAGTGTTCCCAGAAGTATGGAGCGCGCGGACTCCATCCCAATTGATCGCCCAGTTTCACCACTCAAGCCTAACTCGACTGGGTTTGTTTCTGGTGGAGCGACGAGCTCATTGAAACAGACTGCTACTGGTTCGCGTTACGGAACTGCGCTCGGCGGTAGCACAGCTAGCCCTGCAAGGACATGGGGGCTCAGTGGCACGACGCCTGTATGTCCACGATGTGGCAAGAATGTGTATTTTGCGGAACAGGTTAGTGAATACGTTTCTAATGATTCAAATGCATCTTGATATGGTTGATAGATGAAAGCAGTTGGAAAGACGTGGCATAAAGGATGCTTGCGTTGCACTTCTTGCAATACCCTGTTAGATTCCAAGCGGTTGAATGACAAGGACGGAGATCCGCTCTGTGGAAGATGTTATAATAAGGCACGTCATGTTTTGCGCGTATTTTCCTCCTCTGACATCCTTCATCTAGCTTCATGGCCCACAAGGAAACGGGTATGCTCTGCTTGGAAAACCGGGCAGTTAAACATCATATCTCACCCTCCATGATTCTAATACTGATGCTGAATAGTGAATATTTGAATCTTGAAACGATTTTTCGATATCATTATTTCACTCTTGTGCCTGTACCGTTTACATGTTGTTTTCTTCCAGTGTCACCATCAGTGAGCCCAGATACATACACTGTATTGTGGACTCCTCCCGATTCTCGATACGTATACTTACTTGGAAGCAATCCCTATTGAACTTCCTAGCAAAGGCAGAATGATTTGATTTCTTGGTCCCACCTACATAGGGATCTGGAGAAAGGTTGTCCGTACCTATCTTTCAGCTCGGTCTGGCGTCCTATCACGTTGGGAACGATACTTCCTCCAGACTGCCAAGATTTCCTGCAGCATCCCAACCCTTTCCCCCAAATCCCCCAAGCACCAATCCTGGATCATATCTACCATGATCTCTTGCGCAGCAGCCTGAGCCTCAGGGCTAGCATTGGATCCGGGATAATATGTCAAATCCGCCCCAATTCGTCTTCTGATATGACGAGGAGCGACCTTCCAGAAATCCTCCGCGAGTTTCCTCTCAGGAACCCCACAGACGACTATGATCAACGGTGTGATACTGCCCTTGTAGACGAGATAAAACCTCTCCAATGTCCTCCACGTTTCGCTACTTGGCTCTTCCGCAGGCAGGAAGAACATGACAAGACCGATGCCCTTTTTGCCCTGATCCGAAATGCGATGGTGCATATTGTCAGGTGATTGACTCACAATCAAAGAAAAGGTTTGTGAATCAACCTGCTGAAATCGATGCCCCCGTTGGGGGCCGACGGCACGCCGGAGAGACGACTGCACACCCGGTGCAATGTCAGCGAATACGCCCTGACTTGTGGCGTCACAGACGACCACAGTGGTCGTGGGCCAAGAAATCTCTCCGACCACTGCACGCACATTAGGCACTGTGACCCAGAATGCATGGTCGCCAATGTTCCAGTTTCCTGACGTGTACTCTTCTTGCAGGACATGGATGAGTTGGGGGCGAGCGGCGTCGCCGAGGTCACTGATGGGGACTTGACAGGGATCGCAAGGGATGTAGACATGTCTGTCGAAACGAAACCCTCTTCGTCTGATGTCATGTTCGTTTCTCTCCCACCACGTATCGGCCCCCTCTTCGGGTCCAAGAATGACGGCTGCCACCGGTACTTTCTTCCGACAAATAGCAGCATGGAAGAGATTATAATTCCGAACGTGGCGGACTCTAAGTCTTCCTGCACGAAAACAGAAAACGAGAAGGTCAATTCCCGCCGTTTGCTTGATCCCCTGGATGAAGAGCTTTAGATTCTTCTCGGTCACGAGAACGTCATCGTCGTTTTCGTCGAATCCACTCGGGTTCCAAAGGTTGACGTGCGTGTGCACATCGACTGCGACGGGAATACAGGTAAATGGTGAAACGGCCTCAACTTTGTGATTGAAATTTTGTTTGTTGCGCGAGGCAATCATCATGTCGATGAAGTCGTGTCTGTCTGCGTGATCTCCGTATAGAAGTACGTTCCGAGGCTGGTTCAATTGACATTTCAATCGTCTTGTCCAAGATTCAAGGTAACAGTCTACTCACAGGAAGGAAGTGACGCGAGAATAGATCTTGCAGCCTGTGTCTAGAGACCTCAATTCGGTTGACATCGTCACTGGGGTCCCAAAGGTCGGGTGGGACAACGGAAACGCATGCATGAGCACAAAGCTGAAATCCAAATTCCGATATTTTCCCCTCATTGTGATCCCACCACGTGTCCATATCTCCACTCGGGTTGTAAGACTCCAGATAGGTGACGATCAAGGCTACGGGAACTCTCTTCTTGCATACTTGTTCGAATATGAATTTATACTTTTCCCAGTAACCCCGCTTCACTGGAAGGCTTTTCTTACCACTAGCTCCCCGAATACAGAATAGGAGGAGGTCGACACCCTCCGGGGTCGTGATTTGCTTCTGTAAGAACTGTTTCAAACTTTGCTTCGCTTGCTCGGCGGGGATTCTGCCAGCAGTTCCTTCGTCTAGTCCAATAGTGTCCCAAAGATTGACCTTTGGTTCCCGTGTCCAGGGTGATAGTGTAGGGTTTGTTTTCATTAGTGCACCCTAGGACATCATTGGAGGTTTTTGCTACCGGTTGTCCGACGAGTGCGTTGATGATGGAGGATTTACCCACACCGCATTCACCGAATAGCACAACGTTGCGCGTCTGTGCAAGCAGAGTTATTTCAGTCAAAGACAGAGTGTGGCAGGATAATCACTGTTTCCATATGAGTGCGTACTGAGAAACGCGTGTGCCTTACGAATTCAGCCCCGAACTGCTTCCAACACTGCCTGCCATAAAGACTACTGGGTAACGAGAGCATCATGGGTGACTGACAAAACTCACCAACGTTCCCGGAATGGGCCTCTTCACAGACCCGTGTTCTCAGCGTCTGAGGCGACCGGAAAATTTGACGATGGCAAGTTGCAGCGCCTAACTTTCAGCCAACCAGAATGGTCAAGGGTATGAGTTGGCACCAGCCACTAAGCAGTACCGGAGGTGTCAGGCTCCGACGGAAATGTTCCAGTCCGGCGCTGGTGCAATCATAAGTATCTATAACTGAGTAAACGAACATGCTGTGCCGACATAAGTACGAGTGGCAGGTGGTCTATCAGCATCACCTGAAATGTTGAATGGTTCATTCAAATCAATCATGGTGGTGGATAGGGAAAGATTGGTGGTAAACGGTCCCAGTGACTGGCAAAGATGGATTCAATGGCTTTCCAACAGTCACTACTCGGCTCTCGACATTGCAAGTAAACATTCAGTTGTAAAATTTTCGCAGTCGTCCGCCAAGCAAAGGTCCCAAGGTCGAGACTCGAAACCAGTTTAACTCTCACAACGCAGCCGCATAACACTCAGGACCCGCTGATCTCGGACCCAGTTTCCACTAGAAATTCTATTAGAAATGGATTTGGAAAGTGTCTCGTACAAGCAAGGTGATTCAGATTAGATCTCTTCATACCTGCTCGCACTGGCTGCGAACCAGTTTTCACTCAGTCACTCAATGGGCTTGAACGCCTGATGGCAGTTCATACATCGCATTCAGGTTGAACGCGCGATTCGGTATAGTCTCCGAGTCCTTTTCTCATGGATCCAGGAATTCCTCTGCATTTTTCGCCACCCGGATGCACAAGAATACCGGAAACAGGTGTAACGCGCTATCGGGCTGAGGAGCCGCCTCACGTTGAAAAACGCCACTCCTCGCGGTAGGGATGGGGTACTAAGAAAGGCTGTCGGCGGACCTCGTGATCCAACGCATATCTCATCGAGGCAAGGTCAATCTGATCTCACGCAAAACATGATCTCACCTGATTTCAGGAGAGTGCATGAGACGTTGCTAGGGCTTCTAGTCGTACTCTCCGAATATATATATATATATATATTTCGAAACAGGAATGGTTGCGTGGGTATCCCCAAGCTGTCAGATAAGTCCAACTACAGGTCCGACACAGGATTTTGGAAAGATGGAAGAAGAGAACATTGCGCCCGTGTCATGCTGCCGCATGACTAGCATCAGCGCCGGACGACCACGTCGCACATGATGGCACTGAAGCCGGCAAAACTTAAAGCATTCAAACAAATAGTGCCTCTGTGTCACGATCTCTATAGTAATTACTTCTAGTATGCATGTTGATCGATCAGCATGTCAAACAGCGCCGCATTATACATTCTGTCGCGAGAGTGGCACTGGGTGCGGGCCAAAAGTATGCGATGAAACATGTCTTGGCAAGCACGCCTACGTCCAGTGTCCACATGCATGCTGACCTGATGTTTACAGTACCATATTAACGATGACCCCACCTGCATTATTAATCCTTCGGCTTTTCTATAAAGACCAGAAAGTCGATCTAAAACGAAGATGAAGGCACATGGTGGACATCACGAAACATGTTTTTATCGGTCACAGGTCAGACCACCATTGAAACAGAACGGTTGGTACTCAAGAAACTCCAGGGGTACATACCTATGAATGTCGTTTCATGCGAACATCAGGACATGTATCGAGCGTATAAAGGTTGCAGGACGCTCTTTCTGTATCTCAGGCTCTCGTTGTCGATTCACAGCCCCATCATCTACACCATGGTCTCCAGGTTCTCCCTTCTCAGCAATCTTCTTCTCGTCTCTGTGGCCCTGGCTATCCCTCCCTCTCAGCTTGGGACTCACTTTCCTCCTGGCGAGGATCTCCAGTTGCAACGCTCTGACAGTTCTGCGTCATCTGTTGACACCACCCTTGTTAATAAATACACCGAGAACTGGGCTGGTGCACAGTGGCTTCAGCCTGAAGTTCGTCTCATTCCTGTGGTCCACAGTCGTGTTCGATCTCGTTTTGTTACCGATAGGGAACTTTCAATATTATCTATGGTACCTTCACCATCCCCACCATGATCAATTTGCAGGCTGAGGGTGGTGCCCTTGTTGCGATTGCTATCGGCGGTGGCAGCTGTGGCACTATGCTCCAAGTGGGTATCCGGATCAGAGTTAAGGGTGGACAGGCCTTGTTCAATGGTGAGAGATGTCGAACTTCCAGTTCGAACTGGGTTTAATCATTCGTGACAAAGCCCCTTTATTGCTGACAACGGCATCGCCGCTGGCGACGTTGTGACATTATCCATCATGATTATGACTCGTAATAACGGTATGGTGATCATTAGGAATCGCACTCGTGGCTGGGCGACTACTTTTGAAGTCAACTCTCAACGTGAGATTTGCGGGTCGGAAGCTGAGTGGCTCGTCATAGACTATAGGTTGCCAAATGGTCTATATATACCCCTCGCGAAATTTGGCAGCGTGACCTTCAGTGACGCTTTTGCCACTGGCCTGGGTGGGGTCACGGTCAGCCCACTTGGTGCTACCCTCCTGGACATAGTGCAGGGGGGCGCACCTCTCACAGCCACCTCCGTCGACCCAAACAATGGTTTACTCACTGTCAGATACGCTGGCATGTGACTACAGGCTGGTGGTCACTTTTTGTGGGGAAAAAATAGCAAGTTGTGATTATTTATACCAATAGTGTTAGCATTCAAGTTTGTGGATTTCTTAGGAATGTATCTTGACAGAATGACGTACGGATCACTGTGCTCCGAGGGCGGGGATGGCATGTCGTGTGCAAATGTTCAGACGTGTTCAGAGCTGGTCGAGATGGGCTCACAAGAGGGTGAAGGTAAAGCTTCAGTGCCGAGGGTAGCTAAAGGTTCGATTCCTGTCGCCATCGAAGTTCCACAGTTTTCTTGGCAGCTGTCGGAAAAATGAATGTTTATTATTACAAGCGATACCTTCGAACGCTAAGTGGTTTACAAAAGTAGTAACTGTTTGTATACAACATTCGTGGTTGCTCTCATCTTCGTTCAAAGGAGAAAAGAAAAGAAGAGTATCTTCACAGAGTCTGACTCTCGACAAAGTTGTATACAATTGTGCACGTGCAAAACGGTGCGACACAAAGGTCAAGAACGGTCCGAGCCAGTGTTAGACCTTGGCACACTGTGGGTAGTAGAATAAATGAAAAATACTATATGCAAACACTGAACAATGAAAGTTCAATGTCGAAATGACGGAAACTTCTCACTACAGTATTCAGTGATTCTTACTGATCACTGAGTTCCCGTTGTCGGTCTGGAATTCGGGCAGCTGTTGGGAAATCATTGAATTCCGAGTCTGTGGGGTCCACACTACATGCTCGAAAAGATCTACAAACAACTACGACATGCGTGCATGTGCAGACGTCCGTTCAAGGTCTAACTCGACTCATCACCAGACTGTGAGTGTTCAGATTCATCAAGCGGCGCAAAGACAACTTGAGGGAGATTTGGTGTCCGATCGATAATGCCCCATTTCCTTCGTGTTTGTACACGCCCAATGGCCGCCTTGATATTTCGTACATCCGTTATTAACGAAGCCGCGAAACGAGAGAACGAGGTATTTGTAGAACTGGCATCTTGCCCACTGGTTACAGCTGGCGTGACGAGTGCAAGGAGGATAGTACTGTTGCGTAGTGCCTTCCATATCCACTCCAGATCACCTAATGTGCAAACTAACACACACTCGAGTCGTCCATAATGAATAGATGTTATTTCTGACCCGTCGGCTGAGTCGTAAACAATCTCGTAATATGGGAACATCAGGATGGACACAAACACGAGGAAAAGACATAGATACTACGCACCCGCACGAAGGAGTTGTCACGGAATGTCCCTCGGGGTCTCTTTCGTAGGCATTTGACTGTGCGTAGTTGGTCACCGCCAGGGCGTAAGCGCACCTTCCCCCATAGTGGCATCACTCGTGGTAAATTGGCAATAATTTGATCTTGTCTACCACCGATCACTTGGCGCAGGTCGTAGGTCGTTATCTGGCTGGAAATCAGCTGTGAAAGGACTGGCGAAAATATGGTGTGGATCTGTGTATGGATTCTATGTGAGCTCTGAGTCAGGTTGGTTCTCGCTGCGTTATGAACTCACATCCTGCATATTCGCGCTCATTGCGGGAAAGTTTGTCGCCATGATGTACTGGCTGCCCTAGTTCCCATGTTCGTCCTCCAAGTTGAATTTGACTTTAATTTGGCTCAAGTACGATAGATGCAGAATTCGTTTATTCAGATTACTCCATGGGAAACGTCTGGAGTGCAATCCGACCTTGAGAAACCCACAGAAACGTTCCATCGAAAAAGTCCAGGTGGTCCAGACTGGTCCACAAAATCAGATTCCCTCTGCAACATGCAAAAGTCCATGAATCGGCAAAGTGCATGTTGACAGTCGGTCCTCGTTGTACTGGTAGTAGTACCTAGATAGGGACGGAATTGAAGTACTTTTCCCTGAGTCGGACCTTTACTTACTCCTCGTATTGCCAGGCTCCGACGAAAATGTTCCAGTCCGGCGCTGGTGTCACAAGTACTGTGAAGTAATCAGAATATCGCGTGATGAGCTCAGTACTAGTACTAGTAGAAATGGATTTGGAAAGTGTCTCGTGCTTGTCTAGAAGAACTCGCGGACGAGTCGGAGGCAGCCTAAGTTGGTCGCTAGGCTATCACGCAACAAAGCGGCGAACTGGGAGCAAGTACTGGTATGGACCGTCGGTATAGGCTGAGCCCGTCAACCCGGTTTTCTGGGACAGCGCCATAAACAACAACTACTAGTTTGAGAAGAGGCCAAGGTAACGTTATTTCATTGAAACTCGAATTCCGGGGCTGAGTCGCCATTCTATTGTTCAGTTTCGCTTTTGGGGGTAGTTGGGTTCTTTGCATGACAGGCGGCGAGTTTCTACTTCGCTTCCCGGTTCCTCTCGCCCTTTATAAATCCCTTTCTGCGGTCGTCGTCTTCTGGGCCCCTTCCCTACCGTACTGACATGCTTCCTTCCAGAGTGCCGTCTCGTTTTGCTCTGCTTGGACTAATATTGTCTAGTACTTGCTCAGGTGTATTCGCTCAGAATGCGAACACGACTGCCCTCAGGCATACCACCGTCCTTATCCTCGGCGGTGGTCTGACGGGTGTCATTGCGGCTCGGAACCTTCACGAGCAGGGCATCGACGACTTCATCATCCTCGATGCCAAGACCGAGTTGGGTGGCCGAATGAGTCCCAAGACATTCGGTGTGGCTGGTCGACAAGTCGTCGTCGAGTTAGGCCCAAACTGGATTCAGGGAACGCAGCAAGGCGATGGTCCTGCGAATCCCATCTGGGAATTGGCACTCAAACATAATCTCAGTACCGTCTACAACGACCTGTACGGAAACGTTAGTATGTGTATCCTTTTACCCTTTAGAAATGCGTGCTCATGGGCCCTAGCTACCTACGACGGCAGTGGTTACAACAACTACACTGACGTGTTCAACAACGCGGTCGATAATTTTGTTCAGGCCACTGTTGTTGCAGGTATATACAGTTTTCTAGTCCTCTGTCTTGAACGCCCCCTGATCGTCGTGAACTAGGCTCGCGGTTAGAAGAAGGCGAAGTTGATCTGAGTCTGAGATCGGCGTACGGTCTCATGGGTATCAGCCCAAAAACACCACAAGAGGACGCCAGCGACTACTACCAGATTGACTGGGTATGCAACACTTGCCTTGAACATAGACTTGGCTGATCCGTTCGTCAGGAATGCAAGTCATGTCTTTATTTTCTGCGGCGGTGGAGGCTAACGCCTTTGATTGATTACCACTCGATGCAGATGCACAGGTATGAAAATCTGATGTAGACCTTGAACTGCTGTCTGAGTCGTCTTCAGTCACCCTCACAAACCTCATGGCTCGCTTCTGCATGGGTAAGTCCCGGGTTGACGTATTGTTGGTTCCATCTTCATTTTCGATAGAACAATAATTTCACGTATGTCCCTGAATATGGAGGGTTTTCGGATGTCAACGAGATGTGCATCGACCAGCGAGGATTCGCATACATTGCCCAGGCGGAAGCAGCGGACTTTCTACAACCACAACGAGTGATCTATAACGAGACCGTCTACCTCATCGAGTATGGCGAACACAACGTGACGGTGCACACGACCAGTGGCCTGACGATCACTGCTGATCACGTTTTGTGCACGTTCAGCGTCGGGGTCTTGCAAAATAGTGATGTTGTGTTCCAACCTCCCTTGCCCGATTGGAAAGTCGAGGCCATCAACAGCATTGAAATGGTTAGCCGACGGTCGTGTTTAGGTCTGGGTACTTGGATACTGACCATGCCTTAGGCTACCTACACGAAGATTTTCCTTCAATTCAACGAGACCTTTTGGTTCCCGACGGAGGTATGCCCCTCACCACGCTCTAACAATATCTTTTTACCTGGATCTCGTTTTTAGATGGGATTATATGCAGCCGAGCAAAGAGGAAAGTATCCCATTTGGCAGAGCCTGGATCACGTCGGATTCTTCCCAGGTTCTGGTATCCTCTTCGTCACAGTCACCGTACGTACATGCCGAGCCACAACGAAAAAACGATCACTGCGCTCATAACTCTCTCTCAGGGCGATTGGTCTCTCTACGTCGAGCAGCTCACTCCCGCCCAAGTCCAGTCGGAAGTCATGGACGTTCTCCAAACCATGTATCCCAACATCACCCTCCCCCAGCCCGTCGATTTATACTTCCCGATCTGGGCGTCGAACAAGCTGTTCCGAGGCTCGTACTCGAACTGGGGACCGTCCTACGTCCCTGCGCACTCGGAAAACTTGAGAGCGACGCTCGATGACCATCTTTGGTTCGCTGGCGAAGCTACCAGCGTATTGTACTTTGGTGCGTCGTTCCTTCTCCGAGTCGCTTCGCTCCACTGATGCGACTTTTTTTTTTTTTTTTTTCGTTCCCCAGGTTTCTTACAAGGCGCCTACTTTGAGGGTGCGAGTGCTGGGTCTGATATTGCGGCGTGCATCCAAGGAAAGGCGAGTTGTCAACGCCCTCACGTCACGATCCCGAAAAACGCTCAGCCGTATCCGAGCATGTTGACGTCGTATTGAAATGTGGCGGCTCGTCCTGGACTCGTTAATTGTCGGACCATGATTGTGTTTTTGGACCGGCGTGTCGAGTTGACGTTGACAGGTGTTGCTAAACGAGTGACCACGGTTAAGGTAGAATCAAAGAATGGGTGTTCGATACCGTAGCTGTGCGAGGTTCTCACCAATGAAAAGCCGTACACACATCTATTGCACATGCAAGGGTGCAGAACAGAACAAAAGCAAAAAGCGCATAGAGAACAAGTTCGACACGACATTATTGTACTTCCTTCACTTCCACGACCGCTTCTACCTTTTGATCCGCCAAAGAACCACTGCTGCCATCATCCTTGTGCAGGTTCGGCACAGGCCCGGTGAACCAGTGCACACCGCCGTAGACGGGGAAGTAGTACCAGACGAGCGAGAGGGAGAGCACACCGCCCAAAACGACGACGGTGTAGTTCATGCTCGTTGTGCTCGTCTGTGGCGTAGTGGGGAAGAAGAAGACGATGTCCATGAACGCCATGAAGCTGACGGAGATGATGCCGACGGGAAGGCTCTGTAAGACGTGGGATCAGCTTCGTTCCCAACATTGGGGAGGGAGAGGGACTGACAAATACGCCGAGGTTGAACGGTCCAGGCTTGAAGTTATTTTTGAAGATGAACCTCGATGCAATTGGGATGGCGTATGCAACGTAGAGCCCAGTGACAGAGATTGCAAAGACGGCATTGATAGCTTGGGGGCCCGCGAGCGCAAGCAAGCCTAGGAGGGTGGAAACCGTGACGACGAACCAGACGGTGTTCACGGGTGTGCCGGTGAAGCTGTTCATGCGGTACAGGATGTTTGAAAGCGGAAGGGCACCGTCACGAGAGAACGCAAAGGATTGACGTGACGCAGCGAGGACCTGGAATAAGGTATGAGTGCGCAGAATACGTGCGCAAATAGCAAAGAATGAATCACCATGCTGGATCCCATCATATATCTAAGCACAAGATAAGCATAAGGGGGATACGGACGGGCTAAACGAGCACTTACTGCCCAAGGACGACGAATGCCCATAGGATCAAGGTGCCATTTTGTCCAAAGCTGTTCAAAAATATATATGCCATAGGTTGAGGGCTGCTTATGAGACTTGTGATGTCGGTTCCCATGCAGAACGCAAGGGAGATATTGATCGCTAATTTTCACCATCAGGACGTGAATAGTTGTGATCAGGTGCCAATGCGCACCCCAACCAAGTACACCGGCTATACCAACTGCACTGACCTGCACGAATTAGCTCAAGTGACGGCAAGCAGACGGTACACTCACGATTGCCCACGGCACGGCGGTCGTTGCATTCGAGGCTTCCTCGCTAATGTGTACACTCGAGTCAAATGAACCTAAACGATTCAGTCGGTACAGTCAACTGTGGGAGAGCGATGAACATACAAATGGTCCAGAGAGGGGCAAGGAAGGAGAGGATAAATGCGTAACCGCTCGTCCAGCCATTGACTAAGCGATGGGAGTTGGTTAGAGAGCAAGAACTGATAAGGAGGACCGACAATTGGAAAAGTTCCCCAAGGCGAAGCTAGCGGTATTCATGTATTCCTTTGGGGTAGCAGCTGGAAGACCGATGATGACGACGAAGCAGAGGCTGATAACGTGAGTTAGGATGATTCGGGCGAGGGCATATGGAATAACTCGAATGGAGACACTCACCATAAATTGAGGAGGATATAGAGATTCTGTAGTCTCGCAAGGACGGCAGTTCCAAGAGAGCAGACGATGCCATGAGAGAAGAGTACTGCCACATAGATCCCGCTGTATGATGTCAGTGAGGCGAGAAACAGAAGAGGGAGAAACGGGGGGGAGACGTACAAGGTTTGCTGCTGTGTAGCAACAAAGTTCTGGTTGCTGATATTAACTGCTGCGGCAATCTGGACTGCGCAACCCCAGTCAATGGAGGCTGAAAGCAACACACGACATGTCATAAAGTCGATCGAAAGGCAGAATGAGGTGAATAACCCACCAACTGATGCAATGGAGCCGATTGTATTTGAATCTGAGGTGATTGTAAACTGGGTGTAAGGGGTATCCGCAGTTTGGACGTACAACCAACGATCCAGGAGAGAAGGTTTCGGCAGCGAGGTGAAGACAAAGAGTGAGTCCAGAAGTAGAGCTATATCACACAATGTTCATCTCGTTGGGCGGGGGAATGTGCCATAGTGGGACTCACCCCACCAGAAGTAGGTGCTGCGGAACCAAGCTCTGCCATGGACATTGCGACGCAGAGGATAAAAAGGCTTGCGACCGCCCACTGGATATAGATCAGATCAAGGCCACCAGCTACTCAAAGATCGTACGTACACCCCATACCATTGCGGAAGGACCACCATTGGAAAGGGAATAAATGAGGACGGAGCTGTGTGTCGGCGAGGTGAGCCCCGTCGTGCGGATGAAGACTCTAGTCGAGCTACGCACGCAATCGACGGCAGCAAGCCGATGACGCTGAAAGCAACTCCAAAGAGCTACGGATACGACTCAGTCTGTGATACTGAAGAGGTTCAGTGCTAATCACCTCTAGCGGAGTGAAGGCCCTCTTGAATTCCTGCTTGTAACCGAGCTCGGCAAGGACCTGCTCGTCTGCTTTGTCGAGTGTCTGTTTGTTGGTCATGGTGGGGACGAGAGAAGAGGTGACATTATCCGCAACTGGCATGGAAACGGAAAGAAGCAGATACCGGATAGCTTGATAAGGCTCGCATCCGTGGCTAGTGCGGTGTCATGAAACGTAGCCGAGCAGTTGGTCGATATCGATCGACCGTGACACGCGATACTCGATCATTGCATCATAGCTAATAAATAGTTGCAGCTATTTGTGAACTTTTTGGTGCAGGAACATTCAAGCAGGACCGACCCGGTCCGAGTCATGTTGGCAGTAGGGATTACGTGTCACTCATCATGTGATCGTGGTAAAGTCACGAGGTAAAAAGTGTCGACGTGTCCACGCATTTTCTGTACGTGGCGCAATTGTGCGAGCTAATAAGTATAAAGAACGGTTCTCTCTCCACAAACTTCATCATCTCTTCTCCTCACCTCACCGTCGTCCAGATGACCGGTCCACACCGCTGTTCATCACGAGCAAAGTCACGCCGTATGGCGTCATCACTTTCACTTATCCTTTTCGCGTTCCTCGCACTTATTTGTCTCTCCCCCGCCGTCTCCGCGCAAGACGATGGGAAGAAGAGCGAGTATGGCACAGTCATCGGTATTGGTATGTCCATCCCCCTCGTCTACATCGTCGTAACCATGCTCACCAATCTGCCCTGCCAGACTTGGGAACTACGTATGTATCAACTCTCGATCTATTCTGTTCACTGACCAATCATCCCTCCGTTCAGCTATTCATGTGTTGGGTG
Organism: Boletus sp. NGJ; assembly: GCA_019096195.1. Taxonomy (NCBI): domain Eukaryota; kingdom Fungi; phylum Basidiomycota; class Agaricomycetes; order Boletales; family Boletaceae; genus Boletus; species Boletus sp. NGJ. The sequence continues at coordinate 97,142 of JAGTXK010000030.1, forward strand.
AGTCGGTTTCCTTGGCTGTTCTGCACATCCTCATCCATTTCGTTCAGTGTTCAACGAGGTGGCCGCGTGGAGATCATCGCCAACGACCAGGGTCACCGTATAACGCCTTCATGGGTCAGCTTTACTGACGACGAACGACTGTATGTTCCCAGACTCTCCGCTTCCCACTCCCGCTAACAAATTCACCAGGGTCGGAGACTCTGCCAAGAACGCTTTCCACTCCAACCCACAAAATACCGTCTTCGACGCTAAACGTCTCATCGGTCGTAAGATGGACGACAATGAACTCAAGCGGGATATCAAACACTTTCCTTTCGGCGTCGTCGACAACGGCGGAAAGCCAGCCATTCAGGTTGCCTACAAGAGCGAGACACGTGAATTCGTCAGTTTTTCCATGTTGTTTGCTGCACCTTGCGAAACTCAATTACCCTGTGCAGACCCCAGAGGAGATCAGTGCCATGGTTCTGACAAAGATGAAGGAGACTGCAGAAGCATACCTCGGTGAAAAGATTACCCATGCTGTAGTCACTGTCCCCGCTTGTGAGTACCCCATCTATTATTGGAAATTCAATCGTCTCATTAATTTGTTAGACTTCAACGACGCTCAGCGTCAGGCAACCAAGGATGCCGGTACTATCGCCGGTCTTCAGGTCCTCCGTATTATCAACGAGCCTACCGCTGCCGCCATCGCCTACGGTCTCAACAAGAAGACTGGCGAATCTCAAATCATTGTCTATGACCTTGGTGGTGGTACCTTTGACGTTTCTCTCCTTTCCATCGACGATGGTGTCTTTGAAGTCCTCGCGACCGCCGGTGACACTCACCTCGGAGGCGAAGATTTCGACAACCGCGTCATTGACTATTTCGTCAAGCTTTACAAGAAGAAGACGAATACCGACGTTACCACTAACTTGCGCGCCATGGGCAAGCTGAAGCGGGAGGTTGAAAAAGCCAAGCGGACTTTGTCGAGCCAACAGTCGACTCGCATTGAAATCGAGTCCTTTGAGGATGGCAATGACTTCTCTGAAACCCTCACCAGGGCCAAGTTCGAGGAACTCAACATGGATCTTTTCCGCAAGACCATGAAGCCCGTCGAGCAGGTTATCAAGGATGCCGGTGTTAAGAAGGAAGATATCGACGAGGCATGTCACTCGGTATGTTTGATGTGTGAAGCGCTAACTTGAACGTTATAGGTTGTCCTCGTCGGTGGTTCCACTCGTATCCCCAAGGTTCAACAGCTCCTGAAGGAGTACTTCAATGGAAAGGAGCCTTCCAAGGGTATCAACCCCGATGAGGCAGTTGCCTACGGTGCTGCTGTCCAGGGTGGTATCCTTTCCGGTGAACAGGGCACTGAAGATGTGGTCCTTGTCGATGTCTGTCCCCTTACCCTCGGTATCGAGACCACTGGTGGCGTCTTCACTAAGCTCATCCCTCGCAACACCGTCATTCCTACTCGCAAGTCTCAGATGTATGTGGTTTTGATTTTGAGTTACTCAATTGACCGATTGACTGGATTGCAGCTTCTCGACGGCTGCTGATAACCAGCCAACCGTGCTTATTCAAGTGTACGAGGGTGAACGGGCTTTGACAAAGGACAACAATCTTCTTGGCAAATTCGAACTTTCTAGTATTCCCCCTGCACCACGTGGCGTTCCCCAGATAGAGGTCACGTTCGAGATTGACGCCAATGGTATCATGAAAGTCGGTGCCGCTGACAAGGGAACGTGAGTGCTATATCAGGTTTCCGTGGATCACTTGATTGATTTCGTTGACATCAGTGGTAAATCCGAGTCTATCACTATCACGAACGAGAAGGGGCGTCTTTCCAAGGAAGACATTGAGCGCATGGTCCAAGAGGCTGAGGAATTCGCTTCCGAGGACGAGGCGAACCGCAAGCGTATTGAATCGCTCAACTCGCTGTCCTCGTTTGTCTTTGGCCTTAAATCTCAGCTCGCAGACCAAACTGGGCTCGGTGGTAAGTTGGAGGAAGACGACAAGAAGACTCTTCTTTCGGCCATCAAGGAGGTGACGGAGTGGATCGATGAAAATGGTCAATCTGCGACCACGGACGAACTGGAGGAGAAGTTGGCAGAGGTCCAGAGTGTTGTTGGCCCCATCACGAGCAAGCTTTATGCTTCCTCGGAGGCAAATGGATCTGCGGATGATGATGATGAACCTTCGTACGAACACGATGAGCTGTGAGGGATGTCATTGATTAACAAGTCGTTGATTGTTATTATTCCCTGATCTACGCACTCGCCCTGATGAGACTAGAAGGGACGATAAATTAGAACGACCTATTCGGCTAGAGTTTAAGTGGTGAAATTCATCGAGCTTGTCGAGCAACTTTTTGAACACGATAATACATCGTCTTTACTACATGCGATATACATTCTTACAAGGAATGGAGAGGAAAAAGACACTAAAGAAAAGAGGCTGAGAAGGGAGATACCAAAATGTTGTGGACAGGACTAGTCAAGCAGTTATGGGTAAAAGCGGAGCAGGAATTACAGGGGACTGTATGTATCGTGTTGGAGAACGTACGGGGGGACGCAATAGTAATGTATGTGGAGCGTGATGCGTGTAGTAGTTGCATGAACGATGGGGTATGATGCGGAATGGGGACGAGGATTAGAGACGAGGGTGATTAATCGTCGTCGTCGTCGTCGTCGATGGGGTACGTTGGGAGCGGATCTCGAATGGGGAGATACCTGGAGTAAGGCGAGGGCTGGTCTGGGTCGGGGGGGACGGCGAGGACGAGACGAAAGGCGTCCTTTCCGTTGAGGTAGAATCGATAGAGGCGTTTCTCGCGAATGAAGCCGAGGGACTCGTAGAGGGAGAGGGCGGGGATGTTGTCGAACTCGGTTTCGAGGACGACCTGGTGGGTGTGAAATTTGGCGGGGGGGACAGCGTAATGGAGACGTACCTCGGTCACGCCGTCCCGTTTCATGATGTCGATCGAGCGGCGAACGAGCGTGCTCGCTGTGGGGTGGTATCACGTAGATGAGTGGGGGCGAGCGGATGGGGTCTGGCATGAGGAGATGGGGCTCACCGACGCCGCGTTTGCGCCAACTCTTGTTGACGCTGAGCATGGCGATGTAGCCTCTGTTAGAGACGTGTTTGTGCATGCTCTGCTTGCACACGATGACACCTATCGGGACCGACGAGCCCGCTGGGATAGCCTGTGGGCACGAGACGGGTGAGCAAACGCGAGGTAGATAGACGGGGAACGCACGAGGAACGCGAGCTGAGGCCTGGAGGCGACACATGTCAGCGATGAAAAGGCAAAGGAGGCGAGTACGACATACCATTGATGTAGAAAGTACCGATAAGTGTATATAACATAGGGTTCACTGAGTTCACTCTGTACGAGAGACATGATGTGGGGCAAATCTGATTCGCCTATATACTGTCTGTACAAAATCACCGTCTCGGCCATCGTTGTCCAGAGCAGCGACGAACGAAACCCTACTACCTCTCTACAATATCCTTGTCTACTTTAGGAAATATATTCACACTCGCACAACGACCCGCGCGCGTCAAGTCCGCGTTTTGAACTCTCTCGCTCGACAATGGATTCCATCACCGCGCTCAGGTCCGTCCTGGCCACAACGCTCACCGCACGCGGACACGGCGAGCAACACCTTTTTGACGACCTCATCCTACACAAGTCTCGTCTCCGCGACCTCTGGGACGTCGGCCAGCCCTCACCCCAGGAACAGCGCGAACTCCACTCTGGTCCGTGTTCGTCCCTCTCCGCATCTCCGCGTTTGACACTCACCTATGTGCAGGAAAGATCGCGATCAATGGCAGGTCTCTCGCGGTCAACGCCGACTTTGCCCAGCAGGCCCTATTCCTCGCTCAGCACCTCAGATGCTCAGAAAAGTACATTGCCAGCATACTCCATACAATCATGTCCGACAGCCCGAACATCAGCCCGGTCAACTTGATCGAGGCGACCATCGTCGAGTTCCATCTGCGCCGGCGCCACCTCGTCGATTGCTTGTGTTACCTCTTCGAGGCCGCCGGACTGGCGCAGCTGCCCGACTCATCGAGGCTCTATCTCCGTCTCGAGGCTTTCGTCAGGCAAGAGCTCGTCCCTGCGACAAAGTCAGCCGGCGCCGACGCCTCTCTTGCCTTTCGCATCTTCAAGGAGATCCAGTCGCTCGGTACAGCCGTCGCACAGGCCCAAGCAGCGAGACAAAACGCGCAGAGTAACACCGTTCCTCCGTCTGGTTCATGTGCGTAAAAAATCTATTCCCCAACCTTGTTCTTCTACTCATGCCGTTCCAAGGTTCACAACCCTCTTTGGGGTACGATATTCTAAACGCCCGCTGCGACTCGCTCAAGTATGAGCGACGGTGTCTGTCCATGGTTTACTACCAAATCGCCCGTCTAGGGTACTTCTCCCCGAACGAGGTACAAAAGTCGATAGATTGGCTCGCAGCTAATTCAAACGATCCCATGACGTTTTACATTCTCGCTGCCAGCCTTGCTGCATTCGACCCAGCAGACCCCCACTCCTTCGCCGGAAAAGTCCGCAAAAACCTCGCCATCGACAAGGGCACCATCACATATATGAAACGACAGCTAGCGCCAACCGCAAACTGGAAGGAAGCTGGCTTAAAGGCAACTGTATTGCTCAAGTGGACACTCTTCATGACAGAGACCAGATATCGTGACCCCTCCTTGGAGAACCAAGAGGGTTTCAAAACTGAAGAGCTCGAATCTCAGATATGGAATGCCGTTCAAGGCGATGCGTTCACATACCTCGCTTCCGCCGTCATACAGCTCCAGAAACGCATGCACACCTCGCCTATGAGCTCATTCGCGCAGTTTGTCCAACTCGTTCCTGAACAACAGGAGCAACAGCAAAAGGAGCCACTTGCTGACGAATTCAAGCTTCCGATACTCAACACGTGCGATGTGCTGATCAGGTCTCTGCTCACATATGCCAGCTCCGAGCTGCGCAAGATCAAGCAGAGGCAAGAAGACGTGCTTGCAAGCGTTCGCACGGATCGATCTAGGATGTTTAGGTCGGCTGCCCCCGTCAGCGGTGAAAGCGAATGTCAGCCTGCACCACGGAACGATATCGCCATGCTCTATTCACTCATCGGCATCCTCTATACGTCCCTCCCGCCTGAACGTGCGCTACAGTTCTGGGGTGCAACACCCCCTGACGAGACACACGCTCTGTCGTACATGGAAATCACGGAAATGTCTGCCGGAAAACTACCGTCGTTTTTGCAATGGGCCGTGTGGTCTACCCAAGTCCGTGACGTGAATATGACAATGGCGTTGTACGATATGCTTTCGGGTCTTGCAAAGGGCCAGCAGTGTAGTGAGCTTGCGTACAATTTCCTCGCTCGAGGTGGTGGAGAGGTGATACCAGGTAGCAGCCTACCGAGTTCGACTGGCTCGTATAACGCCGGCCCCTCGATATCATGGTCCACGATCTTTGCCCTTCTTGAATCCTGGGCTTTTCCTGTCCCAATATCCCGCACCAACCAGCCTCCCCAGCAATCCCTTGCCGCTTCGTTTGGCGGATTTGGCTCTCTTGCTGTCTCACAACTCCCCCCTCCACCTACTCAACAACCTCCTCAACACATCTCCATTGGACCAAAGGATGTACTTCTTGCGCAATCCTTCCTCCGCCTTCTCTCCACCGTGGCCACGAGCTCTGTCGCAGTGCGGCTTGCCATTTCTTCAAACACCCAGTTTCGCGCTATCCCGACTCTTGTGTCACTCGTTCCCCTCGGTATCCCTCTTGAACTGAAGGGAGCTATATTCGATACTCTCGCTGCATTTTGCGAACCTGGGGCGGGTGTCGCAGGCGTGGATATTTGCAAGAGTCTGTGGACGCTGATGGAGAGAGTCGAGGTGATCAACGTGCGTGCGTCTATATCCGGGCGGTCGATCGGCGCAGGTGCCGTCTTACCGCCTGTGAAGGGCGTGGAAGTGGAGTTGGATGAAGTGGAGGCGGTATACAGACTGTATCCTGCCACTATCCCGTTCCTGAATCTGCTGGCTACGCTGTTGCATGCGCCAAAGAGGCTTTCCCCACGAAGTCTCTTGGCGGATGCGGAGCCGCTCAATACGATCCCCGAATCCCTGGGCCAGCCCTACCGCATACCTGGCATCGGACCCTACGTCAGCTTCGTGGTGGATAATGTGTTTGCGGGATTGCCTCGCCGGGAATATGCACGACATTCGGAGAGGTGGAGAATGAATGATCTATGCCTCAAGTTCGTCGAGGGTGCCCTGGCAGGCTGGGAGATAGAGAACCTTGTCAGGGGAAGCGAAGATGGGTCACTGAAACGAGAAACTGTCATCCCGTTGCTCGTCCATCCTGGTTTTGAATTGCTCACGCGCCTGCTCACGGATTCTCCGCTCCAATCCACCATCCTTTCCTACATCGTCGACGGTATCGAAGGGTTCGAGCACGAACTCCCCTCTGAAGAGCCTTACTTTTTGCTGACAATCATTCGTGTCCTTCGCATTATTCACCGCGTACTCGAGATTCAGGACGTCTTCCTCGATGTGCTGGTTCCCACCCTTTCCGAGTTTGATAGCGCGCCATTCGTGGGGAGCGTTCATTCGAGGTCGTTCTACACGCGGTTCGACCAAGCGCTGACGTACGGGACCAGGTATATCCCCGCGATCGCAGCGTATGTCGTGTATCCAGCATACCCGGAGCTTGTCCTCCTCGCTGTCAAGATCATCTCTCAGCTCTCTTCTTCGACGTCCATCACGAGCCTCCTCACCCTCATCGAACGCAGTTCCGATTCCGAGCGGATTCTCAGTGGGTTCAGGCAGCTGCTGGACGTCGAGTCCCTGGATGACGTCGACGCGGCTGAAACAATTTCAGAACAAACGACGGGCGCCGGCGCTGCAGACAGAGAAATCCAAGAACCGCTAGATCAAGCTATCAGAATTGCGATACTCGACCTCCTCATCCGTAATACGGAACACGGAACAGCATATCCCAACATTGGTCATTTCCTATTGTTCGGGGGAACAGAGAATGAGCATCAGATTCAAGACCCGCATGCGATCGGCGCACGCCGGACGTGTGCGCACGTCATCCTCGATCTCGTCAATGTGGGCGTGCCGCGAGTGAGTGCCAAGGGCAAGGGCAGAGAACGACACCGGAGGGCGGCGGTACATGCGGAGCCACTTTTCAATGTTCTCCCGGCGCTGAGCGAGCGGTGTTACCGTATCATCCACCAGCTCTGCGTACACCCTCGTACGTCGGATGCAACGATGCGATATCTATACACAAGGGAAGACTTTTTTGCGCGTCATCTCGCGGTGATCCCGTCAAAAGTTCCGGAAGCGTCCCAGGAGCCGTTCATCGAGGTCATGTATCAAGATGGATCGCGTGTGCTGACGAGCGTGGCGACGCTTCGCGCGTTCATAGGTTTGCGCTCTCGGATATTGGATCTCGCGGCGCTGGATCTACACGTATTGACGAACAAGGGTCATAACAAGGGCGTGCTGGAGATCTTGCAGATCTTATTCGGAACAGAAAGCATGCAGGATATGGGAGAGTCTGACTGGGAGGATGAACTTGGGGTATCGTTGCAGCCGTTTAGAGAGTTGGGTCAATCACATCTGCGCATCATCGAGTTTATCCAGTCGCTGAGTTTCGACTGGTCGGACTCGCTCACTACGAACCCTGTCGACCTGGAGTATCTGGGATCGATTAACCTGCAGGCGTGTATTCGTGTGGACGCGACAGGATGCGAGGTGGTCGATCAGTCGGCGCTGTTACTGCTTCTCACAGCCGCTTGCCGGACGCTGCATTCCCAAGGTCGTATCACAACAACGGCACAAGCGAAGAAACTCAACGCGGAAACAGTGTACATCTTGGAGAGCTGTGCCATCGAGAATCACAGAAGGGAGGTTTCGTACGCGGTCGCTACTGGCTACGAGGCATGGCGTCGACTGCTCGACATGACGCTCACAAAGTGCTTCAATCGACTCCCGCACGATCGACGTGAAAACATGCTCTTTGACCTGCTTCATGTTCTCCCCGGGACCGTGCGCTCCGATGTTCAAGAAGCGACGGCTGTCTTGCTTTCCGAAGCCACCCTGTCTACCATCACCAAACTGCGCGAGGACAGACGTCACCAGATCATGCTTCAGTCCGCCGGGGGCGATATCGAGGCAGGTTCGTTGCCGACGGAGCGGCTTTACGCTCTCCTTCGGAGTTTGCTCGAGTGTATTCTGGACAACAACCGTTCGGAGTTGGTTCGCGGGAACCTGTATGCGTGCTTGATCAACTATTTGCACCTCGTCTCTGCCGACGATGAGCGTCACGATGTGGAAACTGTTGTTGACACCTTTGGCAAGCGGTCCATGGCGCTCTCGGCGTCTGCATTCACTTCGAGGGACGATCCTGCCCTTGTGGAGAGTCAAGGAGGGTCCTCTCGATCGACGCCAACGCAGGGTGGTCGTCCCGTTCTGCGCACGTCCACGTTGGAAGCTGGCACGCTGTCTGTGATGAAGAACGTGATGGAACGACTGGTCAGTACGATTTCTCGCGACGCGATCGATGGAACGGAGGTATGGAAGACGGTTGCGTTCATGCTCCTCGATGCTCTTGCACACCTTTGTCGGGCGGACAAGTCGCGCACGTTGTTGTCGTCCTTGGTGAGGTATGGCGTGTTGTCCAACTTTGTGAGGGGGTTGAAGGAGGCGGAGATGCATTTGCAGTATGTGTTGAAGCCTGATCCGGGTACGTTTTTGTTCTTGTTTACCTTTTTTTTTTTTTTGTTGAGGTTGTACATGATTTGCAGATGACTTGAATCCATTGTATGTATATGAAGCAAAGATGTCGTTGTGTACTCGGATGGCACAAACGAGATCGGGTGCAGAACGGTTGCTGGAGGCCCAGATTCTCCCCATCTTGTCCCAGTGCGAGTATTTGGATACACGGCCCGAGGAGGACCAGTCTTTTATGGGTACGTGTTGGCGTTGCGATCCTGATGCGCCATCTGGCTGATGTTACTGTAGATCAAGATTCGTTTTTGCCTTCTGCGGTCCAGCGGTACCACCAGCTGTTCATGCCAGCGTTGCAGCTCGTCGTAGCTATGCTAGCTTCGCTGGGTACAAAGCACACGACGGCAAATAACCAGGTGTGTGGGATTTCCTGTGCTCGATAGTCGGTGTCTACTCACTTCTACAGAAGGCCCTCGAGTTTTTGTCGAGTCACAGAGATACGATCGTGATCATGCTCAAGAATGACAGTGAAGAGGTGGCGTTATCGTACATTGAAGAGATTCACCTGCTCGTGACGCTTAGCGGCAGTCTTCTTCCTCTCGTTCCTAAACCGGAGTTGGCAAGTCCCCCTCGTGTCTTTTTTTACTGCAAGATGGACTGACTCTTGTCAACCCAGTTGACGATGAATACTGGCTTTGGTGGCATACACGGTGCCATTCTGGGGCTCGCCGCGCGGTGTCTCGGCAACGGTCGATGGAGCCAGTCTGTCCGACCCCAGACCGACAGCGAGATCGCCCTCGCTGGCGTGTTTGCGCCAGGACACCAATCGGAAACCAAGTTTGACGTCCAAGTTTGGCGACAGGAGCTCTTGCTTCGAAAAGCGGTCATCGAGTATCTAGGTACCGCGAGCGACTTTACGGAACCTGAGATTACGTTGGTTCTCTCTCCCGTGTTGTCGGTCCTTCGGCATGACGAGCGGCCACCTCGTGTTATGGGTACGTTTTTGTGAGCTAAAGGATTGTTCCGTTGACCGATCGTGTTTTCTTAGCTACGATTCCGACCGTCGGAGACGCTGTCGAAGCTCTGAACAGTCTCTGCGATGATCTCGCTGCGACCTTGAAGCAAATTGCGGATCTCTCGGCGGAGCTGTCCTCGCGAGATCATATTCGGGTGGATAACATCCAAGAGGTAGGGGGTTGATGGACTCTGTTATCATGTGGCAACGCGTCTGAACTGTAGTGCCTGCAGGTGGTCAGCGTTTCGGATCCAGCGTTCTTGCAGGACCTCGATATCGTGCAAAAGCGCGCGTTGGTCCATCAAGAGTACCAACGACTGAAGAACGAGTTTCAGGACGAGGTCAAGACGGTACTCGGTACGACGGAGATGTTGTTGTTGTTACTCTGGCGGCATCTGGCAAGTTATGCCGAGACGGATCCGTCGCAATCGGCTGTACCGCCACCTGCGAATTTGCGGACGTCGATGCGTCTATTGCCTGCGTTGGATGTGAATACGTTTAAAGATGAAGTGGGTAAGCGGCTGGTGAGCGCGCTGACGCGGATATCGAGTCTCGATCTCGTGAGTTAAATTTTTTTAGCGTGTCGTTGTGCGGTATCTGATGGACCCCGTGACAGAGCGCTGAGACGATTGGGCAGGATTGGCAGTCATACCAGGGGTACATTGAGATCATGTCCCGGAGATTGCGAGATACGGTCGGGTTGCACGACTTGTTGGAGGTGTTCTAGCATCGACGTTTATCACGCGTCTGTATTCCGAAAACAAAAAGCTTCCAACGTGTGCAATGTAAATTTTACTTTTCTATTCACGTCCGAATATCCAAGGGGACGAGATTGCAAAAAAAAAAAAAAGGATAATTAAGTGGTAGCAAATGAATCGTAACGAGAGGTGGGGTCAAAAAGGAAGGAGGTTGGCTGCGCTGCGGAGGGCGATTTGTCCTCCGAAACGAAGTGTCTGTGTACCCCCGGGAAAGTATGCAAGCACATAGGCCACCAGAGAGACAACCTGGAAGCATGGGGTCAGCATGACGAACGGAAAACGTCGGGTGAGTGACCAGACCTGGACGATGCCTGCCAGGAGCGTGCCTAGCTGTGAGCGAGCCTGAGAAACGGGCGCGAAAACGACATTATCGCATCAAAAATATGCCCTCAAACGACAGGGTGCTTACCCCGAGCGCAAAGTAGAGGGTGAGACCCAAGCTGGCAAAGTAAATGACCGAGAACGGCAGTCGTTCTTTAGAGAGCAAGTGTTTGACGTGATTTATGGGTCCGATGAGCACTGAGAAGCTGGTGTTGGTGGTTAGTTGTGGCGAGGGGACGCGAGGCGGGGAGGTAGGATACTTGCCCGACCATGACGAGAAGGCTTCCCATGCTAAAAGGATGGACGGAACGCATGGAGGGTTGGTGAGACGGAGGGAATAGACGGACGGAGAGCGAACCTGAATGCTAATACAAACTTGGCAGGACGTACTGGGAGCCAAGGGAGCCCGAGAAACGCAAAGAAGAAGCATACGCAAGCTCCGATGAGACATGCACCGAAACCCAGCAATCTAGATGGAAAGTGGGGTGGGGTGTTCCCTTGCTTCATTCCTCAAAAGTGGTGCGGATGCAAAGAGCACGTACCTCTCCCATCGTGACAATGCGAACCGCGCTTCGTCTTCGTTGGAGTGCTCACTCGATCGGAGGGGGACGTAGTCTCCTGCGACAGCGTTGTAAAAGCGTGAGAAGGGGTTGGAAGGTTGAGCTGGCTGGGCTGGCTGGGAATCATCTGTCACACCTCGAGCCCAGCGGAATTGAGAGAGGTTGTTGTGAAAACTTTGTTCGGTGGACGAGGGGGCCATGGTGGAAGTCGTCGTTTTGCTGCGGGTCGATGAAGTGGGACATATAAACAAGTGTACATTCACCAACCCTTTGTGATGGACACCCTTCGCTCCTGGTTCGTTGCACGCGGTGGATCGTTCCATCCTTTGGTCGTTCTCGAGTCTCAAGGTCTCGCTCGTTTTCGAGAGTGCTCGACGGTCCTTTGATCTCCATCGACAGGTCCGTTTGGCATATCCGTGCTCGCCCCAAGGCTCGACGAGGACACCACCATCGTCACTTGTCCGTTTGCGTTAATCATCACCAAAGATACATCGTCGCAAGCCTTGAAAACCCTTCTCGGGCCCGACGCACATGCCACGCTCGACACTTGGTCCGAACGCCAGCTGATCTGCTCGTATCTGTCCTTTCACCACCTGTGTCCAGAGCAAAGGTCTATCTCACTCTCGCTCTCGCTCTCTCTTTTTTTTTTTTTTTCGCACCTTGTTCATGACGTGCCGTACAGCTTCCCCGAGGCGTTGCGCCATTTCCCGTACACCCAGTGTCTCCCCACCGCCGCGAACCTTTTGACGCCGCTCCATTTCACGACGACCGAGCGCGAGATCCTCCGGGGCACGAATCTCTATGGCGCGACGTTGGATCGTGAACGCGATTGGCGGGCGGAATGGGTACACTGTCGGTCCCTCGTGCAGAGCGTCAACCACGCTTGGGGTGATGCGTTCACCTGGTTCGTCGAATGTGTTTCGAGACTAGCAACCTATCGTTCACACATGCGACTAGGGATATCTACCTGACCGCCTCGACCCATCTCTCATCTCGCGCGTTCCCTTCCTCCATCCTCTCCCCAGACCCCTCACTCGTGGCTTCTCCATCGACTTATCCCGTCCTCATTCCCGGCGTCGATCTGCTGAATCACAAACGTAGACAACCCGTCTCATGGATCGTTTCCTGTCAAGACGCTGCCTCCGACACAGTCTCAATCGTCGTACATCCCAAAACCGACTCCGATTTTGAAACGGCATCACCTCATGGAGAACTGATTGAGGTGTTCAACAACTACGGACCCAAACCCAACGACGAGCTCATCCTTGGCTATGGTTTTTCGCTCCCAGATAATCCAGACGACACGATCACGCTTAAAGTGAGTGGCTCAGCAACGTCGCAAAAATGGTTGGTTGGCAGAAATGCGCAACAAGTCGAAGGTCTTTGGTCCGGAATTCGAAGCAGGATCGCGAACGGGGAAAGTGACTATGAATTTGAGGACGATCTCGAAACTGCAGCCGTGTTGTCGGACATGATTCAGGCGAAACTGGACGGCATGAAGACCGCGGCGGACGTGCGACAGAGCGACGAGATTCGACCGACGGTCAGAGTCATGTTGGAGCACTATATTACAGGTAGGACATCCCGGCCGTCATCAGATGCATATCTCATCTGTGGCCCAGGACAATGGGACATTTTAGAGTCGATCTTGGAATTCTCGAACGAGAAACAAAAAGCAGCGATCGAAACTGCGAGGGAACAAGGCATTGATCTTGTATTTGACGATAGTGATGATTGAATGCTCGTTCAAAATGACATGCGTTCTCCACGTCCGTTGTTTACACATCAAGTAATAGAGTTGACTCGTACAACACTGTCTCTCCACCAACCAGACTGGCTTTCGCCGTGACTTATAAGATGTTTGAGTTAGGTTCGAGGCCCAGGTTGTATATCCTGTTCGCATTGTGGAAGAGAGCGTTTTGAACTATCTCGATTGCTTGCTCCTTCTTGAGCTCATCTCGGCGTACAGAATCAGAAAGAACCTGAGTAACAAATCAAGTCAGCTGGCAGAGCAGTCCGGGGAAGGAAAAGAGACCTCGTAGAGCGCATAACGCGCTTGAACGCTTGCCAAATAATAAGACTCTGGCCACCAGTGTCCGTCGGCTACAATGAACCGTGCGTGAACGATCGTTTTCAAAACTACGTGAACGACCTGACGCACTTGACCACAGAATTTTGTTCGTCGGCGCAAGTTCCAGCACCTGTCGAATTACTGCGCGTTGACCATCGCCTGATAAAAACGGGAAGACTTCTCCAAAGTCCAAATAGACGTTCTTATACACTGATGTCAGGTAACCAGCCTCGCGGGTATACGGGTAGCTCGAGTGGAGGAGGACAATAGACGTGTCGGGATAAGCTTCGATGATGGGTTGCATATATGCGGGTGAGGACTTGGTCAATCGGATGTCGTTGTCACCGAGGCCTGCTCGTGGCTAAGTACCTTGTCCTCCTCCAGCAGATATGGTCTCACCTGTGTGGAACTGCACTTTTGGTTGGGTTTACCATCGTTAGCACCTCTGAGATGGAGGTGATGATCTGCAATACCCACCCGGCTTGCGATATTGGGCCGCGAAATGCAGCACGATGCGAACGAGATAATCGTTGAGTACCTTTTGTTGTAAGCGGAAGCTTTGCGTTGTATTGTATTGTAGCAACAGATCCAGGACGGCGTTTTGAACTTCCTCAATAGTCGCTGACGGTGCTATGTCAAGTCCCGTTCTATGACGCAGTCCTATTATTGCACGTTGGCATCATGTCACGAAAACCATACCTGTAGCAGACCACGGACTTGAAACCGGCGACAAGGTCATCTAGGGCATGAGCGAGGATTCTGGCATTAAACCTTTCCGTCAATTCTCCTAAAATACGGACGACGGAGACAATGGACATCGATACTTGAGCCGAGTTGTTGTCCACTAAATTGCGAAGGACGTTCTTTTTTTTGGGCAAGCGTGGATCAGGGGATAAGCGGTCTACACATGGGCGGCAAACACTACCTCTGCCTCGGTCTCAATCCTCACGATTCTCTTGGAAGGACTGGTCGTAAACTGATCGTGCCACTCGTACGACTCGGCGAGATCAACGACACCGCCCAAACCATCGTCGAGCAAGATGCACTGGATGCCGGTGGGCTTGAAACACATATTGCAGAGGTCGACATAGCCTATGTCCTCCCGCCTATTCCTGAGAGCATCCCATGAGGGTGCACCGTCCTTCAAGTCAAAGAGCTTGGCCAGCTCCGCGGTCGCAGAATAGCTAGCCAAGGTGTAGCGACTATCGCGGGTGAGAGCGTCGCCACTGGCCTCTGAGATGATGCCCTCCAAGGGGAATGCGTTGCGGTTCTTTTCTGAGAGGAGCGGGTGAGCGTGGTTGTCGATAGCGGGATGGGTGAGCGCGGCGAGGAGGAGGGAGGAGCGTGGATCCATGTCGAGGGGCTAATGACTAATAGCTCGACCAGTCGACATCTTATCAGATCGATCAAGACTCGACTTGAACTAGAAAGCAATGCCAGTACAAATTGCAGCGTTGGAGCAGGCCATTCGAGATGTGTTTCCTGTATCGCATCTCCAGGTCGAGGACCAGTCCGACGGATGTGGCGAGAGCTACTCGGTCCTCCTCGTCAGCGAAGTGGGTACCCGTTCTGTTCCCTGTCGATCATCCAGTGAGGAACAACTCGCAGGCGTTCGAGGGTAAGACAACGCTCGCCAGACACAGACTAAGTAGGTGGACATCATTCACAGCGAAAATCGCTGACCTTTGCTTCTAGTCAACGAGGTATTGAAGGTGCAGATCGCCCAAATGCATGCGTTTTCACAGGTGAGACACACGCGCAACCAACTTTCGAGTTTGATCGACGCTCTGGCAGAAAACGTTTACCCCGAAACAATACGAGACGTATTTGGCAAAGGGTCAATGAGTGGTGGTGTCGAGAAGACGGAGGCAGTGGTTTGCTTTGTCCTCCACAAGTCACGGTGTGGCATGTAGTCCTTGTTCTCTGCCACCAAATCTCCACTTGAGCCACCCCACCTCAGAGAAAGGAACACAAGTTATCCTGCCTGGGTAAGGCTATTCGCGTCCTGGACCAGTCACGTCAAGACACGTTAGTCCTGTCAAAACTTAGTTTTTGTTTTCGTTTGGACCACGCTCACCGCTTTGTATACCTTTCTGCCGAAGCGTGGCCCTGTCAGCGTGCACTTCCCCGACCAGCCATTGTCCACAATGACGATCCACCCAAGAAGGAGAAATATAAAGGTCGGATCTTCTGTTCGAGAGGCCTACCAACATCAACCTCTCCCCGATCCAATCCATTAACAACATGTCCGACGCAGCTTTCCCGCAGCAACATCCCGACTTGGATGAATGGGACCACATTCTCGCACAATTGGAACAGCAGTGGCCAGTTAGAGATAAGGTCTCAACAGCCTTGAATGAAGCCAATGCTGCCTTTGCAGCGCAATTTATGCAACCGGATGCATACAAATATGCGGGGGCCTGCGACCGGCTCACATCGTTCCTCGATCAAAATGTCCGCTTGGAGGACTCGGAACAGAAATTGGTACGCGTATCTCACGTTTGGTCGCGTTCACTCGCTGATGGCGCTGTAGCTCGTTCAGATTCTTCAAGTATGTCCATGATGTCGTGGAGGGAACGAATCTGATGATGCCACCTGCAGGTTGCGTGTGCCATGCACCAAAACGCGGTCAATAACCCCGCGTTGTCAAAAGCGGAACGTTCGGCCCACTACCTTGCCACCACGTCCCTCGTCCCGCTCTGCAAGAGAGCTCTCGAGAGCGGTGTCACGGATACCGAGCTTTGGTGTATGTCGATCGTCTTCTTCGCGTCGGATTTTCTCACGTTTGAATCCGACACAGGTGAGGTGTTCAGCCTCAATTGCCGAGCGGAGCAAGCGCTCTCCAATGCAGCGGAAGCGCTCGACCTCTCCAAGTACCTCGACTTTGGAAATATAAAAGACGACAATTTTTGTGAGACTGGGAACGACGCAGGCGAAACGAGTGCAACGCTGTCACACGTGCCTACTACCTCGAAGCTCGCCACACCGAGATTATCTGTACACGACATCAGAGATGTTCGCCAGACCCCAGGGTCTGCCAAACTCAAAGAGAAGGCGCTCGTGGCACTGAATGTCAATGATCGGTCGCCAAAGGCGCCGCCGTTGGGGCGCGCCAGTACGATGCCCTCTGCGTCAGAAACGACGTCCAGCTCTCGGACGGTTCGAGCACCTTCGAAGGCTTCTCGTGGGCATGGTCTCCGTGCGTTGCAGGAGATTGGGGAGTAGCTTTTTTTACTGTATATCTCATCAGAAGGCTTGTTTATGTATCAGTATGATTGTATGCTATTATGGTCCATATGTTGTATGTCGTGTCGTCTTGGATAGAGATGGCCTTTTCTGCCACAACTTGTTTGGGAAACTCAGCGTACACTGTACCCGATTTAGTACGTTGACTGACAGCTCACTGCGATACCGGTCTTTCGAGGAGTTATCAAGATGGGACGATTAAGATATGAACCATAGCGAACTATGATTCTATTGATATAATGAACTTGTTATCCTAGTACTTGCTACCTACGTGCCACAGCTTCATGAGTGACTCGGACGGTGACGGCACGGGAGCAATAGATCGATAACACCCGGCGTGCCAGTGAGCGCCGGCCAAGCTACACCTCCCATACTACCTACATCTTCCTTAGACACCCGAGTCGAAAGGTCATCCATTGTTTGATTCAACCATCGTTCGGGATGTTCCAACCTCCATATCCCCCCTACGATCCCCAGGACAAGTCTAGGTGAGCCTCGGATCGCCGTCTTTCGGACAACTCATAGTCCCGTGCTGATCGTTCCTCAATCGTCCAAAACCATCAAAGCTTCTCGTGAGTTCCTTTCCCCTGCGCGTGAATGCCCACGCCTACCTTTCGATAGCTATGAAACCCTAATCAAACGTTGGCCAATCATCATCACCAACATCATCAGCCATGTTCATCACCTGATTCATGACATGACGATGGAGTCCATGCAGCTCACCGAGTCGGGCGAGGGCGCGCTTGAGCGCGCAAAGGAGCTCGACGAAAAGGTCGAAGAGGGAAAGGACATCATCTCGAAAGCTAGTCGCTTAAAATACCGCATGGCGAGGGACCAGGAGCTCGAGTAAGAGGAAAGAGTACGACAACCAGATCGGGTTGCTCACGGCCTTGTTATACTTTCCTCCGTCTGCAGACAAATACCAAGTGACGGCGATATCCACCGTGACGTCGACGTGTACAACGCTGAACTCGCCAGGTTAGCGACCACCCACCAAAACACGTGGTTCACCGCGCCTTGGCTCTTTGCAGAGTACGTCATTTAGATTCTGAGTTCCCGTCCCCAGGGCTTACTCGTTCTGTTAGATGCTACTTGTGCGTCCTTTTTCGACCCTGTTTGCTTTGACAGGCTTGAAAAGGGGGAACAGATACCGTCTGTTTCGGTCGTACTTCAACGAGACGCGTCAATGGCGCAACTTTGACCCCTTTTTTGCGCAAAAAGAGGACATGTTCAAGAACAGCGGCGCCGCGATATACCGTGCGTGTCCTTATTACTTGGGTTACCCTGGCGCGCGACGATGCTCACCGTTTGGGCGAAGAGATCGCAACCACGATGCACGAGCTGGAACCCGAGAAAGGAAGATTGAGATCGGATCCAGATAAACTCTTGGTTCTGTTCCGAGAGATGGTTGACATGTGTCTTTGGCGAGTATATATTTCACTACGCATACTGACGTTTCAGTCTGAACGTGTACCGCTGTAGGGGAAATGCTACTGTATGGACCCTCGTGGTTGTCAGGGAAATTTCACTCATGATCAACACAGGATCTTTCTCTCTTGACCCACTTGACACCATCCGACATTGAGGAGCTGCAGACGGTAGGAATGCAGGCTCAGCAAGCAAGGCAAGAGTTCATCCTCAGAGATGACCAAGAGGCGGTTTGGGAATATATCAAGACTCTGGGAGGATCAGAGAGGCGTTGTGATTTTGTTTTGGACAATGGTGTGTAGAATCTAGACTTGGGCAGCGCCTGATTTGCTTACTGCGATAAGCGGGTTTTGAGGTATTAATCTCAGCTTTCCCAATGATTACAGCACTTGTCAACGATGACATGCTTGATAGCTATTCACTGATTTGGTCTTTGCGGATTTCTTGGTGACATATACCCCTTACTTTTCAAAGGTGGTTTTTCAGTAAGTAGACATCGTGATGCTGTCGCAAACATTAACCTTTTCTCCAGCCCAAAGCTCTTTCCATGGTTCGTTTCGGATGTCACACCTACCGACTTTGAAAGCATAATTACATTCCTTCTCTCGAGCACATTCTTCCCCGAGCCATTGTTCCCCAGCACCAAATCGGCTGCTCATTTAAAACAGATGGTAACACGGTGGCGGTCGTACGTTGAACAGGGCACCTTTGTTCTAAGTACAAATCTCAAAGAGGTAAATGGTCAAAAAGTCGACGGGCAAGCACTGGCCATGTTCTGGACTGAACCATGGCCCTACTGGAACATGAAGGAGAGAGCAAGCCAACTTTGGAATTGGCTACATGACAGCGACCTTGTCATTTTCAAGGTACGTATGTTCGTCATGGATCCCGTATCCCCCTGACACGTTACCACCAGGGCGATCTCAGGTGTGTTGTTATGGTTATTGCGATTCATGCGGGATTGATTGACGTCTGGTTGTCTCCAAGCTATCGCAAGTATGGTTAATTGCTTTGGTTGTGCGGGGGCAATGCTCAGTCAAGCGAATGTTTTCAGGCTCACTGGAGATGTTAAATGGCCAATCTCCACACCCTTTGCTACGGCACTCGGTAGGCGCTGAGTAGGTGATGCGCGTGCTGGCACGACCTGAATAAACTGTTGACAGGCCCGTTGGCAGGCTCATTCCCCTTGCTGAGCCTCCGTACCAACAAAGCTGACGTTGCAGTCGGCATCCCGCAACAGATCGCAGATCAGCTAGATGCCAGGGGTGAGAAATGGAGGGTGAGCGGAAAGTACGTTGTCCTCGCGACCCTGCACGTGATCGGAGGTGGGCTGAACTTCATTCGTTACTCAGGTACGCTCTGGTGAGCTTTGAACCAAGGGCAGGTTGAGTAATGTGTTTGGGGAGATCGATGGTGCTGTGCTCAGTGCTGGCGTATAGAATTGTATGTCTAGGACGCGGATACGTTAGAGTCTATTCACATCGAGGTCCAGGATTGGTTGATTGCCCGTATCCACTTCAGGTTGGCCACACCTTGACTGAGTGGAGTCAACACCTTCTTATGCATCCTTTATCTGCAAAGCAGACGAGTAACGTTATCGCCTCACGACCGTCGAGCAATTCTTTCGCAAGTAGCGAGCCCCCTTTGAGCTCTCTCATTGGCTGATGAGCATCTAACCGATACCCAAAAAGTGTTTTACAGCACAAACCCTGACCTATTCCAAACTGGGTGTCCCCAAAATGCTGCGTTTTCGTGTTTTCGGTTTGTAGATGCCTTGGTGGTTGTGTAATGGAACTACTGTAAATGCTACATAAAATTTGTGGAGCTCGAATGTAATTTACTGTCTTTTTCAGTCAACTTGGCACGTGGGAAAATTATGTAAAAAACACGTCTGATCCATCGGTCGACCCACAGCACCTCAACGCCCACCCGGAACCTGACGAAAACGCCACCTTCTCCCTTGAAGACAAGGCGAAAACATGTTCCCGGTCGCACACCCACTCCTTACCCACCTAGTACTACTCCTTCCGTTCTGCATCTTCCTGTTACACACCCGCTCCTTACCCACCTAGTACTTCTGCCACTACATCCTTTCCCATGATACTTCCCATGTCCCCTTGTGTATCCTATCTGATCATTCCTAGTATAATATCTGAATTGCTCATATCTGTCCAAAAAATCATTGCAACGAATCAAGTAACATCATGACAACGACAATGTACTACTATGGAGAGTGACACTATCAAGAGTCTGAGTCTGTAGGGAGAACCAACTTGCCCACTTTCAGGGCTGCTATATCTGCTTCTGCATATTGAAAGATAGTCACAGCTGTGCCCCTCTTGACTCCAAGCCATTCCTGAAGTTCTGATAGCTGGACATATGAGTGGTCAAGTTGAGACAGCCGAACAAAACCTTGTGTCTCGAGAAGGGGTCCAAATGATGTGTAAGCAACTCCATGCTGGCTGCGTACCTCATGCTGATCAAGATAAGAAAACCAAGTACATAATAAGGTCAGGATCTGAAGTGGGTGTGATAGCCACAGGTGACCTAGAGTTTGGATGCAACCCATTGTAGTAAGGTGGTACCATAGGTCAGGCCATACTGGAGTTTCATTGCATAGAAACACTGTCATTGTAGTGATACTCCCATTGCAAGTTTGACTACAGACTTGTCTTGCAACACTTTTTACACCCATTGGAACCATCATGTATATGACATTGCAACATGTAGCGGCCCCCCTCGATACTATGCAATACATAAACAACTGCATTCATCAGTAAATACAGGATTTCATCATAGTGCTCATAGTGCCATAGTAGTTTCATAGATAACTCATAGTATCATAGTATTGAAAGTGTATTCATAGTATCCATAGCATATTCATAGTGTGCATAGTATCATAGTATCATAGTACCATAGCATTTCATAGTGTTCATAGTGTTCATAGTGTCATAGTAGAAAGTATATTCATAGTGTTCATAGTATCATAATACCATAGCATTTCATAGCATTCATAGTACATCCATAGTAGTCATAGTCATAGTAGTAATTTTAAGCTAATCCTAAACCTAAACCTAAATCAAAAGTATACAAGAAGTGTAGTCAAAGGTGTAGTCAAATGTTGTACAAAAAGTGTACAAAAGAGTGTAATACAGTGTAGCAAAAATGCGCACCAAATGTAGCAAAAGTGTAGCAAACAAAGTGTAGTAAAAAAAGCAAACAAAAGTGTAGCAGAGTGTAGTACAGTGTAGCAAACAAAGTGTACCAAAAGTGTACCAAAAGTGCACACCAAAGTGTAGTAAAAGTGTAGTCACAAAGTGTACCAAAAGTGTAGACCTACATTCAAAAAATATCTAAGTCCATTTTCCCACACTCAGTGGACATTGTTTGCCAATGTTTGTGCCACCATTCTTATATAAACAAGCCAGACTTCAAAAACTTTCCCACACTCTCTTGTTTTTTAATTTTATCCTTCTCTACTCATTAGTGGTACTCAAATATCTAGCTGACCCAACTAGTGGTTGACTAGTACACTAAAATAAGTTGTGCATGAACTTGGACCAAGCATGTAAATTGGATCTCCACTTGAATGTTCAGATGCTTCCACAGCACAGCATATCTCCAAATTTGGAGTAATCTGACAAATTCAAACCTGGCACAGCATACTGCCAAAAACATCCAGTACCTCCTGCACAGCAAATTTCCAAAACAGTCTGGGAAGTATAATCTCCGCTTAAAGTTATCAGACATGCCCATGACAACAGCGCTGTGGCAACATTACAAAACCAAGGCTGCTCATTGGTGCAGTACATTCAATCTCCACTTGAAATTTAAAAATATTACTCAAATATACCAAGTCCTGTTATCTAGCTATTTCCCTGCTCCTGGCCATTCCCCTGCAGTATGCCCAGATCCTCAGCACATCAGGAAGCCTTGAGCCTCCTTTAAGCACCTTTAGCAGCATCAGGATAGCACAAGCTATGGAGCTTTGGAATGCCATTGTGGCTCAGATTGAGCCTAATCTGCTATCAGACTCTAACCCTGAGTCTGACTCATCTTTTCATTCATCCTCACCCACTCCACCTTCAACACCTTCCATAATCCCCTCCTACTCAATGTCAGATTCAGGCCAGTCCAATGTCTTTTTTTTTCAGTCAGAAGAGGTTATTCAGTTTTAACATGCCATTCTGGCAAGGATTGATGAAGTACAACGGGCTTGTGTTCTTCTCACCCATATTCCCACTACTCATGCTCCACAAATCCACCTTCTCAAGGAGTGGAAAATCCATTGCCTGTGGCTCTTTCGTCAAAAGCTTCGCGTATCCCATGAAGTCTTTATTCAGCTTGTTGAGAAGATTTGTGGCCATCCTATCTTTTCCACTGCCACTATTCCTGACTCCAACTCTGAGTCTGATGGCATGCATCTTCCAGAGTCTCATGCAGGTAACCAGCAATTGCCTATCTGGTTTCAGCTGGCAATTTTCTTGAATGGAGCAGGACACTATGGCAATGCTGCAACATTGCAAGATATGGCTAAATGGGCAGGTGTGGCCATTCATACAATTTATAACTGCTACAAGCGTGTTATGCTTTCGCTCCTATATTTGCATGATTAGACTATTCACTTTGATCCTATTCATCATGAAGATGATTATGCAGAAAAGGAGAGAGCTAAAGCTTGGGTTGAGGCTAGATCTATTCCAGAATGGAGAGGAGGCTTTTTGTGTATCGATGGTTTAACCTTCAATTTTTTTCAAAAGCCAGGACATCATGGTGAGGTCTTTTTCGATCGAAAATCATGTTATTCTGTAACAAATCAGGTCAGTTTAGATTTATTCCACTAATATAGGTATTTACTAATATGATATTTTACTAGATCATAATTCTCCCTTATAACCTGAAGATTGTGGACTATGTCATTGGTCTTCCAGAAAGTGTGTATGATGCAAGTGCTTTTGGACACACATGTGTTGCCCATTATCCTGATCAGTTCTTTGCTGCAAATGAATGGCTTTGGGCTGATTCAGCCTATCCCTCTCAAACATGGTGTGTTACACCATTCAAGAAACCTGTTGGAGGAAGCCTTGGTTCTGATAAACAAAAGTTCAATTATCATTTGTCATCAGTGAGATTTTTTCACATTTTTCTTTAAATTGATTTTAATAGTTATGGATACATGTTCGGACTGAGCATTTCTATGGCTCACTCAAAGGTTGTTTCCAATCACTTGTGGATTTGTGCTTCCAAATTCAAACACAGAAATCTCAATCATGCAATTGAATGGATTCATTGCTACTTGATTCTACACAATTTGATTGTTGACATTGAAAGGGAGCTCAGGTTGGATAGTTCATTGGCTGAATTTAGGAAAGAGGGTCCAGTTGAAGGACATAACTCATATGCTGATGAGGACCCAGAGGATGGGAATGATGGACCAGAGGTGGATGATGATCTTGCTACATCAATGGGGCAAGCTTTTTGCAGACAAGTCATGAATGTGTTGCTTGAGAACATGTAGTAGGTTAAACAATACAACATACATCAATGATATACTATAACATACTACATTGAATATGTTACAACATGGTGGACAACAAGAGTGGATGATGATGATGATGACAATCAAGCATTCTCACCAGACTGCACCTTTGCCAATTCCAACTCATGGTCCAATTGCTGTAGCTTAAGCTCAGCCATTTTCATTTCAAACTCTTGTGAGTGCTGGGCTTGCTCAGCATTGAACTGTGCCATCCATTCTTCATGCGCACGTTCTGCAGCCTTATCATAATAGTGGGCTTTACGATGGCAGGCCTTCTCTTCATATTGCCGACCTGTGATTGTTGCACCTCATGTAATCAGTTCATCAGCTTGCATGATGAACTTATCTGTTGTATTGAAAGCAATGGCAGCAGTGGACATATGTGTCCACTTTGTTGTGGACTGGCATGAGCCACTACTGGCAGCAGCATCAATGGCAGATGTAGGAGGGGTGGATACGATGTGGCATGATCATTGATCAGTTTTGGATGATGCCGGTGAGAAGCGATGGTCTTGAGAGGAGTTGGACTCCTGTGCTGTGGTCACCCCAGCACGCCAGTGATCTGAAGGTGCAGGCACATGCCAATCCTGTTCATCGTTGTTGTCAGAGTTAAGGGATATTTCCCTGGGTCAGAAATGGTGATGAGGAGGAACAATACACAAAGCACCACCACGAAATGCAAATGGTGTTGTGCCACGCCCACTCTGAGTTTGACTCAAGGAGTGGGGAAGAAATGGAGCAGAGAAGTCATCACCTTGTGAAGATAGTGGTGGTTCATTAAAGTGGGTTGAAGACAAGGATTGAAGGGTAGTGGACATAGTGGCATCATGCGGTTGGGCAAGAGAAATAGTGGCATTGTGTAGGTCGGCAGGGGAAATGGTGGCATCATGTGAGCACATCAAAGACGAGGAAAAATTAGAAGACAAGGCAGTAGGGCTTTCATCAACATCCATGCTAAACCATGTCAAAAACAGTTTGTCATGATCTTGTGTGCTGGCAGTGGTGAACATGGTACTGGTTTCTGGCACAAGATGAGGTACAGGCGAGTCAAAATGAAGGGATGAGAGGGGATTGGTGGCACCATCACTAGACGAATAAACAGGATCAACCAAATCATTTTATTCCGTCTCATTTGTGGAGCTGGCACCACTGCCAGTGTTTCTGAACTGGAAAGTGGACAGCACCTCTCCCTCAAGGTCCTGACCAGGATCTGCAATGGATGGCTTTATGTTGAAGCCAGGGTTCATCTTCCAGAACCTGTGGAGGTCAGGCCACCACAGGAACGAGTCCACTATTAAAGCTATCAAGTGTTAGCAGTGGTGAAAATTGCACACCATATTGAAAACATACTTATTAAATTTACCTTTGAGGGGTTATGCTGCAAGTCCTCATATGTCATCCCTGCACCTGTTTTTCCAAGCCTTGTGTTCTCTGCATTATAGGCCTTTTTAAAACTGTGGAATGTTAGTCAGGTACCACCACAACATATGAGCTCACCTACTTCTTGATGCGGTGGTCAATCTTCTTGATGAAAACATCAGGTCAGACCTGTGAGAAATGTCATACATGTTCATCATCATTGTTCATGAAAATTGCTTGAGCAGCTTGCAGATAGTAGTATTTCTTGTTGTGTGATGAAACTTCCTTCTTGCGGTCAGCATCCTTGGCATCCTGTGTAGAGTCCAAGAAAATCTTGAGGTGTGTGGTCTCATTTTCCTTCAACCATGTGATGAGGTGTGTTGTGTGCATAGCACAGTTCTTGTCCCAGTGGATGAGTGGTGCCTTCAGGTCAGTTATGTTGGGGTCAGCAGTGAGGGAAGAAGCTGGGCCAGTACTAGTAGGACTCTGAGCAATCAGCAACTTGGAGCGGCTCTTAGACCAAGCATGGGAAAGCTTGGGCATGGTGGCAAGCAGGGGAGCTTGGTGGGGGGTGAGCTTGGGCAAGGGGTAGATTTCAATGTGTTGATTTCAATTGGAGCTTTACCTTGCACATGACAATTTGTGCCTACACAACCAACTAGTTCAGTGATTAGTGAGGGCCTTGCCAGCCCTTGAGAACCACAATTACATGAAGTCAACACTTTACTTTATAAATCATTAGGATTGGAATTGGAATTGGAATTGGAATTGGAACTGGGATTAGGATTAGGATTAGGATTAGGATGAGGATTAGGATTAAAATTAAAATTAAAATTAGAATTAAAATTAGAATTAGAATTAGAATTAGTAGAATTAATATTTGATTGAATTTGAAATTAGAATTGGCTTGAAATTGGATTAGAATTAGAATGAGAATTAGAATTGCTAAGCCACTATGGAAGCACTATGTATCTATAATTGGGAAAATTTACGATGCTATGCAGTAAATGGGTAAATAGGACAAACCTTTGGAGAACCCCGGATCGCACTGCACTGCCACCTCCCCCCCTCCCCAGCAGGCCTCAGGGCGAACATGTTCAGCCATGATGGAGGGTTGATGACCCATCGAGGGCCAGTTGACTGTGATCATGCACAAGGGCAGGGTCCTGCTCATCACAAGCTTGCTGGGCAAACCAATAGAGGAGGCTGAGAATGTGCTCACTTGTAGCTCGTATTAGCATTGTCAAAGGCTGCTGGACTGCGATTACACATGAAAGTAAGGTCCAGCTCATTGCGAGCTTGCTGGCAAACTGACGGAGAAGGCTAAGAATGTGCTTGCTCGCTTTGTGGGATCGTCATGGTAAAGTGGGTGGGGTGCTCAGCAGGGTTTGTCACAAGCTCAGGCTTGGCCTGCAAACTGACAGAGGAGGCTAAGAGTGTGCTCACTCTAAACAGTGTAGATCATCACTGTTATGATATTGAATATTTTCAAACTTTTCAGTTTGATACTTACTTCTTTATTTCACCAATTCTTTTCTTCTTAAGTCATGTGACTGTGCACATGACTGTGGGAACAATCACATGATATGGTCTAGAACCTATGACATTAGATGACATCATACCTCATATGATCCACAACCTTTTAATTTCCGCTCTTCTCACACAGCCCCATTAATCTCCATCTTACTATATGTAGTAATTTATCACATGCACAGCTTGGTCTGTGCACCATCCCTGTGCATATATAAAGTAACACTTTGATGACTGGAATCCCCAGTCTAATCCATTTGTATTCTGCTCCAACAACTCATTGCCTTGACCACTCTGGTCATTGTAGGGTTGGCATAGTATGGATAACAACTCCCCACCTCATCTGTTGAGCCAGGACATGTGTAGCCTGCAAGTATTGTCCGAGCCTTGTGGTTTTGTTTCGAAAGGTTTATAACAGTCACAGTAGAGTGGCTGGGATAGAGCAGCTGGGGTGCTGGAGCCTGAAAGAAGAAAGAAATGTTGTGGTTTAAAGTGGGTGAGGTGCCATGCTGGTAAACTGACAGACGAAAGCTAAGAGCGCATTTGCTATTAGCTTGTGAGATCATCGCAATAGAGCAGGGGGTGCTGAAGCCTGAAAGAAAAAAAAATGTGGTTATTTAAAGTGGGTGGGGTGCCTTGCTGGCAAACGAAGGCTAAGAGCGTGCTCACTAGCTTGCAGGATCGTCGCAGTAGAGCAGGGAGTGCTAGAGCCTAAAAGAAAGGAAAAATGTTGTGATTTAAAGTGGATGGGATACTTTGCTAGCAAACGATGGGGAACATTAAGAGCAAGTGTTTGCTTGCTCGCTCATGGGATCATTGTGGTAGAGCAGGTGGAGTGCTGGACCCTGAAAAAAGAGGGAAAAAAAAAGTAAGTAGGTGGTTTTGATGCATTTTGTGTAGAGAAACATGGAGAGAAGAGAGAATGACTTCTGGTGCGGGGATGCACAAGGGCACCATGGGCATGAATATAGCAGATCTAGTGACATCTGGGCAAATGATGTCAGATGTAGTAGTAGGAAGTGCCGCAGTGAGTCCAACTTGCAAGAATGAGCACCCTGAATGCCACCTCAAACTTTGAACTTTGCATTTACAAGTCTGACAGTGGCCCAGAGGAGTTTTTTCATTGTCGCATTGGTGAGCAAAGTTGGCCCATGAGAGGCTTGAAGGACGATGATGATGAATGAAAGTGATGTCCATGTGCAGACTGCCAAATTTACACAAATTTACAGCAAACTTTGCACTCCCTTTCTATTAGCTCACTTTACATGAAACTTTACCTGCCAAAATTTCACTTTACACCAACTTTACAACTCATTTGACCTTTCCACAAACACAACATCAAGTTTTCCCTCTTTGTTTTTTTTTCCCCCTGTACACAAGTATGTTGTTTAAACCACAGATGTACTGTACTTTTTTTTTCTACTTGTTTGAAGTGTTCTCATTTCTTCACTGCCCACTGAACGACACTGCTGCGACAGCATCCAACACAATGACTTCCCAATTGGGATACATCATGTAAGCCCATCCAGTGCTGTGCCCATGTGCCTCCTACTCATAGGCCATCATTGGTGATCTGTCCTTTAACGTCAACAACATGCTCATTGTCCACACAGTCAGGTGGTATAGTGGCCATCTGACAGTCCTTTGACCCATGGCACTGCAAGAAATGAAGGCAAAGAAGAAATCTCACAAATCTGTGGTAGTAGAGCTGATGCAGTCACAGTGTTGATTCACTCCAAGTTGTATTGTGGCCCTCTCACCATATCTCCATGGTGGTACACAGATTTTCATCATGACTTTTCTAGGGAAGAAAACAACTGACTATGACCATGTGGCTGTGTGGCTGGTCATCCAGTACATCACACCATTCTGATCACCCCCTTTTCTGCCACTGACCTCCATCAAGCTCAGTTGCCATTGGTGTGAGTGGACTGTGGCCTGTGAGCCTGAGCATTTTAATTTTCTATTTATTTTTATACTGATTGGTCAACAGATTTTGTCTTGTGTGGTGGAGAAACGCTCACTCCTGAAGGTTTTTGACCACATGCTGGGTCAGCACCTGGAGCTAACTTAAACCTGCTAAAGGTCAGTGTGGATGCTAGGTATGAGTACATGACTGCTTGATGCCTGTTTGTTCTTATGACTACCTACATGTAGCACTTGGATGCACTCTGTGTGTCCTGTTTTTTGGTACCACCATGCTAGTGCTGGACAGAATCCAGAGCTTTGTATGCTTTTTTACCAACTTGCAGCCATTCTGGCAATGCCAATTCATGCTATATTTGTATTCAATGGATCTGAGTGGCCATGACAAAAGTGGGGTAAACAAGTTCAGGGCAAATCACACTGGCTCACTCCCCAGTTTCATGAATTGCTCAATGCATTTGGATTTCAATGGCATGAGGTATGAAAGGTGATCACTCTCTCATATGAAGTTGAACTAAGACATTACAAAGGCTTCAGCCAAAGCTGAGTTAGCACAGCCTTGTTGACATAGTCATGACAACAGATGTGGATGCCATTGTTTTTGGTGCTACCTGTGTTGCATGCTGGTAGGAACTATTACCCTTACTCCCTTAGTATGGGGCTCACAATTGTCATTTTTTAAAGCCCTGAAAGCCCAGGCCACTTTGACAATATTAAGATCTATACCGATCAACTGCTCTCTATCTGTCTAGGACTAACATGTGCTGAGTGTGTCTTGGTTGCACTTCTCATCAGTGGCAACTGCAATGTAAGTCCCTGTTCACAAGTTTACTGGCAGTATCCATGGTTGATGAGACAACAATATATAGGGTGGTCTTCCAGGCTGTGGGATCAATATTGCTTAAGCTCTGACTCATTATGGGCTTGGAACAGCCTTGTTGGACACCTTTGCCACTACGGTGATGCCAGCGCTGACTGTTATATCCCGTATAATTCAACAAGTCCAACTCTGGCACTCTGTCCATAACTCTGGCGCGTTCTCCCTCAGAGTACGTCCTCATACCCTCAGACTTGTAACACCCTCACTATAGTATTCATACTTTTCCTTTCGTACATAACCTATGCTTCTTCATCCGTCCTAGTCCTGCCTTATAGTTGTCTCCAACCCAGTATCTGTCTCACTTAGGAGCACTGCTCCAGCGAGGTCCCATCTCTGTCCCGTTACTCATTACACCTTACGAACTCCGTTACTAATACCTTCGTTCCGATTGTATATAAACCCTTGGTACTACTTCTGTAAAGTCAGTTCAATACTCAACTCTGAACACTCCTCCTGTCTCCCATCCGAGTCTTGACAACTCACTCCGACCCTCTGCTTGACTTGACATTCGACTACATCAAGTCCAAATCTCTGATCCTCCTACGTCTTTGAAATCTGGGACATCAGACTCGAGCAAGGGCACACCACATAAGGTGAAGCCAAGTCCCGACACCCTCAAGTAACTCCAGTCCTTCGGAGTTTCATCAGAGTTGTCCGTTCTTAACACTGACACAGTTTCTCACACAATGGTGTAATGATCTTTGACAGATCCTCTGCTCAGATCCTGATGGTTTTTTGGACCAATGGTATCCAAAGCTCGCCAGTGGGATCCCAGACACATTTCCTAGCTACAACGATTTGGAATATTATTTCTCTCCACTGACAAAATTTTCAGTTGCAAATGGTGGTGGTAACCCATTCACAGTCTACGAGGTTGAGTTGAGCCAGCCATGTCTTGCCACTCTGGCCACCTTCTGTAACCACCACTTTAGACTTGAGGGTGAAGCTCTCATCACCAAGATGTGCAGCACAGTTTGGGAAGGTGCTGCATTACGACAGATGTGCAAAGTAGTAGATCTCTTCTTGCTGCAGCTTCTTTATGTTTTTTTTTTTTTTTCACTGACCAGCACATATACCAAACAGCTTCCAATGCAGCTTCACGACCCAGTGGTCTATCAGCAGCCCATGATCAAACCTATCAGTGACAGATGGATGATCAATTCACTTAGACGTGAGCTTATTGTTATCAAGCTACAGTATGAAGCACAGCAATTTGCAGATGTTGTCTGATCCACCTTGTCGGTATTGGGCAGGCAGAAAAACCAAGACTCAATGTATTTCATGGTCCCTGCCTATGTGCTCAAGTACTATGCCAGTGCCAAGGTCAGAGTGAGTTGGTTCATTTTCTAATCCAATGTCATTGACATGGTTGCATCCAGATGCAAGCATATGGTCATAAAGCACCAACACAGGCAAAAATCAGTGCCACAGCTGCACATGACCAGCCACCTGTTGCAAGTCAATCTGTACTAGTGGATTCTTCTGCTATGTTTGATCTGACTGGAGACTTGGATGACTTGGAGGAGTCAGTACATGCAGTGGAGACAGATTCTGACATTGAGATTGTTGAATGATAGCATGCCAGGAGTGTAGAATTCAAAGCTTGCAATTTTTCAATACATGTATCTGGTGTAAACTGAATGACAGCAATGGTCGAGATCTGGGAACAATAGGTTTGTAGATAGCACTGACAAATAAATTGGCCACCAGATGGACAAGTAGTCAGTTTCTTGGCACAAACCACCACAATCCCCTTGACTTCCATCAATGGGCATGTGCCCTTTCTAACCATGGGACAAGCAAGAGAGTCTGTGAAAACCCCACAGCCACCCGAGTCTCCTAAGAAGAGGCCTCACAAGACACAGTCCTCTGCTACATCCACCTCCGATGCCTCACTTAAAAGTATTAGTCAACTCAAGGAATCTGGAAAGGAAGCTCACCTTTGAGCAAAGAAGATGAGAAGGTGCTATGCTGGCCATGTAAAATGGGGTCAGCAATGGCTTGCAGAACACTTCTGCACTCAGCCTGAGGCAGAGATAGACCTGGACAAACCATCAGCCCCTGATGACCTGGGTGTCAAGGAAAAGGGAGACAATCCATATTGAAAGGGAAAGAGCCTTAATATCTTAAGGGGCACTAAGTGCGCTATCTGAGAGAGAGAAAAGGAATTCCAAAGCTACCAAATACAGATGTTACTTCGCTACTTATATACTGTTTACGGTCCTTAGTTTAGGGCCAGTATGGAAGCTACTAGAATGTTCCACATGACATACAGTGACGTGGTGGGGTCTGGACTGTTCTATGGGTATAGGGTTGTGACGTAGTCTGACTAATGTATGACGTGTGTTCTAGACTCGAGGTCTAGGCATAAGGTAACTACGTAAGCGTTTGTGGGATCGCTAGGTCCTAGCTAACTACAATAAACTTAGGTAAAAATGTCATGGTCATTTCATTACCCTCTTTTTAGCCGTCAAACTCCCGGTTGACGATGATACCGGTGAGCTTGATGTCGCTGTGGGGTTCAGGGATCTCAAAGAGATGGTCAGGGAGGTGGTTGAGGGAGGCTGCATACGAGCGGAAGGAGGGGTCATCGAATAGGGGGGTGCCAGGGAATGTGCACATCAAGCAATTGCATTCGCCATCTGCGAGGGTGCGGATGGCGGTGGGGTTGTCTTGGTGGAACTTCTTGATTGCCTGTGGGGCATTTGAGACGTTCCTTTTGGGTTCCCAAGTGCGCTCTTCGTGAGGATACCCTTTCTACTGTACTAGGTACTTCATCTTGCCACGTCGCTTATGTGAGTCGGTGACATGTTTGACTTCATACTCCTCTTGTTGTTGGACGATAACCAGGGGTGGTGGTTTCGGTTTCATCTGAGAGGAAGACGTGCTGGGGCAGTAATGGAGGGGGCGAAAAAAGAGTGTCGGGGAGTAGCATTTGTGCAGTGTTGTTGGATATCACCCCCTTTTCGAAGTCTGGCCTCCTGGACAGAGGGTCTGTGGGGTTCATTTTGCCTGGTCGGTGGCTGATTACTACGTGGTATTCTTATAGCACTTGTTGCCACCTGGCCTGGCACTGCATGAGATCCTGGGGTTTACAGAAGAACTCGAGGTTCTTATGATCCGTCCAGATCTTGATTGGGTGGGCAGTCTCGAGGAGGTATTGCCACCACTTGTTAAGGGCAAACATGATGGTGAGCATCTCCAAGTCGGCTGCATGGTAGTTTCTCTCGGCGTCATTGAGGGAGCAAAAGATGAAAGCGATGGGGTGCCATATACCGTCGTGTCGCTGGGAGAGGATGGTGCCAATGCCGATACCGGAACCATCAGTTTTGATGCGGTAGGGGTCATCATCGGTTGGCATAGTGAGTGCCGGGGCAGAGGAGATGGTATCTTTGAGGGTTTGGAAAGCCTCCTGGCAGGCTGTCATCCACTTGAAGTCTTTCTTCACCGACGTGAGTGCGTTTAGGGGGCACGCGATCATGGCGAAATTCTTTATGAATCATCGGTAGAAGTTGAGGAATCCGAGGAAACCTCTCAACATCTTCTTCAAGGTGGGGACCGGCCAGCTTTTGATGGCTTCCACCTTCTTTCCGTCCATCTTTACCTTGTCTTGTGCAACAATGAGCCCGAGGAATTCAGTTTCTTGGACTTTGAAGTCGCACTTGTTGTGACGCAGGTAGAGGTGGGCGTCCCTCAAGATTTGTAGCACCTCTCATACTACCTTTCGGTGTTCTTCGAGTGTCTTCATGAATATCATGATATCGTCTATGTAGATGACCACTACGCCTCGGTCCACCAAATTCTTAAACAGCGCGTTCATCATAGTTTGAAACGTTGCTGGGGAGTTGGTGAGTCTGAAGAACATCACGAGCGGCTTGAATAGACCACGATTTGTTCAGAAGGCTGCCTTCCATTCGTCTCCTTCGACCATTCATACG
The DNA here is from genome assembly GCA_019096195.1 of Boletus sp. NGJ. NCBI lineage: Eukaryota > Fungi > Basidiomycota > Agaricomycetes > Boletales > Boletaceae > Boletus > Boletus sp. NGJ. The sequence goes on from JAGTXK010000030.1 coordinate 130,437, forward strand.
TTGTTGTATCCCCATCTCACGTCGAACTTGGTATAGTACTTGGCCGACTTGAGCTTGTCGACAAGTTTATTGATGAGTGGGAGGGGGTATCGGTTTCTTTTTGTTACCACATTCAGCTTGTGGTAATCCTGTATGGGGTGGAGGTGTCTGCCCTTCTTCTTGATGAAGAAGAACACTGATGCGAAGGGGGATTTGGAAGGTCGTATCCTCCCAGATTTGAGGTTTTCCTCGAGAAAGGCATCAAGTTCTTTCTGCTCGCCGGGATTTAGCAGGTAAACCTTGCAGTCTACCTCATGGTTTCCCAGGAGGAGTTTGATGGCATGGTCCCAAGGGTGTCTCTGGGGTAGTGCATCGAAACTCTCTTTGTTGAAGACGTCTTTGAATTCATGGACGTACTTTGGGGCGGCTTCCTCGAAGGTTTTCTTTTTCTTTTGGACGTAGTCCTTGATTGCTACCTCTGTGGTGACGTTTTGGTTGCTCAGGTATTCTACTACATCGAGTTCGAACAAGTGATTGCCTTGTGAGAGCATGTAGTCTACGTCCATTTCGTCTTCCTCCTTGTCTACGTTGTTCATGACGTGGTCTCCTTTGCAGTGGAAGGAGATTCTACCCGGTTTTCAGTTGATGGCTGGGTTATGCATCTTTAGCCAATCATGTCCAAGGAATATTGTGTTGGGCCCGAGGTTTGTTACTGCAAGGGCCAATTGTTCCCTATGATTCTGGACTTGAAGTTTGAGTATCATGAACTTTTCTACTTTGCCTCCGGCATTTGGCATTGTACATGGTGAGGGGACGGGGAAGGAAGTGAGTGGGTACCCCCTTTTTAGCCACGAAGTCCTCATGTATGGAGGATCCCATGCAACCCAAGTCAATCAGCACCTTGACGTTGGTGGTCTGACAATTCATGAGGGTCACTTTGACGGGGATTTCCAGTGAATTTCGTTTGGCTGATCGGGGGGATGCCTTCTGGAACTTGGGTGCATGTTGTAGGTCGTGGAGAACCCAGTACGCGTCCTCATTGGAAAGCCATCGGAGATCCTGCACGAGGTCCCGAAATACTTCGATCATCCTGGTGTTGTGGACGAAGGACTTGAGGTGGTGGATGCTTCGTTCTACATCCATGTTTTCCACCTGAGCCTTCATCCAGCGTATGGACCAAGGGTCCAACGTGTTTAACCAGGAGCGAGAGGACGTCTCTTCCTTTCGTGTTTCCTTGGGGTGTTTGCAGGGTATCATGTCCACATCGTTTGGTCCATTGTCTAGTTTCACCGACAGCACGAACTTTACTCGTCAGGGTAGAATTGTCACGCTCTTTACTAGCGGTGTGCCGGGGAGGTTCACTCAATTCTCAACTTCAGTCTTGTCAAGGTCTAAAATGGCAAATTGATTCTTTGACAATGACTTAGTGGGTACAGTAGGTTGACTGATATCTACTATACGAGTTGAAAACCTGAATCACTTTTTACATCCAAGGCGTATTCTACCGGCTCCTCCTGAGGAGCTTCTGCAGAGTTCATCATGGCCCTAATGGCCACAAACATATCCAGGAACACTTCCTGTCTATTGACAGTTATACTCCTCGCTTGTGGGCAAGGGTGGGGAGGGTGGTCTGCACAGAGCCATGGTTTTCTGCACTTTTGGCATAGACTGGCCACACATGCCTTGTCGAGCTCCATAGGAGCGCCTTGTCCAGGGAACATCCCAGTCTGTTGGGGGTGCGGGCAGAGCAGTCGTTGGTGGGGCATAGTGGGGCGAGGTGTGAATCACGGGTTGTAGGTCGGACCCGTCGTGTAGACAGAGGTGGCCTTTTTGCACTCTGTGATGGCGCCAAGCACTTCCTCTGCCCGTACGAGGGCCTGTTTCCACTCACGAATGTCAGTTGAGTTGATGAGATTGGGCTTGTATCTCTCAATATACTCCACCAGCTCATTCTGCGCCTGGTGGCATATTTGATTGACGATCATGTGTCCATTGATCCACACATCGAATTTGGCCTCGATCACCAATTGGTATAGCCAAGTAAAGTAGTCCTCAACAGCATCCTTCCTTTACTGGAGGGAAAAGAGTTTCTGTTCGGCTTGCCTGGCAAGGCCAGTGGGTTGGAATGTCTTCTTCAACTTGTCGGTGAAGAATTCGAAGCTCACAAGGGTGTAAGCGTTGCCCTCGGAGAGCAGGTCAGAGAAGCGGCCAGCCACGTTTTCACCACGCATGTACAAGAGTGTGATTAGGATTTTTTGGTGGTCGGTTGGCTCTGTCTTGAAGCCGCTGAGGTAGAGAGTCATCATGTGCCACCACTGCATGAATTTCTCTTTGTTGCCATCATAGTGTTCTGGCTTAGAGGCCAGACTCTTCCCAATCCGGGGGGAAGTGGGAGGGAATCCACAAGCTGGTGCCCTCGGGAGCCCAGGTGAATTCGGGTGGGAGGAGGGCGATGGCAGGGAGGGTAACGGACAGGATGAAGGAGGGGCCTGCTGAGGGACCCAGGGTGTTCTCGCGGGGGAGGGCATGTTGACCCAGATGGTGTGGCTCGGGGACCCCAGAGTGGAGGGGTCTAGAGTGGGGGGGGTCCATGCACAGAATCTTGATTGGGGGTGGTGGTCCAGCCACCTTTGGGTCTGCCGCAAACTGCTGATGCCAGAGGTTGTACCAGAGCACCAACTGGTGCAAATTGTATTGGGCGACTTCCTGTTGTAGGTGTGTCGCGATGGGGAGGCGTGGGGCCGGCTGGGCCAGTTGGAGGGTAGGTAGGCCCTGGGCTGCAGCCCTCTGGGCGAGGTCCATGAAGCTCCCTGGAGCGGGGGGAACGGCGGAGGTGGGGCGGGAGTACAGAGACTGGCTGGTGGTCGTCATCGCAGCGAAGTCCGGCGAGTTGGGCGAGACGGGTGATTGTATGTATGCACCAAGTAAGCATCGGCGAGTAGGTAGTGAGGGTGGTGTGAATGACTAGGCTGTAATCAGGGTGAGCCCAGATGTAACGACGGCAGAAGACTTGGTACAAGCGAGTCTGCTCGGGAGGCAGCTTGAAAGAGAAAATGGCGGGAAAGACTGCACACCATCTAGAAGTGGGAGAGTTGGAGGTAGGAACCGGAGGATAACTTCCCTACTACAGGAAGGTGCTACACGGAGGGAAGGTGAGATAAACCCCCTTGTCGTAGCTACGTGACGTCACGGGTGATCATGTGAACCCGAGCACACTATCGTAGTGCCAACGTATGCTTGGGTCGACAACCACCCAAGAAGCAGGGCTAGTGCTCTATGCCCGATAGCAATGCTATCTGTATTTAGGATGCCAGATGAGTGTATAGACGAGCGCTTTGACGAGTGCTCTACTTGAGTGCATCACGAGCACTAACGGATTCCTCTTAAGCCTGAGGTCCGGCTAAGGGTGAGCGGTGGCGAAGAGCCTATGCACTCAGAGGGGGATGGGGGGAGTAGGAATGGTGACCGGTATCTCCTTGTCTTTCTCCTGCAGTAGAGGGTGACCTTGCACTAGCCACCACCTAGTAGGCTGGAATTACACTTATTGCTAATAAGGGTCCTCGGTTCCTCTGAGGATGGATGTGGGAAGAGTCTGGGTCGGAACGGGAGCGGTACTAGCAGGCAAAAAGTTTGCGCTGACTAGGCAAAGCGAGTAGGGGTAGAGGGCTAGAAGTGTCCGGAGGTGAAGAGCCCAGGGACAAGGTATAGCTTTGGAATTTGAAAGGGAAAGAGCCTTAATATCTCAAGGGGCGCTAAGTGCGCTATCCGAGAGAGAGAAAAGGAATTCCAAAGCTACCAAATACAGATGTTACTTCACTACTTATATACTGTTTATGGTCCTTGGTTTAGGGCCGGTATGGAAGCTACTAGAATGTTCCACATGATGTACAGTGACGTGGTGGGGTCTGGACTGTTCTATGGGTATAGGGTTGTGATGTAGTCTGACTAATGTATGACGTGTGTTCTAGACTCGAAGTCTAGGCATAAGGTAACTATGTAAGCATTCGTGGGATCGCTAGGTCCTAGCTAACTACAATAAACTTAGGTAAAAATGTCACAGTCGTTTCATATATTTGGATCCAATATTTCCTAATGCATTTGACCCTGTTCTGAACAAGATGTCCGCTGAAGCACTGGCCCTATTTCTCACATTCAAGGATTTCACCAAAATCTGAGCCAAGGGACAGTGGAGGGCATATACGTGGCATTTAAGGACCTGTAGGAGAATGTGTGAGTCAATGTAAGGTACTATTTTGCAACTGCCACTCTGAAACTTGCATGCAGTGATGGTGACACTTACTGTGGGCCATGGCACTTCAACGACGTCAGATAGCAGTGGGAGGAAAATCTGATCAACTCTGCAGAGGTGACAAATGTCATCAGCTCACTGAAACACAAGGCGAACTCTGAAGAAGGTGACTGAAAGCACTTACTGCCAATGTCCAAGGACTACATGGCCTGGATGCTCAGTTGGTCACAAAAGACATGTCCCGAGCTCAGAAAAACCCTTGAATGGCTATGACATGCATTATCTAAGAAACAACCACCAGCACTCCATGAGTATGTCAAGAACAGGACACTCATTACGCACCATTTGGAACAAATCACCTTCAGTGCCACAGCATGGACCTTGTGGACTAGGCAAGTTTTTGTTTGTTTCACCATTAAGGACTGCAGTGTGCTGAGGTCCTTGTGTTGCAGGTGCTTCGAGCTTGTAAAATTGCATCAGCAGCATGTTACAATCTTCAATCAGGTAGATGTCGATCATGTACTGGCAAAATATCTTGCTGGTGAAGAATTGTTATTGAGCGACTGTGGGGTAGCATTTGAGATCTACCTCATAAATTGCAAGGGATGGCAGAGGAAGGTTAGACAAGGGTCTGATGGAACAAGACCTTCACTGTGCATGATTCATCATTGTCAACTATCACTGGCAACTCCGCTGATGAATAGGACCCCACATGTTGCAGGTAATCACTATTGCATCTACCCACAACCCGACCTACCAGGTGCAGATGCCTTTTTTTGGCTTATGATATGGTTGAAATGGCTCAAGTTTGCCCACTACGAATGCACACTTTCGCCCGATGATTGTGTGTTTCCTGTGATGGGGGCAAATGGTGTTGTACATCCTCGTGAGCCACTCTTCCATGATGTGGTCCAAAAATGGATCAATGAGGCAGTCAAAGGTGCCGCAATCCCTGGTTCATTTTCAACCCATTGCTTCCATCATGGAGCAGCTCAATACCATTTCATATTTGCTCCCATTGGTCAGTGTTGGACATTAGCAAAGGTGCACTGGGGAGGATGGGCAGAATAGAAGCATGTATATACCAATTTCTGTTTCTCTAGCACTGAACATATGTCTCATCTATGGATCATCATAGCAGACACTCTCATCCATTATCTCCTCAATGAACTGTATGCATATGAAACTGACTACAGTGATGCATTGGCACCAATCCAACAAGAAACTGACCAGTCCCTGGCAGGAAAGGCAACCCTCGTGCAGCCAATGTCAACTGAAGAGCTGCAGATGGTCCATTCGTCAGTCACAGGCAACATACAAGAACTTTAAGCAGATATGAACAACATTGCCAACTCTGTTCAAGCACTGATGGAGGTTGTCGGTGTATCTGCCAACTATACCTGTAAGTGTTACACCGCCTGCCCATTATTTGATTCACCAACTTCATGCACGCTGACACTGCTGCCTAGCACCTACCATTAAACCTGACATGCGAGCACCCACTGGTGGCAGGCCATTGATGCTCAGGATCCTGGCTCACAAGGTCTCTGCTCCCATGCACACAACCACCACCTTGCCTCCCAGGCCAAGTCGCTGCCAAACCAACCCATGCACAACTTAAGTCAACATAGACAACATGGACAACACCCCAACACCAGGCTTGCATATTCCCAATGTCCATACAGCAGGGCCAGAGGCATGGAAAGACGTAGTCAGGCACTGGGTTAGCAGCGCACCCGAACTCGGACTTGAAACCCCTCTGAAGGATTGGCCAAAGGGGATCCATGGCGCGAACTGCTGCAAGTTCACAATGAAACACCACAACCACTCAATTATTGCAAAGGAATTTCTTGAGGTGTGAGTATGCTTTGGGCCTCATAGCGTCAGACCATCATGTCCCAGCACTCACTCACTCAACTTGCTCAATCCTGGCAGATACAAGTCGGACAAGGCACAGTTTCTCGAAGCCTACCCCAAGGCCAAGCAAGGAGTCACCCCACTCCTCAAGGCCATCAATGAGGCACAGGTAGTGTGTGGCAAGAGCATCGAGCAGCCAAAGAGATCTTGGTCTTAGGCTTTCAGTTGCCTGGCTCAAGGAACAACTCACTCAAACTCCAGTCTCCAGTGACATCTGAACACCCAACCTCGACTTCGTCCAATGTCGTCATGCCACCAAGAACTCACCAGTACACACCCGGGCCCCCACAGTACGTACCACTAATCAACATATAGTACCCCCTGTGTCTTTTCATACCTTACAACACCACCCCTTCCCATAACCTACAACACGCTGCACTCACTGCCCACACTGTGATGTAGTAGTAGGCTACTAATATTGGCAGCAGGTTCTGCACAACCCCTCCTCATCACTATGAGTCGCACTGCATTCATCCCTGACTTACCTACTAGTTACCAGGACTGCTAATATCGTCTCTCCCTCACACACACACACACACACACACACCTTTTATCATCTCATATCATGTCTTACATATCATGTTGTTGTTGATAACATCACCCACTTGGTATCTGTCTGTCCTGTTTTCTCGTTCTCATTTCATTTTGCAGTTCCGTTCGACACATACGTCACCGCACTTGCACACTTGCAAGCCTCAGGTTCACCCAGATTCCTTGCCTTCACCCGAAAATGGCAGGTGGCCGACACCACCACCTGTAAATTTCTCGTGCTAAGTATACTATGGCATCACTATGACCACACTATGAGACACTATGGGAATACTATGACCACTATGAAAGTACTATGAGAATACTATGAGACACTGAGAATACTATGACAGACTATGACCACACTATGAACAGACTATGAGACACTGTCATAGTACTATCAAACCACTATCCAGTTGGACCCTCACTATGAGCACTATGTTACTGTCCAGTACTGTCCAGCACTGGACAGTTAGTCCTGTTTTTACTGATGTTGTCACTTGACAGCGCTCTTGCCCTTGGTTGACTGCTTGAGTGCTGTGTAAATGGTGAGGGCTACAGTAAAAGCATACTACTTAGGCTCAATTGGCTTGTTCAACATGCCAGTATGCAAAATCGAAAGTGATGTGTCAGCTACTAGAACTATGCTACTCAGCTGCACCCGGGGTCCTTTCCCGGCCGTCTCCGAGGCGCGACTTTTCGAATTTTGCTTTCCACGGCGAAATGAAAACAGCTGTAAATTACATTCGAGCTCCACAAATTTTATGCAGCATTTACAGTAGTTCCATTACACAACCACCAAGGGCCATCTACAAACCGAAAACACGAAAACGCAGCATTTTGGGGACACCCAGTTTGGAATAGGTCAGGGTTTGTGCTGTAAAACACTTTTTGGGATCGGTTAGATGCTCATCAGCCAATGAGAGAGCTCAAAGGGGGCTCGCTACCTGCGAAAGAATTGCTCGACGGTCGTGAGGCGATAACGTTACTCGTCTGCTTTACAGATGAAGCATCCCTCTTCGGCTAAATTTACTTTGGGTCGCTTATCAACCTTAAATTTGCTTAAGTTGGGCTAAGACCAATCTCTGAGTCGCAAGTCGTATGTATTATGGGAAGGTGTAAGTACTGCCAATGTAGATTCAAAGTGAAACGAGAATGATAGCTGTTTTGAAACGAAAGAGACTCTTGACAGTCCGTTTCCACACCGTAGCAATCCGAAACGAAGCGAAACCGACAAACGGACTCTCCGGAGGGTTGCGGAACTTGAGCCCTTTATTGACTCGATGCGACCCTTTCGCTAGTGTAACATAAGATGCATGGTGAGGCTGTTTTTACTTTCTTCCGCTTCCATTCTAGTATCTGGACTTTTTTTTTTTCATTAAATAGTGTCTCAGACTCCTGTCCTTTCTGACATGTTTCTCTCCAGAGTGTCGTGCCATGTTGCTCTCCTTGGGCTATTGTCCACCCTCTCAGGTGTGCTCGCCCAGAATGCTAACACGACGTCCAATCACACCACGGTCCTTATCCTCGGTGGTGGTATGACTGGCATTATTGCTGCTCGAACCCTTCATGAGCAAGGCATCGACGACTTCATCATTCTGGACGCCAAAACAGAGCTAGGTGGTCGTATGATCCCCAAGGCGTTCGGCGTAACGGGTAGACAAGTCGTCGTTGAAATGGGTCCTATTTGGATCCAGGGAACGCAGCAAGGCAATGACGCTCTAAATCCTATTTGGGAATTGGCGCTCAAACACAATCTGACTACCGTGCATAATAATTTGTATGGAAGCATTAGTATGTTTGCCGTGTTATATTTTGCCGTGTGTCGGGTACTCACCAGTGACCAGCTACTTACGACGACAGCGGTTATAATAACTACACCGGCGTGTTCAATAACGCAGTTAATAATTTTGCAAAGGCCACTATTGTCGCAGGTAGGAAACTCCTTCTCCGTATCGAATGCTGTCTGATCGTCGTCAACTAGGTCAGCGATTACAGGATGGCGATGTTGACCTTAGTCTGAGATCGGCATATGGCCTCATGAATATCAGTTCCAAGACACCACAAGAAGTTGCCAGCGACTACTATCAGATCGACTTCGTAAGCATCATCTGCCTTGTACTTCTAAGCTTGGCTGATTCATTTGTCAGGAATGCAAGTTATACTTTATATTTTCCGCGCTCGCGATTGCTAATTTCTTCAATTAATTACCGCTGGTTGCAGATGCACAGGTACGCTATCTGTTGCAGACCTTGAACCACCCGTTTGAGTCCGTCCTTAGTCACCCTCACAAACCTCGTGGCTCGCTTCTGCATGGGTAAGCCCTCGATTGGCACATTCTCTTCCCTGTGCTCATTTTTTATAGAAAAAAAATTTCACATACACCCCGGCATCTGGAGGATTCTCCAATGTCAATCAAATGTCTATCGACCAGCGAGGATTCGTGTACATTGCCCAGGCAGAAGCAGCGGAATTTCTACAGCCACAACAGATGATATATAACCAGACCGTCAACCTCATCGAGTATGGCGAAGACAGCGTCACGGTGCATACGACCGGTGGTAGGACCTTTACGGCAGATCATGTTTTGTGCACGTTCAGCGTCGGCGTCTTGCAAAACACGGATGTTGCTTTCCAACCTCCCCTTCCGGACTGGAAGGTCGAGGCCATCAACAGCATCGAAATGGTCAGTTGGACTTTGGATTTGGATTTCAGTGCTTACCGTGCCATAGGCTACTTACACAAGGATTTTCCTCCAATTCAACGAGACTTTCTGGTTCCCCACGGAGGTAAGCCTTCGCCACGTTGTAACGATCTCTCATATTGACGTCACATTAGATGGGATTGTATGCAGGGAAGCAAAGAGGAAAGTATCATGTCTGGCAGAGCTTGGATCACGTCGGATTCTTCCCGGGCTCTAGCATAATCACTGTTACGGTTACTGTAAGTGGATACTGAGTCGTGACGACCGCTATTCTTATGCTGTTTCAGGGAGATTGGTCTCTCTACGTCGAACAGCTCACTTCTGACCAGGTCCAGTCGGAGGTCATGGAAGTTCTCCAAAACATGTATCCCAACATCACTGTGCCCAAACCTGTTGATATCCACATGTCGACTTGGGCTTCCAACCCACTGTACCGTGGCTCGTATTCGAATTGGGGACCATCGTACGTCCCGGCACAGTCGGAAAACTTGAAGGCGACGCTCGACAACCGCCTTTGGTTCGCTGGTGAAGCTACCAGTGTCCAGTACTATGGTGCGTCGTTTGAATAACCCTTTTCTGGAGTGTCCGCTGAGGGGCTTTTCCACCAGGTCGCTTACAAGGCGCCTACTTCGAGGGTCAAAGCGCCGGCTACGCCCTCGCTGCATGTATTCGAGGTAATGGCAGCTGTGAACTCCCTCATACTACAACGCCCAAGAATGTGCAGCCCTATCAGAGCATCTTGACTTCATCCCCCTCGTCTTGACGTGATCCCACTTGTTTATATTCAATCCATTGCCTACCCCTGTTATGAACTGAAGCATACCGTTTTTGGCTGCATTCCGCGAACGATGTGACAACTTGCAAATACTTGAACGAGAGACAGCAGTGCGTTTTGAAGGTGAATCGGTGGTGTGTGAAGCTGTACAAGTGTTGGCGTGGCTGTTGAATGTTTGAATTCGTGCTTCCATCACAAATCCCTGACATCCAGACATATTTACATCATGACCTAATGCCAGTAGTAGTGTGCAAAACATCCACATAACCAAATATACAAAATTAATATTTAATTCTCTGAAATTAATGTATGTCGAAGAGTAAATAATCCCAAGCAAGGTAGCAGAGCTACAAGCTAAGATTATCACGGTCTTTCTGTTCCAGTGATGCGGCCCTTGCCGCTCACCCCCGCCATTCCTTACCATTCACCTGCGCCCGGGCCGTTCCCGGTTTCGCACCCATCTCGGATGCTCCCTTTTGCCTTACTGGCTACTTGCTGCCCACCCTAAGTGCCACTCCTTTCGCGCGCCAACTTGAATCTCGGACACTCGCGACAAGTCACGGTGGCGACCATGTTGCCGAGAGTTGCCGCATCGGAGTGTGAATCGGCAGACAAGCCGGTACCTCCTTGTTAGCGGGACAGACCCCCGGGCGACTTCTGGATGGGGCGGTCACCGGGCCAAGCCAGTAACCTGCTCAAAGCCCAATAATTTAAGCAGCGTAGTTTTGAAGAACGCGTGCAAACTGTTCTTTCAGGAGTCGCTGTGAAACAGCGTTATTTTTGCGGGTGGCTAACTCTCGGTAGCCCGGCCGGGCCAAGAGTAGTACATAAGGTGGGGAGCGTGGAAACACGGTAATTATTCTCTCATTCATCTTTCCGGTGCGTTCATGAACGATCAAGTCAGTGCCCGTGACACTTCGAATTCAAAGTCGGCGACGGACGGGGACTCGAAGTTCAAGCTGGAATCACATGTACTCGAAATTGAAGGTATTGACCTGGTGAATTATTACGAAGATGCTGCGGGGCGACTCGTCGTCGATCCACGGTAAGAGTTCCGATGTGGCTCCACTGAACATCCCACCAAATATGTATGTAAACCCATTTGGTCAACAGACAGGCCAAGGTCGAGTTTGGAGCAGCGTTGGCCTCACGTCTCAAGCTCTCCAAGGACGGTTCCATAGTACTCTGGCCACAGCCGAGCGACGATCCAAACGACCCACAGAACGTGCGTGTCTTGATATTGACGTGTTTGTTCAGATCCAGGCGACTCATGACAATTATGGTGTGATAGTGGAGTGATCGACGCAAGGCGTTGCATCTGCTTATCATCACAATGGCTGCCTTCGTTCCCGATTTTGACTCGGCGGTCGGTGGGTACTAATCCATTCCCCACCTTGCATAATACAGCGTTGTTGACGCTTGAGTCCCTGCCGGTGTTTGGAATAGGTATTGCGGCGCTCTTCCCGCTGGCACAGCAGTACAATACGACGACCGGGGTCATCAACAACTTGACATCCAAGTGAGTTACATGCTGCATTCACTGCATGTAAAGCGAAGGAAACAACTGACGGCCGGACACAGCTGGAGTATCTTTCTCTTAGGTAATTACTATTGCAGTATGTGTCGAAGAACCGTGTTCTGACGCAGACTCGGGCTTCAAGGTTGGGGAGGTGTCTTCTACGTGATGTTGATGAGACGCTTCGGACGGTTACCGGTATTATTCTGGACGCAGCTGTTGGCCCTGGCATTTTTAGTCGGTGCGACATTTGCTCCGAATTTGCCTACTTTCGCCGGTACGCGCATCTCGTTGTGACCTGGATAGCATAATTATGAATGCTCGGATCAGCAATGCGTTGTCTTACTGCGTTTTTCGGGTACGTTGTCCTTGTTCGCTCGTGGAATCGCATGCTGAAGGCGTTTCAAGGACGTGTCCGCAGGTCACTGTATGCTACTCACGCTGTCTCGTAACCGAATCCTCTTGTGATACATTGACGTTGATTGAAACAGGGTCTGTTTGTGGTCACGGACATCTATCCGTTTCACCTTCAGGCGCGGAAACTCAACGTATGGACGTCAGGATTTATCATGTGCGTTGTTTCTCCTCGTTCTTGTAAAGTTTCTCAATGGCCTAAGCGCGTTGTAGTTCACCGTTCATTTCACCCTTCGCATTTGGTTTCCTCGTTGCACGGGCAAAGTGAGTTCTGGGTTCGTTGATCACACGAATGAGTGCCGAAGCTAAATGGTGTGTAGTTGGAGATGGAGTTATGGCATAGCCTGCATCTACAGCGCTATCGTCCTCACGCTCATCGTTCTTTTCTTGGAGGAGACGTAAGGTGACATCGTTCTTTGCTTGCACAATGTGTTGACTGTGCGATAGAATGTACGACAGAGGGAAAACCCGACCTCTACTTCCTGAATCGTCTGGCTTGCGGTATCGTCTCGAGACACTCGTTGGCGTGACTGGGTACAAGCTCGCGAAATACAGAGCGTCGTGGCTAAAGGTCTCATTGGCCTGCTTGGATGTGGTCTGGCGACCTCAGTTTATCTTTGTGGTGATATTCGAGGTGAGCCCTGTCTGGGCTAGTGTCTTGAAGTACTCAGTAGGTTTTTGTGTTTTAGGCATTTGTCTTTGGATTCGGCATTGGATTAAACGTGAGTAGTCGTGGGTTGTACGGTGATATGCGGATTGTTGACGTCTGCAGGTAACTAATGTTGTGTTCCTTGGCACGCCTGCGCCAGTTGGGTTCGGGTATAGCGAGTATATCATCGCTGGCGCATATGCTACTCCGATGGTCAGTCCCCGAACTGCACTATTGTGGATTATTGGACTTATGCTTAACCAGGTTGCAGTTGTGATTGGTGAAGTGATTGGTCGGTTTGGAAATGATTGGATCATGAATACCAGCATTCGGCAGCACCATGGTTTCTTCGAGGCTGAGAGCCGGTTATGGTACGTACACCTAAACGACGCCGAAGCCGTGACAATGATGATCGGACGCCAGGATGTGCTACGTCGCGATGCCATTGTATCTGTGTGGCTTTTTGGTACTCGGGGCGGGGATCCAGCATTTGAATATGGTAGCTGTGGTGTTTGGTTGGGGAATTGCGGAAGTGGCGGTGATGATCAATACCGTTGCGATCTGTAGGTGTCCGGTACTTGTGTGTTCGACCTCGTTACTGATTGCGTGGTTGCGAAGATGCGTATTGCAATGACTGTTTCCCCAGGCATCAGGTGGGTGTTCTCTACTCGCAACCAGCGCGTTGACTTGATTGTTGACGCTTCTCGCTTTGCCAGGGAGAAATTAGTGCGTTGATCAACCTTGCGCGGACCCTTGGCGGTAAGAACACTGTTTGTATTAAGTCCCTGAGGAATACTAAAGCCGCGAGGGTGTAGGATTCAGCGTGGCATACTTTCAAGTTCCGTGGGCGACGATATCGGGTGGGTTGGAAGTCATGGGCGTCGAGGCTGCGTGCGTTCCTCCTACGTTTGAATCCCTTATTCTTCCGCTAATGCATTCGATACAGGATCGTCGTTGGTCTGTTCTTGATTGCCGTACCGTTGGTGCAAAGCAAGGGGTATTACTTCCGAGTATGTAAACTCTCACATCGTTTTCAACGTTCTGATGATCGATCGGGGATCTCACAGAAACGCTTTGCGATGTGATAGTGTATATTCGCTGAGAGGTGTGATCTGGAGGACATGTAGTTATGTTATCGTATTCGACTGGTGATGACCGAGGCTTGGTTGAATAAACTATTTGGATCGACCCGTTCTGTCCAAATCACAGATTTTGGATTTGACCTTCACTTGACGAAATTTGTATTGGTGTGTCGATCCTGTTGCCTAATGAAGGTACTTATGGATCTATCAGAGAGCTGCTAGACGGTCTCAATATTCAATGGCAGCAACCAATCACCAGACTGCACTGTCTGCACTTTACGAAGGAACTAACTACATACTACGTGAGTCGTTCTTTGCACGCTGTTCTTGGTTTTGATGCTGCGAAAGTTGCTGTGATGCGGCGTGCGCCAGGGCCGTATCAATTACATAACGGACGATCAAAAATAATTTCATTCAATGGTCACAGGCAAGAAGGTTCCACCAACTCGCATCTTTCCCTTGAGCACTTCTGAATAATAATATAATGTTATAGCCTCTTGGTTCTCAGGCATGTCAATCGGGCTGTTGAAAGCATGCTTGCACCGCAAATCCCCGTTGTCCAAAACATTTACATTCATGACACCCGACCGCTCTGGGGTGACCAGACTAGGATGAGCCACCACTACATTCTGGCTTGGGTATTTAAAACCCCAGAGATTTTCCAGAGATTAATATTCGTGTGACACAGCTACTCGAATATCTTCACAGGCAGTGACGGGGGAATTCGAACAGGTCGAGACAATTGTTCCCGTCGCGAGAGCGACAGAGTCGGGGAACCGGAATCCATCTCACACGACCCGGGTCAATAATGCATGGGAAGAAAGCAGTGATACAAAGGTTGAGTTGGAGAAAGACATGCATACAGTAGATTCCGTCAACAAGGCATCGAGCGTAATGTACTCACCGACTTACATACAGACTCCAACCCCCGTCCATATTTACACTTGGAGTCCATGACCTCACCGCTGGCACGGCCTAAGTAGCAACGGCAGCTGAGGCCTCCTCTTTGGGTCGCTGCGTAAAACAGGCCGCTGTACGATCCCCGGCTTTTTGCCGATCTCACTGGCAGGCACGGCAAGCTCGAATTCGAACGCGCACACAAGCGTGAAAAGGAGCGCTTTCATTCTGTGTTCGACGCGAGACAGTGCTCAGTGGCGAATCAACAGACACATGCAGTGGGAATTGGACTTACTCGACGAGGGAGAACCGGTATCCGATGCATGCTCTGGGGCCGCCGAGGAAGGTTAGTTGGTGACCCCACACACCTGGAATCCGCGAGACAGCATCTGGGATGTTTTCCCACCGTTCTGGTCTACAGTCGGTGGCCATCAGTGAACAAAGTAAGCCGCGCAGACGAAAAGCAACGTACTTGAACTCGTGTGCATCAGGTCCCCACAACTCCTCCGACCGGTTAATCACCAGGATGGGAATAAAGATCGGGTCGCCCTTGCTAATACTGTGCGGAGGTAAGGATTTACATTGAATTCACAATGGGGTACACAGGCATACCTGATAGAATCGCGCATGACGCCATTTTTGTCAGTGTATGGCTTTTCGACAGGCAACACATCATCTTTCATCGCGATCCGCTCAGTGCCTGGAACGGGTGAGTGCACACGGAGGGTTTCTCTCACGACTGCATCGAGGTAAGGAAGCGCCATGAGCTCGTCCATCGATGGAGTTTCTGTGTCAACAGTCAAGAGTTCTTCCCGGAGTTTCGTCTGAATTTCAGGTGCCTTCGTCATCGCGTAGAGTGCCCATGTAGTTGCCGCGCTATTGTATCATCGTCAAGTCCCAATATCTGTTAGGAAATTGTAGCACAATACCTTGTAGTTTCATGACCGGCGACCAAGAACGTGGGGACCTCTGCAGAAGAACGCATCAGGCTCGACACTCAAACCGCGAAGGGAAACGCACGCGCTAACACATCTTCGTCAGACAACCTCTGACTCTCAGGAATGTCAGTCGCCATGTTCGCCTTGACCAACAGCGACAGTAAATCCCGACCATCCAAGTTGTTCTTTTCGATTTCGCCTTTTTCTGTTGCATTCACCCGAGCAGCCGATTTGGCATCCGATAGTAGTTCGTTGCCAATGCGTGCCATCGTGCGTCGCGCAACCTGGATTCTGCGTACGCGATCGCTAGGCTGTCACATCGAAGACAAATGTGGACTCATGGCACGAAAGGATGTTCATGGTACTGACGAGAAGACGAAACAGCGGGAACCATGCTTGCAAAGTAGTCAGGATAGTCAGTCTCTGACCTGCCGCAACCATGGTCGCGAAAGCCGTGTTCAATTCGTTTGGTTTCTCGTTCGCGTTGAGCGCATCAAATTCGTAGTTGAAACCTAAGAGCGGTTAGTATTGTCTGTTCAACCGCAGATTGGGAGACAAGCACCAATAGCTCACCTGCGAGACCAATTACGTCAAGTGTCATTCTGCTCAGCCATGACATGACTTCAAGAGTGGTAATTCCGGTAGGATCTTTGGCAATCTCAGACGACCAGACATCACGAAGCTGTGTTAGCCACGGTGAGCTATCTACGTGGAAAGGAATAAGAGGGGGCATACTCGGGCAGCTTTTGCGTGGAAAATGCTAGTCAGGGTCCGAATTTGTGCAGGACCGAATGCAGGATTCTACATGTCGAGTCAATTACACGGGTGGTGTATATCCGCAAGAATTTAATCACCATAATGTGCCTCTGTTTAGAAAAAGGGATTTATGTGCGCCGATAAAGTCAGGGAAGAAAATGTATGCTAACCTGCTGGCGATGTTGGGCACCTTCGACGATAAGGACACCTACGCTCCCGGGTCAATATGTGCAAACGGAAATTAAGTGAGGAAATAACACACCTTCGCCAAGGATCTGGGATAAGGCGTACTTGGTCTGGGGGAGCTTTTGGTAGTCGCTGCTGTGGGTGAGGACATAGTTGATAGTGCGCGTGTCCATGGTGAACAGTCGGTTGGCCTAGAATAGCACTGTGTTCAATACCGTGGATGGGGTCTTGGAATGTCAACAACGTACGTAGAATAGACCCTTGTATGTCAGCGTGTTGCCGTACTGTTTCACCCATTCTTCATGGAGCACGGAGTTCTCCTAGAAGCGAGCGAGAAAAGGTATGGTTAGTCAAGTCCATGACAGACCATGACGACGCACATCATCAAACATCTCTCGCAGATTTCCATAAATCCAGTTTGTTCCTTTGGGACCGGGTAGGTGGCGTATGGGAGATGTGGATACATGATACACGAACTGGAAGAATTTCCAGAATCCAAATGCGATCACAGAGGTAAACGCAGCTAGCAGAACCTTTCCAATTGGGATCATGATATCGCGTCGTCGAGCTTGGGAGGGAGGGCTTCAGAACAGTGTGCAAATCGCAATGTGGTTCGTCTGAGAGACCTAGATCGGATTCTCCCTCATGTGGGCCGACATTTATAAGTTAGCGCGCATCCCCGCGAGCGGAAAGGAACGCAAAATTCCGGTCAGTCGCATTGTATACTATCTGTTGAAATCATAAGTAGTGGGCCTGGCCAGGACTGCGCATTCATCCTACCGTCGGTTGTGCGTACATATCGGATTCGGGGCCCAGCTTCGCACCGCCTTCTTCCTTAATCAGCGGTCCATCGGGATAAGGTCCTTATCATGTCAAGCAAGGTAATGAACGACGTGAGTTTGAGTTCAATACCAGTGGCCCGACAAAAGCTGTTGTGCTGTTGTAGTCGAACGGTTAGTTCACTACCCAATTATGTCACATTCGTGACGTGTCGTGACCCCTCTCGGTAGTGTGACACCAGACCGGACATTCACAAGAGTCAGTGACCAGGGGACTCACGTTCCTTACTTTGTATGCACCCGAGATATATCGTTTGAAAAATTCGGGCATGAAATATGGGAACAAAAACTTCACCATATTTTCAACACTATAAATGTCATCACAGACTCCAACCCCTGTCTATCTCTACACCTTAGAGTCCATGACCTCATGTCCGCTGGTATGGCTTGAGCAACAACGGGAGCTGAGGCTTGCTCTTTGCATCGCTGAGCAAAACAGGCCGCTGTACGATCCCCGTCTTCTTGCCGATCTCGCTAACAGGCACAGCAAGCTCGAATTCGAACGCGCGGACGAGCGTGAAAAGCAGCGCTTTCATTCTGTGTTCGACATGAAACAAAGCTCAGTGCCGATTCGAAAGATACATGGGATGGGAGTTGGACTCACTCGACGAGGGAGAACCGGTATCCGATGCATGCTCTGGGGCCGCCGAGGAAGGTTAGCAGGTGACCCCACACACCTGGAATCCGCGAGACAGCATCTGGGATGTTTTCCCACCGTTCTGGCCTACAATCGGTGGCAGGACACGTGAGTGAACGAGGTAGGCCACACAAGCGAAAGTAACGTACTTGAACTCGCGCGCATCAGGTCCCCACAACTCCTCCGACCGGTTGATCGCCAAGATGGGAATAAAGATCGGGTCGCCCTTGCTGATGCTTGGCGGGAGGGTAAGGATATACATTGAATTCACAATGGGGTGCACAGGCATACCTGATAGAATCGCGGACGACACCATTTTTGTCAGTGTATGGCTTCTCTACAGGCAACACGTCGTCCTTCATCGCGATCCGCTCAGTGCCTGGAACGGGTGAGTGCACACGGAGGGTCTCTTTCACGACTGCATCGAGGTAAGGAAGCGCCATGAGCTCGTCCATCGATGGAGTTTCTGTGTCAACAGTCAAGAGTTCTTCCCGGAGTTTCGTCTGAATTTCAGGTGCCTTCGTCATCGCGTAGAGTGCCCATGTAGTTGCCGCGCTATTGTATCATCGTCAAGTCCCAATATCTGTTAGGAAATTGTAGCACAATACCTTGTAGTTTCATGACCGGCGACCAAGAACGTGGGGACCTCTGCAGAAGAACGCATCAGGCTCGACACTCAAACCGCGGAGGGGGACGCACGCGCTAACACATCTTCGTCAGACAACCTCTGACTCTCAGGAATGTCAGTCGCCATGTTCGCCTTGACCAACAGCGACAGTAAATCCCGACCATCCAAGTTGTTCTTTTCGATTTCGCCTTTTTCTGTTGCATTCACCCGAGCAGCCGATTTGGCATCCGATAGTAGTTCGTTGCCGATACGTGCCATCGTGCGTCGCGCAACCTGGATTCTGCGTACGCGATCGCTAGGCTGTCATATAGAAGATAAATGTGGACTCGTGGCACGAAAAGGCGTTCATGGTACTGACGAGAAGACGAAACAGCGGGAACCATGCTTGCAAAATAGGTAGGATGCTCAGTCTCTGACCTGCCGCAACCATGGTCGCGAAAGCCGTGTTCAATTCGTTTGGTTTCTCGTTCGCGTTGAGCGCATCAAATTCGTAGTTGAAGCCTGAGAGCAGTCAGCATTGTCTGTTCAACCGCAGATCGGGAGACAAGCACCAATAGCTCACCTGCGAGACCAATTACGTCAAGTGTCATTCTGCTCAGCCATGACATGACTTCAAGAGTGGTAGTTCCGGTAGAATCTTTGGCAATCTCAGACGACCAGACATCACGAAGCTGTGTTAGCTACGGTGAGTTATCTATGTGGAAAGGGATAAGAGGGCACACACTCGGGCAGCTTTTGCGTGGAAAATGTCAGTTAGGGCCCGAATTTGCGCGGGACCGAATGCAGGGTTCTGGATATCGAGTTAATTACACGGGTGGGGTGGTGTATATCCGCAAGAATTTAGTCACCATAATGTGCCTCTGTTTAGAAATGTGACTCGTGGGCGCCGATAAAGACAAGGAGGAAAATGTATGCTGACCTGCTGGCGATGTTGGGCACCTTCGACGATAAGGACACCTACACACCTGGGTCAATATGTGCAAACGAAAACTACGTAAGGAAATAACTCACCTTCGCCAAGGATCTGGGATAAGGAGTACCTGGTCTGGGAAGACTTTTGGTAGTCGCTGCTGTGGGTGAGGACATGGTTGAGGGCCCGCGTGTCCATGGTGAACAATCGGTTGGTCTAGAATAGCACTGTGTTCAGTACCGTGGATGGGGTTTTGGAATGCCAATAACGTACGTAGAATAGACCCTTGTATGTCAGGGTATTGCCGTACTGTTTCACCCATTCTTCGTGGAGCACGGAGTTCTCCTAGAAGCGAGCGAGAAAGATAAGGTTAGTCAAATCCACGACAGACGATGAGGAGGCAACACACAGCATTAAAAATCTCTCGCAGATTTCCATAAATCCAGCTTGTTCCTTTGGGACCGGGTAGGTGGCGTATGGGAGATGTGGATACATGATACACGAACTGGAAGAACTTCCAGAGCCCATATGCGGTCACAGAGGTAAACGCGGCGAGCAACAGCTTTCCAACTGGTATCATGATATCGCGTCGTCGAGCTTGGGAGGGAGGGAGGCTACAGAACAGTGAGCAAATCGCAATGTGGTTAGTCTGAGAGACCTACTAGATGAAGGTGGTTTATATCGGACTCTTCCTCGTGTAGGCGACACATTTATAAATCCCCACCAGCCAGGAACGCAACAGTCCGGTCCAGAGAGATATTGTCTACTACCGGTTGAAATCATATGTGGCACTTTGAGCTTGAGCTTGCGCAAGCAATGCGGCCGGGACCGCGCGTTCATCTTGCCGTCGTACGCTCAACCTCGCACGCCTTCCTCCTTAATGAACGTCATCAGGATGTGGTAATGAACAAAGTGAGTGCAGGTCCGAATGGAAAATCGTGTGTCCGTAGTGTTACGGTGTTCAAATACCCAAGTCGCTCACACAATACGCTCACGCCAGCAACATCTTTGTAGTGTCGGGATTCTCCGCGCTCTGCTTCCCGTGTTCTATATGTAACGGGTCGAGATGGAGTGTTACAGATGGCACTGGGAGTGCAGTGCCTTACGGTGCTGTACCTAGATTAATTCCCACTGGTGCTAGTACCGTAACCTCTCCTTTTCGGTGACCCACCCCTTGGCGATTTCACCCACGGACCACGAGTTGGTAAAGCTGCCTTAGCAGTGCTAGCCTGAGGCGCACTGGGCTGAAATACGGTATGGGCCTTTTCTGGATTTTACCGATACTTCGAGCCCGCGAAACTTAACGACGACCAGCTTGCGCAACAAGTTTCGAAGCGCTAGCCCACTACTACTAGTCCAGTAGTTCATAATCCGCGGTGATTCACGTATTCAACGAACTTGGACGCAGTAGCAAGGTAAAGACACCTTAAATCAACTTCACCAGCACGCGCACACGATGCCATTACGATTCATTCGTTCCAAACTTTCGACCGGCTTGGATGCCCTTCAAGTTGCCATCTCCACGACAACCTTAACCAAGGACCTTCTCTCGACCCTCCACTTCCCACCTGCGATAGCGGCTGTCTCACTCGTGCTTCTTATATTGGAAACAGTCCAGGTCAGTATGACGTTGTGCACTGTCGTTCGATTAAGTACCATGGGGATCGTATCTTAAAACCTCCTTCAAATGTGGTGTAGGAAATACAGACGAACCAAGCCGGTTGTGTTGCCCTGGCCCGGCGAGCGGCACAGATACTGGTCGATATAAACCATCACATGCGGGGAAGATGGGACTCTGCGCCTGAACGCCTGGTACAAAACCTGCAGAAATTCGAAGGGTAGGTCTTGACTCCTGCCTTGATACGTATACTAGTCACTGAGACACTGCGTGGTGCCACCCATGCACGACATCAGGATCTTGAAACTCATTCACGAGTTCATGAAGAGGCTTGCTGACTCGAAATGGAGCGACCGGTTTCTCCGAAAGAATTCAATCGAGGATGCGCTCGTCGAATACACCAGGTTGATGGACGAAGCTGCACAATCGTTCCAGGTTGATCTATTCTTGTCGTAAGCCGATCTTGTACTAATCGTCACGATGCAGCTTGCTACACTTATCGACTTGCATTATGCCGTTGGCACGCTCTCGCGGAGTAACACTGAGAATATTGAGATCCGAGCAAAGGCCCCACCCTGCATCGAAGCCCCGCCACCTTACGAGAAGAAGAGAACGCAGGATTCGAGTACTCAAGAACCTCATGATGCAGAATTGAGTACGACCACAATCGTCGATGTACCCGAGCTCACTAGATCACCCACGGAGTTGTCCCTTTCTTCGCAACCCGAGGAACCGATTGCTGAGATTGCCACGAATGGTATTCGAGACTCCTTGGACGATCACTATTTACCCGAAGAGATGTCCTCGTTGATATTGGATAATGATCACGGGGTACCACTCAATGGTCTCTGTGCATTATCGCATCTCGCGTATTTTCCAGTTCCGACGATACCACCAGTCCGAGATTATACTACGGGGTCGATCGTGTATCAAGGAAGGTTGGTGGGCGGGAGGAATGGAGGTACAAGTACAGGGACAATCTGCTCTCATCAAGCGATATGATGACCCAAAGGCACAGGCAACTAGGGTGAGTGATTATTTGTCACATAAACCGCAGTCGAAGTAAAATTTCTTTAGAAATGGCTGAGAGACGTCAAGATGCTTCAAACCATGTAGTAAGTTCTCGGTATCACTGGTATTTTTTTTGGGACATAGTATAACAAGTCAGCCACCCAAATTTACCTCAGATGCTAGGCTTTTCGGACGAAGAAACCGCGACTCCTTTCATACTTTTGGCGAATGGTGAGTGCGCTGCGTAGTTTGCATGCGAAAAGAACACTGACGGTCGAGTTAGTGAAGACACAAACCCCTGAGGCAACTGTGCGGGAGATGCTCCGAACGAAGAGCCTCGCAACGTGCATGGAGCTCATGCTTCGGTTTGTGAGCATAGGTTTTCGTTGTGTGGGCACGCATCGCTCATTTTTCGTGCAAGTATCGTGATCTCGCTGTGAGGTGCCTTGTATTAATCACTTGTTACCCGTCTCACTAAGTAGAGGATCATTAGGATACAGCAATGTATGTCCAGAGACAGCTGAATCTCACGGACAATCAAGTGCAAGACTTTTTTGAGGTAGCCCAATATCATCGTTTGTGTCGGACTCTTTCTGTGAGGCTGAGGCTTCTTAGGCTGCCGGGTTTCGCGTTGATTCCCAGAAGACTCTTGTTGTGGGTTTACCCCCACCACGGGAAGGGACGTGGTATTCTGCGCGAAACTATGGTTTATCAAGCACGCTACTTGGCGCATGTCTGAAGGTACGCTTTTGCGTTATCCTTGTAACCGCGACTTATACTTTCTAGATGTTACCAAACCAAGGCAGAATTACGTATTCGTATGATAAATCTGATGAAGAGGGTCAGTCTCAACTGTGATCGTCTCATTCGTCATTGACACGAAATAGTTACGGAGGATATGCAAAAAAAGATCAATCATCTTGTGACTCTTGCGCGATCGCTCTTGCCCAGTGATCGCGAAGCGCCTGGACTGCCACCAAAACTTCAAGAGATCATCGAGGACAACGACTTTGACACGCCCTCCTTAACGCTGCGTCAAGTCCGAGATCTGACGTTCCACGCAGGTGGTCATGAGCATTCTTGGTATGAACGCAATGTGCCTGCTTGCAAATTCGCCGTGGGTGACTTGGGGTATATTCCCCGGGGAAAAGATTGGCATTCATTTGTTCGCTTGGGGAATGCTGTCGAGAATGACGCTGAGACACTCAAACTGTCTTTCAGGGCAAAGGGAGACCATTGGTGCTGGAAAGATTGGCCAATGCAGCGAAAGGCACTCCAGGCATTTGAAATGCCGATGAACGTATCAGCGTGGCCGGTCGCCGTGCCTGCATACCAACAAATCGACGTTGCTGTCACTCACGAGGCATTTGCTGCCTGTGTCAAAGATGCTTGGCAATATCTGCTTGAGAACGGGAAGAGGATAGCCGAACATGCAGGGATCAAACCTGAAGATATTGTTCTTGGTGGGACCTCGTTACATCGTCCTGCCAGTAAGAGTTTGCTTACCCATTCCAGTGACGCATGCAGGGACGCATCAAGATTTCTACATCAAAGACTTCCGACCGCAACCGTTCGGAATGAACCAACACATGCAGACAACCTCACCTCGGTTCGCGGCAAACCCGTTCCACCACCAGCAGATGCACGGGCTCCACCACCCTTCCTTCGATCAACCCATGTTGCCGTCGATCATGTATCTTTTCACCTCGCTCTCTCCATCGCACGAACCTTATTGGTCGTCCTCTCCGGTGTACACCGCGCCGGGAAGTGAACGTCCTCCGCTCGATCGGCACTTTGTGTATAAGATCGGATAGTAAGTGTCTTACTGCTTGTGGTTCGAGGATCTCCGGGTGTGCTGACACGCAACACACACACCAGCAAATCAGGATTTTTGAACTACGTGCAACTATATGCTGAAGACTTTGAGGATCAGTAATTAACGTCGATGAGTCGGGGTTCATATGCAAAGTATCTATGTATATAGAAGATACCCTTTGAACCGGTGCCGTCTCGACGGGATACCAAGAGTCGTGTACACGGAACGACTGGTTTTGAAAACAAAACAGAAGAGTTGGCCTGAAATTATTCGGCGGGGTTCACTCCCGAAATAAGTTGACTCCGGTTCCGGTATAATGCGCATGAAATTTGGGACCTTCCGCCGAAGTTGGCTCGACTCTAGACTCTGGTAGTGACGATTGTGAACATGCCAAGCAGACGGAGGCACAGACTCGCCGACTGGCCAAGCACAAGTCTCGGGAGTCGGGTTCAATTTCCGATACAACATACGGAGAATCGGGGGGGCGAGGGCGGACGCGCGGATCCGCCAGAAGGCATTCGAGTCAGGCATAAGCTAGATTCGGCACGGATTCAACTCCAGGAACCCACGAGCACGGCGAGCATTGCATACCGATCATCTTCGCGACGGTGACCTTTAGGTTGCACACCATTTCCGTGCCAAGTGCATCAACGGCCCAGATTGTTGTTGTAAACGCGCTAATCGCATGGTAATGGGACCCGGCGATTATGGGATCGGCAAGGAAAGCCACTGATCCAATCTACTGTTCATTTCCGTGGACCTTGGCAACGTGTCCTTTACCATTGAGGCGACCACGAACTTGCAAAGTCATTAGAAGTCAAGTACACGATGGGTACTATCGAGAACTTACCCCATAGATCCAGGCTGTGTCGAAGAGACGAATCGCATAGCCTACGTTGACAGCTGGGTTGATGGAGTTGATAAGTAGGGCCCAGAGTTACAATACCAACAACTCGCCAGTTCTTTGGGAGCGCAACGTGAGAAAGGAAATCCGATGACTCACGAATCCTTAGGCTTATCGACCATTTGGATCGTACATGGAAGTGACGCGCACCTTGAAGCTCCCATACTGGGATTGTGGCAGCACCCACTAGTAGTACTGGCACCGTGGCAAGGTTAGTGACACGTGTACTCACTCGCCCGTGTCACTCTCAGGTCACCAGGTGGGGAGGAACGGGGGGTCTATGTCCTTGTTGCTCCTGTCTTGTCTAGCTCGGGGGCCAGTGGGGACCTGGAAACCAAAAAGAAACATGGATATTGGCCTTGTCACATTTATAAGCGTCGATTAGATTAGATCTTGAAAGTGCTGGTAGTACAACTGATCACGTGCTATATCTGCTGAGGCGGACCAACTTGAGATGGTGACTGGACTCTGGACTTCAGAGACTGGCACTGCCCGCCGCTGTCTCTCGCAGCTCGCCCGCCCACTCGCTTACACAATTCCTTGCTTAGAGGGGTAACATGGCCGATGCATTCGATGTCATTCCTTTCGAGGTATGTATTTCCAGCCCCGGCCATCTTATAGTGTGTAACCATGCTCTGGCAGGATATCATGGGGGAGTGGAAGAAATTGGGATCCGGTTCCTTTGGGAACGTCTACAAAGGTCTGTCAGTGTCTCATATACTCTCTTTAACGCTCATAGCCACCACAGGCTCTTACCTGGGCATCGACGTGGCCATCAAGGAGGTACTTCCTTCCAGCAACTATGACGTCGCCAAGTATTTCGAACGGGAGTGGCGGCTCATGAAGTAGCCCCTCCCTCTCACTGTCATTCACCGTTACTCACTTCTCCTCCAGGGAAGCCCGTCACCCAAATGTCGTTTTATACCTGGGGCTTTCTCGGGCACCACCCCCAGATGGTCGAATCTTCATCATTTCAGAATACATTGAGAACGGTCAAGTGTATACAGTCATTGGAGAATTTTTACTAACCTCTAGCCCAGGCAACCTTCGACAATATATCTTTGACAAGAACAAGCCCTTTCCCTGGCGTCTTCGCATGTCCTTTGCAACGGATATCGCTCGCGCCTTGGCCTATCTCCACGCACGTAAATGTATACACCGTGATTTGAAAGGCGAAAACTTACTTGTCACCACCAACGGTCGTCTCAAGATCACCGACTTTGGTTTCGCCCGTATCGCGGCTCGTAATGAGGAAGAGAGCAAGAGACTCACCTTCTGCGGCACGGACTCGTACATGTCCCCTGAAATTCTCCTAGGTCATGAATTCGACCTCCCAACCGATATATTTTCTCTTGGCATCATTTTCTGTGAAATAGCCTCTCGACGACTCGCTGACGACCGCCACTTCAAACGCACCGGTCCCACGTTTGGGATTAATGCAGATGAGGTACATAAACTAGCAAATACTGAATGCCCACCTGCTTTCCTCTCGCTTTGCCTGGACTGCCTGGCCGAGGATCCTGCTGCACGCCCCACCACACGCCATATCCTTGAGCGTTTACAGGATATCGAAGCAGAGGTCCTGGCTCGCCCAGAAACAGAGGATCTCCACCTAGGCAGCATAAAGTTCATGACAGGCGGGAAGCGGCCTACGGCCCCTCGTATTCCCAGTTTTGGCGTTGGAATCGGGAAGGACATTAGACAATCGACACCAACGGTGGCAGAGGACATTATGGCGGCTCTGTCCAGCGGAGAAGAAGACAGTGATGAAGAGCTTGCGAACGCCGTGGAAGGCTTTAATATTAGCATGCACCTTAATAGCGATTGGAGTATCGGTGGGGCCACCAACGGTAGGTGATTCAACTCGTGCTGCGAATGCATACTTTGATGCATCCCTCCCAGGAAACAGCGAGAACAGCACTTCTCCCCTTCTCAACACCACCTCGAGCACGTACTCGGACTACAGCACAACCGTTGTTCGCGGACATGCGGGCAACGCCACTGAAACCGTTCCACCATCCTTATCTTCAATTCTCACGATTCGACCCTACCTAGATCCGAATGCTACATCAGACCCTATCACTCCGGGGGCGACATCTTCCACCGATGACAGCATGACGCCCATTAGCTCAGATTCTATACTTTCGGTCCAAACGTATCGCACCGCCCAATCATCCGTTCCGTCTACCACCAGGGCAACCAAAGGACATTCTTCCATTCGATCTGTCCCCATGTTACATAGATTTACATTAATCAGGCCAGGTGCAAAACGTTCAGTGTCAGCTTCGCCTGCTCGACATCTCGATGGAGGCTGGAATCCCCTCGAGCTGTTCTTCTCGAGTGCGCTTCTGGTCCAGAAGTGTGATATTTGCGCAAAGAGGATTGGGTGGAAGCCTGTCTTGGAGTGTGACGACTGCGGGCTTCGGTGGGTGGATTCGATACTCAGAAGCCAAAGGACTATATCTGACGATGTGGTTGATGCACTCATTGTTCTTTGTGTCTTCCATCGACAGAGCACACGTCAAATGTGGAGAAGTAGCTCCTCGGGATTGCGGTGTCCGTCCTATCAGATCTGCACAGCAATACGGGCATGGCCCCCAATCGCCACCGCCGCTGTTGAAGGGGCGACAAAACCATAATCCAAAGCGACACTCTGTATCTGCCGCTGTGACTCGATGAACGCCGCATGGACAGCGACAAGCACGCAAACAACAAGGCGCCGCTGTTGTTGGCCTTTTTTTTTGGCCCATCAGAACCTAGTTTCACACTCCCGGGACAATTTACGTTTTTGAACCCTTCTTCCAGTTTTTTCCCAACCCATCATACCCTCTTGCAATGGACCCTGATCACGATCACCACGAATACACACCTTCCTCCTTACCAATTCACTCGATGTTGTAATGTCCAGTTCAATTCAATATTCTCGTATTACAGAGATGGAAACCACCATACTTGTTTCAGAAGACGGTCGCCAGGAAGGTACCAAGGTAATCGAAGAATGGAGAGCAATTTGTAATCCAAAAAAAGCCCGAAGTTCAGACAAGAGACACCGCGGCGAATTTCGAACGGTTGACCTACTTACTTTTTTCATTGCGAAGTTAGTGATGCGATTATCATAGCCTGCAAGGTTATCACTTACGTGGTGCGTCTCAGAACTTCTGACGATTCTGGACGCGTAATTTTTCTGCGTGGTATAATGGACCTGACCAAAATTTTCAATTAGACTAATAGGTCAGGGGTTGTTATGATGATGCCCGCTCCCCCCGCAACCCTGAGACTCGGGCTTTCGTATAAAACGGAAGCCGTCGAGACCGTAAGTTCAACAAAATATGTTCTCTTCGTCACCACCTAATGGTTTTCTCCTTACTCTGGTTGTCCTCGGCTGCGTGATTTGTTACCGTCGCGCCTCACGACCAAGAAATGGGCTTCCGTTACCTCCGGGTCCAAAGCCCCTCCCGCTTTTTGGCAACATTTTCGATATCGATTCAAAACATCCATGGCTCACATACAGTGTGTGGCGAAAGATATACGGTGCGCGAGCTTCACGATCACACCCTCACTAACGTTTAGCTCCTATCTTTGACAGGTCCCATCGTATATTGTCGGTTACTTAGCCAGGACGTCGTCATCATCAATTCAGGTGGTGTCGCGAAACAGTTGCTCGACCAACGGTCATCCATATATTCTGGACGTCCGTCTACGTGTACCAGCAAACTGTCAGTGCGAGTGTGTGCACACTGTTCTGCGCCAATCAACTGACATGAGATCTTGCCGGTAGGTTTGGCGTTGACTTTACCACGGCATTTCTCCCCTATGGTCCGGAATGGCGAACTCACAGAAGGATATTCCACCAAGCGACGAAGTTAGAGACCGTCGAATTATACCAGAATCTCTTTCGATCCAAGTCAATGAAGCTGATCCAGAGTCTCCTTGACACACCAGACAATTTCGAGAATCATGTCCAATTGTAAGTTGTCGCTCGTCTTCATCCCTATCTTCTCTTGGTCTTTGTGGTTGAGTGTATTGTTGACCCTATTCAGATACATCATCTCCACCACAATGGCATTTACCTATGGATACGAGATGGATTCTTTGGAGGCACCGCTCGTGAAATCGCTTTCGGAGTTCGCCAACTTACTGAACGATGGGATGTCCCCTGAGCGAAATGCAATTCTGGCAGCCTTTCCTTTCTGTGCGTATCTTTCCTCGTGGATGGTACTTGGGGGCCGTGGTAAACTGAAGTGTGATGGTTCAGTGACACATATTCCGGCTTGGTTTCCTGGTGCAACATTCAAGAGGGACGCATTGCGGTCTCAGGAGCTATCCCTGAGGTCCTTGTATGACCCGTTTGAATATGTGAAGAAATGCATGGTGCGGACAATGATTTTACATCTTATATTCCCGAGTGACCCCGTGACCTAGGCAGCTGGTTCGTTTGCAAAATCCATGGTTTCGGATTTGTTGGTCAATTTGGATGGAACGGAAGAACGTGCATTTCCAGAGAAGGCGATCAAGGAATGTGCCGCGTCTGTTTACATCGGTATGAACGTGTTCTATATTTTCAAGACCTTGCCAACTGATCTAGGGTCTTTCACAGCGGGGTATGATTCGGTGAGTCATGCATCGCAAGGGGTTTCCTGTCGTGCGAGCTGAGTACGGTTGTAGAGTGCTGCGACCTTGTTAGCGTTCTTGATGGCGATGGTGCTTTACCCTGAAACTCAACGTCGTGCACAAGCCGAGATTGATTCGGTGCTTGCTGAGAATGTTTGGCCAGATTTCAATCATCGGAAATCATTACCTTATGTTGAGGCTATCCTGCGAGAAACGATGAGGTGGCACAGTGTTGCACCATTGGGTTCGTCGTTGATCAAAACTGTTCTTTTGGAGTGCTTACCATGTCTGACTAGCGTTGCCCCGCGTGACTTGCTGCGATGATGTCTTTGAGGGGTATTTCATTCCAAAAGGTGTGTTGTGCGACGTGATCGGCAATATTTTATTTTGACGTGTCGCAGGTACGATGATCATGCCCAATGTCTGGTTAGTGATGCCCATTGACTCGCTCGGACGGCTTTGACAACGTTGCTTTACTGTAGGGAGATTCATCACGAGGAGAGCGAGTACCCCGAGCCCTATGTCTTTAAGCCGGAGCGACACCTCAGCGAAGATGGGACGGTCATAGACAATGACCCCCTCAGGTCGCGCGTTGCCTTTGGGTTCGGACGAAGACACTGTCCAGGCAAGTGGATCGCGGATTCTGTGTTGTGGATGGGGATTGTGAGCATCCTGGCTGTTTTTCGCATCGACAAGGGAAAGGACGGGATGGGTAAGGAGATTGAGGTGGAGCCCAATTTCACGGGAGGTGTGATGCGGTAGGTTGCTTCTGCAAGATTGGCTGAACGGAGTTGTTAAACGTCTTCGCAGCCGTCCACTTCCGTATTCATGCTCGATCGTCTGCAGATCTGCATCGAGGGAAGACGTCGTCCGTTCGTTCGAAGAGTCGGAGGGCTACTATGACTATGTAGTGGACGGAGCGTAGCACATTCTATTACAAACAAGATTAGGCGGTGTTCGGGGTCTTTGCGGAGAAGATAAATTGCCAACGTAATTTAAGCTGGTCTTTGCACTATATCATTCCGCACTTGGGCACCTCAGCCTCCAGCCACGAACCCTACACGACCTTGACGACAAAAAGCCCTCTTCTCCATCCGCGACGTCGTGTACGTCGCACACCTCTTGGTGAGTGCATCGTCGCACACGGCGTCCAGCTATTTGATGGGGGTGTTCGGCAGGAGCCTGCCACTTACATGGCCCGCCCCCAAGCAGACGCAGATGTCGGCCCAAAGTACAGACAGAGATCCAACACCACTACGTTCTCCTCCTTCACCGCCGGATGGCGCAGACCCAGGGTAGAGACCGTGTCGATTCCTGCATCTCAACCCCAGCCCCAGGCACTCCCTTTTGATGCGCTCGTGGAAGCCCTATCTCCACCTGCGGTCCCAAGTCTGGCACACGCTCGTGCCTTGGCGGCCACCATCACTACCCAATCCCCGCTTCCAAAAGCTGCGGCTCTGGACCCTCTCCTAGGTTCCCTCTGCGGCGTGGATTCACCTCCACAACTACAATGTGCAGGTTATGAGATCATGGCCTCATATTGGGAGAGATACGAAGGCAAGGTCACTACTTCAGATAGGCTGGCACACTGCTCTCTCCTTTTACACACGTCGTGGTCCTCAGAGATCGGCGAGTCTCGTCTACGAGCCCTCCGCGCGCTCACCAGAGGAGGAAGCGAAGCCTTTAGCATCGAGATACCTTTGCTCAATCTCCTCAAAAGCTGGATAGATGGTGCATTTGACGCGTATCTATCCAGCGATCCTTCCGGCCGTACCGATCGTGAGCGAAGCGTCGAGCTTCTCACGGTGTTTGTGTCCTCTGTCCTCGCACACCCAGAGACCGTCGCACGCATCTCAGAGGATGACCTTTCCAGTTTTCTCCAGTTCTATGCATCCTTGGTTTCCAAAACACTGGACCTCCCACCCACCTTCTCCATCTCGGACACTACCCCGGTCGCTTCTCCAACCGGTTCGAGTGAACAGTCTGCTCTCACGAGGGCAGCGTCCAACGGACACAAGAGGCATTCTTCCTCGGTATCCCTTCGCTCGCTCCCCCCTTCTACTGTCCACGCCTCTCGACATCCTGCGGAATTGATGACCACCATTTGCCTTGATCATCTTCACTCCCAACTGAAATCTCTGGCTCCCAAAATACTCATTCTTATCCTTCCTCTTCTATTCCGGGCTCAGGCTTTCTTTGCTTCTCCGTTGCCTCGCCTATCCGTGATGAACGGCCGCCCCCGCGGACCTGTGGGTCTCGAGGAACGGATACAAAAGATGCTGCATTCCCTTTTTTCAGGGCCCTATGGTACATCATGTATGATGATACTCAAACGCCATTTATCTCCTACCGATCAGACATTGGACCCTCATAATCTCTCAACATCCTTCGGAGCTCATCGGACTTTGCGCTTCGACATCCGGCAGGCACTTTGTAGCAAGATGGCAAGAGCGTATATCGCAAGATTAAGCACCCTCACCTATACATCATCTGGGGCACCCAGCCACATGGACCTCGAGAAGGATTTGATGGAGCGTGCGTGGTCAAAGGACGACTTGTCAGGTTGGGATTTGTTGAAACTCGGGCGTATGCTGTGCAAGTCCATCGAGGCTTGGGCAAAGTGGGCTGATGCGGGGGCCGACGAAGCTATCCGTGTCGACAGGGAACTTATACTGGACGAAGCCGCGGGCACATTGAAGGACATCTTTCAAGAGTTTGATGAGAGGGAAGACGGAGTCGACATGGACGAAGAGGAAGCCAGCATTGCTGGTGAGACCCTTCGTCATTTAGTATCATTCGTTCGTCCCCTCAAGTTCGTCCCCTCTTGTTGTCTGGTGGTCGAAATGCTGATACTAGGATTGATAGAAATTCAGATGATACGCTTATGATCATTCCACTATTGCAACCTAGTGACGCCCCGACACCGTTCTTGCGAACGTTGACGTCTCTCTTGGCACGCGATCACTCCACGTATATGAATCCTTCGCTCTCTACCACCCTTCTGTCCATCGCTGACCACTTGACTGATACGGACACTGCTAAACTTCCTGCAGTTATGTTTGAACAACATGACTTATCTCCAGCTTCGCCCGACTGGCTGCACAATTGGGAAAGCATCCTGTCGAATGCTACCATCTTTGGCCCCACACGCCCCCTAACACGACTAGAAGTCATGAAAGCGCTTGAAGCCATCTACGACTCTTTGAAAGACATGCACAGCTATAGGATGGATTTGGCAGAGCTTGTATTCAAGTTTTGTCAGAGAGAGGCGAACGACAGCATGGATACCTCTGCCAACATTGTTATGGGTAGAATTCTCGCTGATGAAGTTGTCCTGCGTACGGTCAGCCGGCGCACGCTTTCAGTTGATAATTCATCCATTCTCTCTCCATATACGTCGACTAGGGAGATGGTTGAATTGTTCAAGAAGATGGCCTCAGATAGTGTCGTAGAAGACGACGACGACGCTGGTTCTATACACACGTTGGAAACGCCATGTCCCAGTCCTTTTGCACCTTTCTCCGGGGGTACCCCAAATACTACGTCCCCCGTTCTCTCGCGGAGACAATCGGAGTACCGCAATATCTCAGTCCGAGACCCGGGACTCCCATCTGTCATGTCTTTGCTGTCGACCCTTGCGGGGTCACGTTCACAATCACAGCATTCACAAGAACAACATGATAATCCCCGGCCACCCCTTGTTTCCTCGCCAGCTTCAGAGCCAACATTTACCCGGGCATCTCTCGCAGTGGTCTCGTTAGTTACGATATTCAGCCAGCTCACGTTCACGCCTTATTCACTGACACAAGAAAATGTCGACTTTGCCATCTCAATCCTCCTGACCATCGTACAGATGGTAAACGATGCAAAATGCCC
Organism: Boletus sp. NGJ; assembly: GCA_019096195.1. NCBI lineage: Eukaryota > Fungi > Basidiomycota > Agaricomycetes > Boletales > Boletaceae > Boletus > Boletus sp. NGJ. The sequence goes on from JAGTXK010000030.1 coordinate 163,877, forward strand.
ACGAGCGCGTGTTTTGGCTTTGCAATTTTTGATGCGTCTTCGGGCCGATCGGGATCATCGCATCTATTTCACCGAAGCTCATCACGACTCAGATGGACTCACTGCCAACCTCGCTTCTCTGATTGGACGCGGACCTGAATCCGTACATCAAGGTGAACGCGGACAATCCATTGATGCCTTCCAGGAGGAACCTCTTCCTCGTCGCTCAAAAGGTGTACAGGAGCGTGATGGCAGGAGGTCTTCACGCGGACGACCTCTCAAACCTTCGCAGTCAGCGCCGAGCAGGAGTCGCTCTAGAGCCCCTGTACCCGTTTCACCTCCTCAGTCTACTTTGATCGCTATAAAATGGAAAGATACCCTTTGGTCCATCCCAGAAACACTTCCATTTATCGGGATCGACGTAGATACGCCCAGCGAAGGGATCGTGTCTTATGACCCAGTTCAAGAATCCCCTCGCGTAATCCCAATTGACGCATATCTCTTGGGTATCCTGGGTATACTCGAAAAGGAGAGAAATTGGGAAATTCTCTCCTATGTGTTGTGCTACCTTCCTGTGCAACTGTCTAACAAGCATCTTTTCTGCGGACCAAAATGTCGGTCGCTTATTTCCAGGCTGCTGACGATGATTTGCTCCGGCGTTACCGTTGGCGATCTAGGTTCTTCCATCGAACGATGGCCTGCAGGCCTCAAAGCGCGAGATGCCCATGGCCTTGCGTACCATACGCTATCGGTCTTGCTAAGCTATCGTCGTTGCTTCGACGTCCCACTCCGGCATGCTCTTGTAGACGTCCTCAGAGAAGGATTGAATGGCCAACCATCGACCATCATTTGTTGTCTCCACGCTCTCACGCTTTCGGCTTTTGAATTGACGTCCTCCGTCAAACGCAGCCTTCCTCCTCTCCTCGAGAAGCTCTCGCAAATCATGTCTAATCCCGATATGGCCGTCCACATTCTTAGCTTCCTCTCCATCGTCGGGTCCATCCCCGAGTTGCATGCGAACCTACGCGAAGATGACTTCAAAATGGTATTTGGCGTCGCGTTGCAATATCTTCAACATCACAACCGTCCTGGGACAACGCCTGTCATCTCATGGGCGATGTCGCAGTATGTACGGATGATCTCGTTTTATGTGGTTTACGTTTGGTTTTTGGCTCTAAGGCTTTCCGATCGGCCGCGCCATATTCCATACATCACGAGGCAACTACTATTAGCAAACGAGGGGAGATCTGAGGTTGATGAACCGACAGAGGTGTGCTTTGACTGGCTGGCCCGATACACCTACGCTAGTGCCGACCCCAGACCTGCAAATTCTGTGCTCAGCGAGATCGTTATGAGTCCCACCAACGCGAACCAAAGTTCGTCGGAGCCGGCGATCGGCGAAAAATCGTGGTTGATGGGTAACGCGATCGTCACCATCCGTGCGCTGGCCAGATTGGGATGGATCGAGGTTATTTCTAGACGTCCGTCTGGGTTCACCAAATTCATCTGCAAGCTGGAGAACGTGCCGCTTGTTGGGCCAGGGGAAGTTGACCCAGACACGGTATCCCTACCTGCGGGTTTACTCATGGAGAGAGAGGCGACCAGAGCAGAGCGGCCTATTCCCCTGGAGGAGACGGAACAGGTGGCTGATGGTAGTAGTGTGAGGGACCCCCTCTTTAATCTTCGTCGCGAGTGTTGACATGTTCACGAGCAGGAAATCCGAAACCTTGCCCTGACCCCCAACGAGGCTGCTTCCCTCCCCGTTCCCGACCCTATTACAGGCTACATTTGGAGTAAGACTGCCCCCTCACAGCGCCGAAAACAGGTCACGGTAGACCCTTCGTTCCTTCCACTTCAACTCTCTTCTTACCCCAACACCCCAACACATCGTCGCATCATTGACCAGTCTGCCCTTCCCGCCCTTTTCCGAAATCTTGACCGCACACCTGTTATTGACACACATAAAGTTGGTATTATGTATGTCGCCCCTGGCCAAACCAACGAGTTGGATATCCTCCGAAACACCTACGGCTCGCCTGCCTATACCCGCTTCCTCGAAGGAGTCGGTCGTCTCATCAATCTCCGCGGGCAAGTCGACGTCTACGCTGGTGGTCTTAACCATGACGAAGACGGAGAGTATGCTTACGCATGGTGGGACGATATCGGCCAAGTTCTCTTCCATACCGCCACAATGATGCCCAACGCAGTCGACGACGAGTACTGCGTGAACAAGAAGAGACATATCGGCAATGACTATGTCAGGATAGTGTGGAACGATGGAGGCAGGCCATACAAGTTCGATACCCTCGCGACCCAGTTCCAGTTTTTGAACATCGTCATCGAACCTCACTCGTTGGGAGCGATAGCAGCGTTTTCGAATTTCAGGTACACGACTGCTGCCCCTATGGTGGATGTCAGGCCTTCTCCATCGCACTCACCGCTCCTTACGCCATCTAGCGTGGGCATGGGCACGACCACACCTGTGCACGAAGCTGAGAACGAGTACTTCAAGGTGACGGTTCAGCGGGCGAGGGGCATGAAAGACTTTACGCCAATTGGGTGTTTCAAGCTCATCAGCGCGGAAAAGCTTCCGCTTCTAGTGAGGCAGCTGACGCTGTTGGGCGATTGGTTTGCAAACGTGTTCGAGAAGACAGAGCGAGATGAGATGGAAGTGGAGGTCATCACTAATTGGAGGCAGAGGCTGCAAGTGGTGAAGAGGTTCATGAGGAACATGGAGGATTCCTCGGGTGGCGGTGGCGCAGGCGGAAGCAGAGAAGGAGGGGATGGGGTGATGGAGCAGGAAGAATCAAGGAACTTTACGACGGTTTACTGAGCAGGATCTAGTCCGTCCCGTGGTTGGCAAAAAAGTGGGCGCAGGCCTTGCTTTTTTTTTAAAGTCCTTTTCGTTCCCTTCTATCGTCATTCGTTTGTGGTTTTTGTTTTCCTTGCATTGGCATCATCAGATCAGGGATATACCGACGACGCCCATTCACATTCATTTTGTTCATCTTAATGTATTTCACGCACCTACCACGTCCAGTATCTGTCATGGTTGTATCAGGATTTTGTGTTCGAACGACCCATGTTCCGATCGACGCCATGTATAGTAGTAGTAGTACCCTTGCTTGTATTGCACTGGTAAAAGGTTCCCGGTGTCATTGGCACCGTACAGCCCAAAAGATATAGGGGCTATCAGGCTTTGATACCTTTCCAGGGGTCAACGACTCGGACTCGAAGCAGCGGGGGACATAAACTTCAGACATGATGCATTTTTTTGATCGCCCAGGCAAATGAAGTAGGATCCAAAGTATTGACCCGTTCAATGATTCAAATTACTGTAAAAGTGAGTTCAATTTACTGCGGGGCCGATCGCTTAGAGAGTTTAGCAGGACATGTGTCTGCCCAAACGACGTCGATCATCCTTCCCTGCGGATCGGCAGATTCAGCGTCTCTGTAGGCCAAGTCGGCCATGTCAACGTCATAACAGTCATGTCCTTGGCTTCCGGGAGAGGAACTTGAGCGAATCAGGGTCTCCGCCGAAACTAAAAGGCACACGTCCATCGCATGGTGAAGCTAACTCGAAGTTCCTTTGTGTACAATACAGAGTTCAATGGCAACAACTTCCCTACGGCATCGACTCGTGCTAGATAATAAATTAGGCGTCTAAAATGAATGATCGTCCACCACGAATATCCAAGCGATATAGCCTACCAACAGAAACAAGCGAAATCTAATCTGAGGTGAGGTCGATAACGTCGTCGTCTCTACCCTTGCTTCGCTTGGCACGTGCAGCGAGCAAAGGAACGTGATGCACTGGGCGAGATGCAGCGATATCTGAATCTCCATTGTTCGTCGGATCCTTGAGATGCGTAGATTTGACAGATACCTGACATTCGGCTGGCGGTGCGCGCCCGTCCACCTTGCAAGTGGCAGGCTTGAACTTGGACACACGCGCAGGGTTAGGAAGTGCGACCTCTACAGCTGGAACGGTGGGAACAAGATCGCTTGCAGGAAGAGGAGCGGGAGAAGGCGGCGTAGACAATATCACGCCCGTGTTCGCCCATCCATCTGCGTCAAGGTCCGTACCCTCACCTTGATCCTCGTCCGCCTCCGCCTCTCCACTATTTCCCCTGTTGTCGATACCCAGTCCTACGTTGCATTCGTCCTCGGACCCGCTCGAGATGTAGATCGCGGAAGCGTCGCTCGGCCGGGGTTTCCGCCCAACACCATCACCCATACGCGTAGATCCAGAATCGTCCAGCTGTGGTTGACGACTACCTGACACATCATGTCCCTCCGTATCGCTTGTCCACAATGCGATATTGTTTGCGTGAGGAGCCGAATTAGATGACATGGATGGTGTCGGAGATGACACACGTCCACGCGTACGGGGAACGTGCCTTGGTGATGAATGTACCGCCGATTTCCGCGGCGACTTGAGTATTCCATTCCCCTCGCTTCCAGATGCGTGTGTGTCCCAGCCCGACGACACACGACGGCGTTGTTTCGTCTTTTTGTGTGGTTCGGTGTCGGCCTGGGACTTGGACTTGGTGGGACTGGTAGGGAACCCGCTTGATTTCATCAACGTAGCTGGTCCTGCTGAGGCTTGGCCAGGCAGAGGCTTGACAGGCGAAGGGCTTGGTGTCGGGGAACGCGGTGGGGAAGGCCCACGCGGGGTCGTGAACACGTCCATGATTTCGACCGCGTCGCCGTCGTCATTTTTGTCGTCCTGCCTGCTCCCATCCCTCTCTCTAAACCTCGAAACGCAAGGAGATGCGGGTAACTCGGACGCAAGTTGCATTGGAAATGGCCGAGGTGCGGGTCGGTCAATCGGAGCTCTGGTCTTCTTCATCCTCGACTTGGCAGAACCGCGATGAAACGTCGGTAGCTCGTCTCCTTCGCTCCCCTCGTCTTCTTCGCTCTCTAAAGCTGATTGAGGAAGGAGAATATGGGCTAGTTTCGATGGTGACCGTGCAATTGGCATAGGGCCGATCGTACCTGTACCAAGCGGAGCTGAAACAGGTCGGACGGGAGGAAGTGAAGTTGTAGGCATCAACGTCGACGGTGCACTCTTCGACCTTGATCCGTTTCCTTTCGCTATGAGGTCGATCACACCACCCACGGCCCCGTCCGTGCTCTTCTCAGGTACGAATGTCGACAACGTTTTGCCGATACCAATGCTCACGCTCTGTATCCACATCATCAGCTCCTCTCTGGCCTCGTGCCAATCAAGACATCAAGACTGACCACATCATGTCCAGTTTTATCCTCTGCCTCGTCGTACCCAGCGGGAGTCCTTGTCGTGCCGGATAACGGACGTCGAACGTCACTCACCTCAATGTCCGAATCTGTATCTGAAACGTCGACGAATAAGGGTTTCTTCCTCGCTTGGGGAGCTGGTTGAACTGGCCGACAAGGTAAGCTTAATGCGTTGGGCTTGGATCTAGATGGTCGAAAAGGTGGTGAGGAAGGGGATGATTCTTCCTCTTCGTATCTCGGAACGGCTGTGGATTTTGATTTGGGCTTGGAGGTTGGGTTGGGAGCAGCGGCGCCGGACTTGAGTTTAGCACGGAGAAGGTCAAGTGGGCGCGATGATTTCGGTAACGAAGGTGGGACAACAACGTCCGCAGAGTCCTCCTCCTCCTCCTCTTCGTATAGACGCTTTGAAGCCACGGGGTTCAGCGTAGATGCCTTGGCCGCGGAGGGCCGGGACGTGGACGATTTTGACTTGGTCTCTTTCATAGTGGTGGGTTTGGTCGTATTGAAGAACTCTCCCATCGTGTTGGTAGTCGCAGCCTTCCTCTTCGTCGTGCCGGTCTTCGCACTCGCCTTTGTTGTCGACTTCGCAGCGTCAGTCTGCCCCGCCTTTGCCTTTCGTTTGCCCTTGGTGTTTTCCTTGACATCCTCTCCATCGGACGAACACGGACTCTCGCCAGCACTCAAGTCGATAAACTCGTACGCATCGTTTTGTGCCTCCGACGCTTGTTTCGGCTTCCTCCTTCCGCCGCCGCCGCCGTTCCTGACAGTCTTGGTCATTTTTTTCGATGCTGTCACTGTCTTGGAGGTGGAAGGACCGGGTACAGGCTCATCGCTATCACCGTCCGCAACATCTTTCACTTTCGTCCTTCTCGACATCGAATTGACCTCTGTCCCCGCATGTCCACCCCGCCTTCCCCTTGTCCCGCGCTTCGCCTTCTTCTCCTCGCGCGCCCTCACTTTTTCTTCATACGCCTCCGCCAGCGTAGGCGCAGCAGCACGTACCATACACGCAGGCAACCACAAACGAAGCGACATCGTCGGGTCCTTTCGACGGACCTTGCGTTTCTTTGTACCCGACTTGGATGCGGCGCCAGCGGCGGTCTCTAGGCGCTCGACGGCGTCATCGCTTCCGCTCTCGTCCGCGTCTTGGTCGAGGGTGCCACCGTCTTCATCTTCGGGGTCGATGCCGAAGAGCCCGCCGATGAGGGGAGGCCTGAGGCCTCTTACGCCACTCTCTGCGCGGTCGACGAGCTTAGTGGGGTCGACGAGGACACGGTATTCGGGTGTGGAATCGGTGGAAACGTGGGTGCGCTGGGAGAGGATCTCTAGGAGAAGCGGAGACGGTCTGGAAGCGGGTGATGTGGGGGATACAGGGCGAGATGAGCTACGAGATGCGACGGAGGTGAGCGGGACGAGTGAGGAGAGGGTGAAATATTCTGACGCAGATGGATCAGAAGTAGATGTATCCGAAGCCGAGGACTTTTTTGCGGGAGAAGAAAGTGTGAGGGCGGAGAGGGTAGAAGAGATTCGTTTTGTGGGTGATGAGGGACCAGCGGTAGTATCATCTTCCTCTCCGCTGTCAAGGTGGCGTGCACCGTCCAGCGCGGGACGTCGAGATGTATCTTCATCCACGATAACCCTTCGAACCGCTCTACATACAATTCCGGGCCAGAGCACGGTTCTGAATCTGTGCACGATGACATCCTTGACCCCCCACTCGAAATAGAGTTCGCAAAGGGAAGCTATTCTCATTGGATCAGGATCGTTTCTCCACACGCCGGGCGGGGTCTTACGCTTTTGAGGCGTGTTTTCGGAAGTTAGGGGATCTACGTAGGACATGAGGACGGGCAGTGAGGGAAAGTCGTCTGGAAGTGTCACAGCGAGGGAGGGTTTCTTTGAGGGTAGAAGACCGCTTTTGTTCGTCTTGAGCTCGTTCCTGATGTCTTGTCTCCATTGGTGGAGGAACGTGTCAAGCTTAACACCTTTGAGTTCTTTGACGGCTTTCAGGAGCGAATCGCCGAAACCTGCACGGGCGAGACCGGTTGCGAATTTCTGGCCACAGCCAGGGAGACCAGCGGGGATGTAGTCACCACCTGAGAGAAGGCCGACGAGGATGGTACCTGGACGGGAGAGAGCGACAGAAGGATCGGAAAGGATAGCATCCGCTGTGTACGTGACGACATGATTTCCGTCCTCTTTGCCTTGCGCGTTTTTGACGGGGTGGGCGCGGTTACCTGAGAGGGTATTGCTCGGGCTGTGAGAAGATCAGACAACGCACAGAGAGGGGACGAGGGAACGCACTTTCGAATGACCATAGTAGCACCAAAGAGAAAGTTGTCCACGTCGTCGCTGAGGACTGCGTCGATGATACCGACTCTGTTGAGATAGGCAAGTTCGGCCTCGGCCTCGCCTGGGGCGACCAACCATTCGAAACCAAACGCATCGATGATGTTCTTCATACCCTGTGTGAGCCAGTGTGCGTTTCCACCGACGCGCTTCCCGCGTTTGATAGCAGGTCTGTTTGGACCGTCGAAGACGAAGAGTGGGAGCAAGGGTAATTGAAGTAGACGACAGCAACGAAAAAAGAGGGTGCGAAGTTCTGGGTTCTCGCCCTCCCTGCCATAGGTCGCATGGAAGAACCAGATGGATGCATCAATGCCGATGCGGAAACCACGCTGATGAGACGGATTGGCGTTGAAGCCGTCCTCGACAGAGAGCTCGGTGAGCGAGCGAACTTGCCCAGCAGGGCGTAGAACCTGCAAAAACGATGTTTGTTAGTGAGTATAATCGCAACAAATTTATTTTTTGTCACCTCCCACAAACCAGCGACGCCCATTCGAAATGATCCTTTCCACACTGACTTGAGTCCACTTGCCAACAAGTCGCGTCTATCATTTGCACGTGACTTTATTACAAAAGTCACGTGATTATCTAGCCGGCAGTCACGGAGTGTCACGAAATGTCACGGGTCGTCACGCGGCTGAGGTTCAGACTCTGCTCAATAGTGGCATCTCGCGGCAGGCAGCGTGGAACCATAATATTGAGATGCTCGGCAAGTGATAGTACCGTTATGCAACATGCAACCATCAAGCTGATAGACTAATATCATCCCACAGCAGATCCGCAGACCAGGGTGCTGCCTCAGATATCTCCTTTCCCAGTGATTCCACCCTCACTTTTAGCACTGCCAACGCGTCTTGTCCTATCGGAAGGTGTAACGGCATATTACCACCTTCGACCAGCAAGTAGATGGCCTTGACGAACTTGCCTGGATCTGCCTGGATTTTGGGCTCCGGATTAGCTATGAAACTTCGGGAGGCTGCGAGCTCCGATGTTTTATCGTCGTAAATCGGATCCTCTGGCAAAATTATACTGTTGGCGAATACATTCGTGCTGAAGCCTCCAGCTTGTATGATGCATATCTGGTCCACGTCTGAGCAGTCAGCTACTGGTAATAGTCGACAGTCGCCCACCTTGATGTTCCACTGCGGAAGGATTTCCTTTGCCAGCCCCTCCGAAAAACCATCAAAGGCTACATTGTTCCTCAGAGTAAGTCATCAACTTCTCTCAGGTTGAATGGTCTTACCATGTTTGCTGGAACCGAGCATGTTAATACTTTACACAGAACAATGTGCAAATTGGACTCACGTCGCACTGTAAAATGTCACCCCGGCGAAGCTATTGACTCCCGCAATAGAGCTGTTTTGCAATAACACTCCCCCACGTCCTGGTTCGTTCACCTCTCTAAAGAATTTGATGGCTGCCCGACTGACGTTGACTGCGCCCCAAAAATTGACCTCAAACATGGCCCGAGCAAGGTCGATCGGAGTCATTTCTGCCTCTCCAAAGATGCTATAGCCCGCGTTGTTGAAGACGACGTCCAACCTGCCGAAAACCTCCTTGGTTCGCGCAAACGCGCGGTCAATATCGGCCTGGTTTGTGACATCGACTTTGAGTATGAGCAATTTGTCTTTGGAGTAGCTTGCTGAGAGTTCATGGAGCACCTCGGGCTTCCTCAGCGTCGCGACGGCGATATCGCCTTTACTCAGGACGAATTCCGTCATGGACTTTCCGAAACCAGATGATGCTCCGGTGACTGATAAAGGTGAAGTATTAGCATTTATTTCTCCGAGATCTTCTGCAGAACGCCTACTCAGCCAAACACGTGGAGTTGCCATGTGGATAAGTTGTAAGCTTCGTGAAGATACTTAATGTCTAGGGATCCTGACTCGGAGTACGTTGACTCTACCTTATATACTCGGAGTTTTCTGAGCTCCACACGGACTCTGACCAATCGTTTTGTCATGGCACAATCCAATGGCAATTATTGATCACCGGCACCGAGGGTGCTGATTCATTAACATTCCCCCAGCTGGTCACAGTTATGTGTACAGGGCCACCACAGCAATGTGGGATCGGTGCACACCTTTCACCAGTATCAGGGACGCGATGCGTGTGTGCTTAGACATTGAAGCCAACCATCGAGCGAGAACAAACAGTGTATCCTCTCCAAGATTGTGGCATATCCCGGATCCCAAGTGTGTTCCTTCCTACGCTGGTCGTACCTTCACTGCGCATTATATGATCATCCATAGCACTGACAAGTCTCCGTTGTTCTCATCACACAGGCTGTGTAATGGCGGAGAAAGCAATTATGAAGGATTACATACTGTAGCAAGGGGTAAGTGGAGCGCAGGATTTGAAAACGACCAAGGGGCATCTACAAAGCAGACGAGTAACGTTATCGCCTCACAACCGCAAGTAGCGAGCCCCCTTTGAGCTCTCTCATTGGCTGATGAGCATCTAACCGATCCAAAAAAGTTTTTTACAGCACAAACCCTGACCTATTCCAAACTGGGTGTCCCAAAAACGCTGCGTTTTCGTGTTTTCTGTTTCACAACAGATTTATGGATATTTAGACCGGGTTTAAATGTGATATTCAACTTCAAATAGGATCATCAAGTGTAGTCACGAGCCAAAACTTCAAGTTTTGTTTCATTTTCTGACCTAAACTTGAAGTTTAACACTGTTTAGTTAGGATTAATTTGAAGTTTAGTTGTTCTGACAATACTTTGTATCTCATTTCAAGTTTTGTTTTACATTTAAGCTAAGGCAAAATATCTCAAAATCTGTTGTGTTTGTAGATGCTAGAATCTCGCGCCGGACACTGGGTTTACGTTTGAGCCAGAACGTTTTGCAACGTCGAACGTGGTTGGTACGGCGTTAGCCGTGAGGTACCTCTTACTGGCCGTTGATCGGAAGGTATTCATAAACCTGACGAGTACGCTGGCGAGCTTAGTATGACCCCAAGTCAACGATTGACAGCAAAACGGTGTTGAACATGTTGGTGAGCAGTGTAGTATCGTTCGAGTGAGTGAGGAGACGACGCAGTGAAACCGGCACCAGAGGTTTCACCGCGATTGATACAGTAACCAGTTCAAGTTACACCCCACGCCGTAGCGGGTGTTGCCACGAATGTGGCCCTTCGTTGGTTATCACATGATAAGTTAGTACTATGTACTTTTGTAGAGCCAGAATTCGCCACCTTCTTACGGTTACGCAAAATGTATGCCTTCGTCATGAAAAGCAGATAACAATCTACCATCACCGACACGTCAGGAAACTTCATCTCACAAACTCGTCAGCAAACCACATACTTTAAAAGATCGTCTATCGTCATCTTCGCTGCTCTCTGCTCCGAGTACCCCGTCGAGTTCAAGACCTCTTTCACTCTGGCCTTCATACGAACACTGTCGTCGATCATCTAAGCACGGGTAAGACGATCATGTCTAGTGCAGCGTTTCCACGTCAAGTACCTTGTTCTGCAACGAACACCACGTCCGCCAGTTCTTTTCCAGCATCTCCACGACCCCCTTGGCCATAAATGTCGCCTGAACCGTCTTGTTTCTCCGTGAGAACACTATTCGACCAAGGCCGTCAAACTCTTCAAACTTGACCGGCGGTGGTGGGTCGAGCGGTGCTATGCGCACCACGGACGACTCCACCAGGGGTGCTGGTCGGAAATTGTTCTTCCCGACATGCATGAGTAAATCTACTTTAGAATAGAGTTGAACGTTCGCAGACAGTCTTGACCATAACTCTGTACCAGGCTGAGCGGCTAATCGAAGGGCGAACTCGCGCTGGAACATGAGGATGGCGACGCGGCATATCGGACGATGAGAAAGCAAGCGAAAGACAAGAGGCGACGAGATTTGATAGGGTGTGTTGGATATGCAGACATCGAAATAGGGCAGATCAGCTTTGACAAAGTCACCAATGACAATGTCAAGTTTTCGTTGTTCAGGTCTGAGATAGCATGCAGTTAGATTGGACTGGAGAGAGAAGGACATCACTACACACTTTCCCTGGACACGCTTTGTGACTTCTGCTGCCATCCGGGGGTCCATCTCTACGGCGGTGACATGTTTTGCTTTTTCGAGAATGCGAACTGTCAGATTTCCAGTACCGGGACCGACTTCCAGGACTTTGTCCGTGGGACGGAGATTAGCCTGGAGAGACCTCAGCTCCGAAATGCTCGATATATGCCAGCTGACGCACCTTGTCTACAATTCTGATGCAGCGGAATGAGAGAAAGAGCGTGATCAAGTTGCCCTCCCAGCATAAATCGATGCATACGTTTGCGCGATTTGGGGATTCTTGAGGATATGTTGGCCAAATCGCTCGGTGTTGAAGATCGGGTTTCGAACGCCTGACGAGCTGCCCTCGCCATTATCGTTATTTTTTAAAGAACCTGCTGCCGCAGATTTTATGGAAGACGAGTGTGTCCTCGAGAAACGCTGTGATGTTGCGCGAGGCATACTAGTGGCTAGCAGTAAATTTTTTTTGAGGTCAGTACGTCCAAAGTTGCCTTTTTCGGCAGGCTAGTTTATCTACCCCTGCGGAGTCCTTGCGAGCGGTCAGCCATGTTGCGGACGACCGCCAACCATGTTCAAGAAACCGTTGTCGAATATTAAAACCTCAGGTATGTCCTCATTCATGCAAATGTACAACAGTGTCATCAACTGGACGTTCCACAGCACCGCTTCGCAGCTCTGACCGGCGCAAGCTGAAGCAGCGCGTCATACAAACGTATGGCATATCCCCTGAACTCGGCGATCTGCTCGTGCCAGACGGGCTCATGTCCCAGAAGGTTGTAACCTACACCAACGATCGTGGCGTAAGCGTCCGCATCACCTCACGTTCGAACCGAGTTCAACCGACGCATTGACACTCATCCTTCCACGTACTGACTTAGGTCATTTATCTGTCATCCGAGGGCGATCCACTCTGGTTTACCATCGGAAATGGTGCAGATGATCTTGTCCCGACAGGTGCCACCCGTTTCTTACATTGTGTCGGGCGGATTGAGCACCCTCTAATGTTCTGTGTCGTTTGCATCCTAGTCTACACTTTATGGAAGAAATATGATCTACTTCCATCCATCTCCACACCAGCAGCGGTCACACCCATCCTCGTTGGGGGTGCTGACCTCATGATCCCTGGTGGTAAGTACACGTTCCCTTTCCCTTGTTAGTTCCGAGCGCCGATCCTCACATGACCAATCGTTACTACCCATCTACTCAGTGGTCCAGGTATCCAGCTCGATTGTGTCACCGCAACAGCTCCTCAGCGTCGTACAGCACACCGCTGAATCCACCTCAACTTCGTGTGGGCCTCCACTCGCAGTCGGGCAACTGGCAGTGGACTTGGACACGTTGAAGGCAAGTGGGAAGGGAAAGGCCGTTCATGTATTGCATACCTGGAAAGACCACCTGTTCGATATGGGAAATAAGGGTGATCCTCCGGGTGAAATCGAGGTCAAGGAAGACGATGGAAAAGACGAGGACGCGCCGGAATCGGAACCGGCCGGCGCTGACGAGAGGCAGGAGTCCGTGCCCGACGATGTGGCTAATGATCCGAACAGGACGAATGGCGGCGGCGCATCCAACACTGTGCCTCCGGCTGAACCGCTACCGCCTGCTTCCGTCCCAAAAATCTCCACCTCCGCTCCGAGCGAACCGGCGTTCTCCAAGGAAGGTGAGATCTGTCCGCTCGAAACCATGCCGCGATTGAGGCCCGAGCAGAGGTCTCCGACATCTTGCACGCTGCCGTCCTTCAGGCTATCAAGACCACACTCACCACACTCACATTTGCGTCTTTCCCCATTCCAGCAAGCACCTTCTACTCGTCATACATCCTGCCTTTCCGGCCTGCATTCGTTCGCAAATCCTTGTCTGATGCACAATCACAGCCATCATCCAGTGAAACGTCGTCGTCGTACCCACAGATTGACATCAAACACTCCAGCTTCAAGTCACTCATCGCATTTTTCAAATTTCTGGATAACCGGCGGATTTTGTCACTCAAAGACGTGAAACCGGAACCCCTCGTGATGAGTGTGTTGGCCACCCATCCTTGTGTGGTTGCACATCAACCGTATACATCACTTCGAGATGTTCAAATTAAGGAAGAGAAAATAGAGGGAGAGGAGAGGTCCAAGGTACGAAAAATGAAGGTGAAAGAGTTGTGGAAGCCGCATGCTCCCAGCGGATCCGCCAAGTTTTTTTCCGAGGGAGGGTTCAAGTACGTGCTCTCTAATCTCATGTCCGCAATGACTTGCTGACGTCGTCTCGGTTGATGTAATGTGGTACAGCTCCGAGGAGCTGTACACTTATTCGGATCTGAAGTCGGCAGTGAACAAGTATGTCGCCGCGCGTCAACTCACAAACGCGCGAGATCAGTCGTATGTCAACGTTGGGACGGACGAAGTGCTGCTCTCGACCGTGCGTGCAAAAGGCGAGGCCCCTGAGAGTGTCGAGTTCCTGAAGCGAGAAGACATTATACGGAGACTATCAGAGAAGATGCAGAGCTGGTACGAGGTGCAGGCAGAGGGAAAAGATGCGGTACTCAAGTACGTCACGTTTTCGGCTATGCACGGTGTCACAGGGGGCCTCATGTAATGTTGATAGGAAGGGACAGTTGAAACCCATTTCGGTCGCGGTCAAGGCTCGACAGGGCAGAAAGGCGAATACGCTGGTGACAGGGTTCGAGCCGTTTTTCCTCGAGGGGGGAGAGATGGCGGACGAGCTCAGACGGCTATGTGCAACGTCTGGTATGTATTCGGGGACCTGTCCTTGCTTCCTCGAAAATGACGTGGGTACTGGCAGTGTCTCCTAGGCCCGGAAAAGCATCGGGACTAGAAGTACTGGTACAAGGGAGACAGATCAAGAAGGTGACCGAATTCCTGCTCTCGAGGGGAGTTCCGAAGGAGTGGATAGTGTCAGTGGACAAGTTGACTGCAAAGAAGTGATACACTTGGATCACAATGGCATTAGTGTTTGCAAGCCACGGGTAACGAGTACGGTTGGCACTCATAGGTAACTCGACAAAGAGAATTTGGTTTCACTGGCAATGTATAGATCTGTGAGCCAGACTGACCTGACTCCGGCCCGGCTATTACTATTTGTTCCCGCGTTTCCGACTTCCACTCAGGTCGTTGGATACGATGACCACGACTACTGCTCTCTTCCGAGTCTTCGCTGTTCCCTACGCCAATCTCGTCGCGCAGTCCGTTCCGTCATGTCTTGCAAACAGCTTTTATGGCATTTACGGCGAGCAGGCCATCTTCAAGCTCACCGAGTCTGTCTGTGTCCATCAGCTCGTCCAAAGCAGCCTTTCCATGATCGTATCGCTGCCAGCTGGCAACGAGCAGCTCGTTTGGATCCAGGAATCCGCCATCGACGTTGCCCTCAGAACAACCGAGTGCGACGCTGAAGTGGAGGACTTCTTCCAATGGCTCCGCACCGACGACGCTGTCGTCCCTCCAGCAAGCGACTACCAGACTGTGCTACTCGCGCCCGAACCTTTGCCCGTCCTCTCTCTGCTCAGCTACAACCCCACACTCAGATCCGCCCTCGTTGCCGTCCCAGATGACACAGCCGCCCACGCGCTCTCGACTTTCCTCCCGCGCTACTGGAAGGCCTCCCCAATCCCACCCACCCCTGTCGTATTCCGCCCCGTCCCGGAGGACGCCGTCGATTACGTGCGAGAGCTCCTCGCATCTTCTCACTTTGATCCCGTCGTCGCAAGCATAGTCAACGGTATCTCTGTCAACGGCATGCGCAAGGATATTCGTTATCTGACCAACGAGGACGGTACGTCTGGGATCGAGTCGCGCCATTCGTTTTCCGGTGGCTCGCGCGTCGCCGCAGCATGGCTTCAGGAGAAGCTCGAGCACACTGGTGCAGCATGCGAGCTCAAGCCGTTCTTGACCGGCTTTGCACCCAACGTCGTCTGGTATGGTGCTCTCTTGACTCCTCGTATCCGTAGACGTTGATGGATGTGATCTTATGTAAAGTAGATACGCAGGCACGGTAGACCCGCAGTCAATCGTTCTGATCTCTGGTCACTATGATTCACGTGGGTCGTTTGGTTCGTCACGCGTGAGTGCATGCGCGGTACTGTAATCGCTGGGTGACATGGTAGTGTTGTAGGCACCTGGTGGCAACGACGATGGTTCTGGCACCATCTCGTTGCTCGCGATTGCTCACCGAATTAAGGAGCTTGGCGTCAAGTTCCATTCGACCGTCGAGCTCGTCGTGTTTGCTGGCGAAGAGCAAGGATTGCTCGGCTCGAGAGCATATGCTCGTATGTGCTCATTTTGGCACACCCGCTGTTCCCTGACTCCACATAGAGCATTATAGGAGAATTGCGCGCACGGGAAGCCAATGTGACGCTGATGATACAAGCGGACATGCTCGCATATCACGCTCCAAATGAGCCTTCTCAGCTTGGGTTGCCGAAGTTGTTCGTCACCTTTCATCTCTCCGTCTGCCGCCGTACAGTGCGACTGACAAGTCAACGCCCAGCATTGGCACGCCCGAGGTCGCGGAGCTCGTTACAAAGCTGGCTGCGATATACAGCCCTGAGCTCACCGTCGGGTACACGGCTGCCTGCTGCAGCGATCATCAGGTATGTACCACGCGATTTCCTTGGTATGGAAGCGGGATGGTGACTGGGTATTCTCTCCCAAGTCTTTCCATGAGCAAGGATACGCTGCTACGCAGGTCTTTGAACGTGCTGGACCGAGTAAGTCTAGTTACAAAAACTGACGATGATGTTGACATGTTTCATCGTTCGTTTCGTCTAGTCGCGGATCCCATGTATCACAACAGTGGTGCGTACCTGTGATGTCTTGAGGCGGTCTTTGTGAACGTATCTCTCTAATGCTGTGCCAGGTGATGTGAGCGAGAGACCAGGATACGACCTCAAACAGGTCCGGTATATCTCAAGAGTCCAGGTGAGGTGTTCCCTTGGGTAACATGTGAGGTACCAATCAAGGTATTGCTTCCAGTTCGCGACTTTGTTACACGCTGCGGGCTTTGAACTTCCTGAGGTGGATGATTAGTGGACCGGAATGGCGGGCTGGTTGGTCACAAATAGCTTAATCTTATGCGTATTTGAATCAGCATCTCGTCCATGCGGAATTGCTATGAAATCCACATCCTACGACGTGGAATGCAGCCTTATTACTAGAGATGTGATTGCGAAGTGTGGTAATGGGGAAAGCTATATAGATGCTGAACTTCTATACGTTGCGATACTCAAAGGCAGGACTACCAGGTTCCGAGGTCTCTATGATCGATGGCGTGAAACCCGGTCCGTCTCTCTGCAACGCCTCATCGACCAAGAACACCTCCGCATTGACCAGGTTCAGCGACCGTTTCAGATATGGCATGAACTCGGCCAGGACTTGCGACTCGGAGAACGACAGACTTCGGTTGAAAGCAGCCTTGGACCCAAAGTCCTGCATCCGTTTCTGTGCATGCGGTACCAATCAGCCCAATCTTTTTTTTTTTTTTCGAAGCGACACGTTATGTCGACCATGTTACTTACCTTGAACGCCTGCACGAACGGCATCACGCGTTTATCCTTGATCAACCCTTTCTCCGTCAAGATCGTCCTCACGCGTACGTCGTCCACCCGGTCCTCAGCCTCCGAATACGCCTCCCTTACCGCCTGCACGCAGATCTCCTGCCACTCTGGGAACCGCGTCGCCACGTACACCCGGACGCTCTTGGGCGACTTGGGGTCGAACGACGGGCCGTCCGGTTTGCCCCTTTTGCCCTTTTGTAGCTTTTTGAGGAGGGTCGTCTCGGCGTCGCGTATCATCTTGAGCGTGCCGCGCATGTACGCGCCGGCTTCGATGAGGGTGCGGTCGGCTGTGCGGCCTGGGTCGGGCCAATGCGCGAGCTGGATCGATTGGGGTTCGTGCAGAAACGCGAGCCAGATGTGTTCGGCAGAGTGGGGGGCAAACGGGGTCATGAGCAGGGTGGAGGCGCGAATCCAGTATTTGACTAGCTCGACGTGCATACCGACGTCGGCGGTGACCTCACGATACCAATCACGGATGTTTTGGAACTCGTAGAAGCCATACTTCAGGGCGTCCTTGAAGGAGATGCTAGAGAGTAGAGTGAAAGATGAGGCCCGCGGAAGACACGATCAGAGAGAAAGCTGGACGTACGTGTCGTAGTGGTGCTTGGTGATGTTGATGTGGTCGATGATTTCTTCCTCGAAGACGCGATCGTGGTAGTTCCTGGGGCCGACCCTCAACTTGGTTTCGTCTTTCAACATGTCCTAAGCATTCCTGTCAGTAAATTGCGTATGTATGCAAAGAGCCGAACACGCACCTCGCACCATCCAAGCAATGTGTGCAAACGCAGGATATTCGCGTTGGCCGTCTTTTCGTCAAAGTTGGCGTCCTCGACACCATCACCAGCATCAGCCAAGGTCAAACGCATAGCATCCGCACCAAACTTCTCGATACCCTCTCGGAGCGTCAACGAATTCCCCTTGCTCTTCGACATTTTTTGTCCATTGATCATCAAGTGGCCGTTCGTACGGATGCCCAGAGGCAACTTGTTCTCTGGGAAGACTGCGACGTGATTGTACAGTGAGAACGTCAGGTGGTTTTGCACCAGGTCCTTGCCGGACGAACGCATGTCAAAGGGGTAAAAATAGTTGAATTCATGCTTCATCACGTCGGCTTTCTCTCTCGGGAAGGGCTCCGGATTGGGCCAGGGACCATTGCAGAACACATATTCCCAAGCTTGGTCGGTCATTTGTTCAGCTGTCACGCCCAGAGGGCCGACGGCGTGTCCAGTGATATCGCCACCTGTGTCGATCAAAGTAGTGGATGAGATCGGATCAGCAGGGGCAGTGTAGCGTGAGGCGTACCTTGGAGTAGATGGGCGACGGTGTAGTAGGCCATGTAGA
This sequence comes from Boletus sp. NGJ, assembly GCA_019096195.1. Lineage (NCBI taxonomy): Eukaryota > Fungi > Basidiomycota > Agaricomycetes > Boletales > Boletaceae > Boletus > Boletus sp. NGJ. Next base: position 182,390 of record JAGTXK010000030.1, read on the forward strand.
TTGTCGAATCACTCAAGCTTTCAACCATGAACTGAGGATCCCAGGGCATCTTTGATCCCAAGCCATACGTACGCGCGCAAGCCCATTGGTTCAGCCAGGCCAAGGTTGACTCGAATAAATTACGGGTTTCCACCGTCCATGTGTCCATCCTCGCCAAGAGTCTGAAGAGAAGAAAAGCGGATGGTTACTGCAACAAAACACGCGTGAGTCCAAGGAATGAACACACCTCTCGGTCTGTGCTCTCCAACTCGGTTCACCGTAGTCTATGTACCACTGGTCCATCAAGGCAACGACGCACTCATCTGCACTACGCGACACGACCAAGCTCTCAGGCTCCGCGTAGGCGACAGCCAATCCTCTTTCTATCAGCTGCGCGCGAACCTTTGGTTTGGCATCCTGGACCGATTCCCCTTTAAAGTCACCGATGATCATAGTGCCACCGTAGAAACCCTCTTTGTACGCGATCTCCTTTGCATCCGCGAGCGCATTGGCATCTTTAGGCGATTGAATCTTCAAGTCTTTGCAAACCTCGACGGCTGTAAGGTCCCCGTATTTGGTGGTCTTGATGACAGGAACAGGTGTGAAGTCCAGCCATTGAGGATCCACTTTGTAGTACTCGGCCTTTTTACGCAGTTCTTCCGTCGTCGCGTAATCGTCTGGTGAATCGGAGGGTACAGAGGTGACGACGCCAGTTCCCTGTCATATATATCTTGAGTGTGACTGTAAAGACGGAACAAATGAGATTGTCGTGCCTTGGTTGCTTTGACGCTCTCCATCGGTAGTACATATACTTCGGGGATGACACCAAAGGGGGCCTTGACTTTCGTCCCAACAATGCTTGCACCGTCGATCTCCAACAACTGCACGATCTCCCCGCGCGAGGGCGAAAGTCCTTGGAAGGCCATATTGCGTGCTGCTCGGTAAGACACGAGGAAGGCATCGCTGTCGTTAATGGCAAAAATGCCATACTTCAAGGATGGACCGACGAAACAGTTTGTTTGACCATACCTGCAACCGGACAGCGTGAGAAACAAATATTGGGACGTGAGCATGACGAATCGTACATCGTTTCTGGGCGCAGGGTGGCAGGGACCAAGTACACTGTTCTTCCTTTCCAACTCTACCCTCGACGACCGCCTTGGCTGCGGGGCTCCATTCGACCACTTCCATTTTGATGGCGACGTACTCCTGTGGGCCAACACCTTCTCCGTCCGATCGATCGTGGTCCATGCATGGTTGGCCGTCTTTTGGACTGTAGATGGTATATCGTTCGCCAAACTTGATTTTACCAAGTCTGTGCAGCTTGTTCATCTGCCATCGGACAAAGGAGTCATAGTATGGATTGATATCGGTGGTGAGGAAAGAGCGACGCCAGTCTATCCGGTTACCCATAGCGTTGTTATCACCCTAGGATGAAATGATACGTCAAAGAAGAAGTGATTTCCGATGTGTAACATACTTTGCAGATCGGTGGAAAGTAAGACAGCCAATGATAAGGATCAGCAAACTTTTTGACCTCTTCGCGGGGCACGCCGATGGATTCCATGATTTGGAATTGATAAGTCAGGCCTGTGGATTTGGCGGCCACTTTTCCTTTTGTCGCTTTTCCGACCTGCGTAGTCGGAGGAGCGGGGCCATTCTCGGTCACCTTGGGAGTCTCGTCTTCCACAGTCGGATCATATCGCTCAAAGTTTTCACCGAAGAGCTCCATCTCACGGATGATTTTGTCTGATGCTGCCTGATGGGGGTGAGCCGAATGAATGATGGGACCGAAGTAGCTTGTGATGTAGACAAACCTTGATTGGCATCCCGGTTACATGCAGACCATGAGGGAACAAGACGCGCTTTCCGAGCATGCGTTGATATCCGGCAGCAAACTCGACTTTTGAGATAGTAAAAGCGTGACCGAGGTGCAGAGAGCCATTCATGTAGGGGTAGGGAAAGTTTCCAAACCACTTTGGGTATTTCTCCTGGATCTGTTCTGGGGAAAGTCCACGGAGTTCGTCCTGTGATGGAGCAGTGGTTTCGAAGAGACGATCCTCCTGCCATCGAGCTTGGTATTTGTTTTCCAAGGATTTCAGGTAATCTCGCTTTCCTGTCTGGACGCAGATGAGTGTCTCCTACGGCATACAGAGCGAGAGACATGCCTGGGCGAGTTCTATGGTATTAGCCATGGTGAGTGATGCTTGACGGACCTGTGGATGTACAGATATTTTACAGCGCCAGAGAAGGCGACTAGTCGCGGTGTATCGCAACAGAGCTGTAATCTTGTCCGGATAGATTGTAATCAGCCTTGTCAGTTTTTTCCTATCCCGCCGAGTCACAATAGACTCGATCGAGAAACCCCCACGGCTATTTGTTCAGTCACCGCTGCAAACATGCCCAAATTCAATGTCACACGCGCGTCCCGTCACGCGTGACACGTTCATCCCTCCCGAGTCCCGACATCATGCCTGGGCCATGTAACACTAACAACAGGAGAAAGAAGAAGCAACACAAGAAGAATCAACACGTCTCACAGCCCTCTCCAACACTCCCAGAGCCACGCCCCAAAACTCACGACCTTGACGACTCCGCTCACGACGATGCTCATCCATATGTTGACGGCATTTTCATCGCTACCCCCAACATATACGATCCAGGAAACGGGCCTCGCGTCCGCAATACGCGTGCCTTTCTCTCGTCTTTCTTTGCTCAGCCCCCCGCCTTGGATGATGAATTGTGCGCAGAGTTTGCCCAAGAAGAGATCCTACAAATGCTATGCACTGTCCTACCCGAAGAAACAGCTATAGTACGTTTACCTGCTTGAGCCGGCTCACGCATACCGATCTCCATCCAGATCCTCTGGTACAACAAGAGTAGAGCCACAGGTCGTGTCTGTCCTTCGTGTCGACGCTTGTACAGTTTGGGCGACGTCCTTCCAGACCTTATCCAGGACACTCCCAAATTCCTCCCTGAGCCTCGATCACCGTATCTTGCTCGTGAACAAGATATATCTGGCTTATGTAGGTGATCTCTGAGCCATGGGCCGATGTGCTGACAATTCAATTCCTTAGGTTCACCACTCTGCTTCATTGTGGCATCGTTCAATCACCCTAGCGCTATCAAGACTACTTGGGGTCGTTTAGCAGAAGAAATAGACGACTACACCTGGGAACTCCTCAATAAACCAGGCTCGGGCGCTGGTGACCAAGGACTCGGCCTGCTCGTCAAAATGGCGCGACTTCCTGACTTGGGCCTGGGACAGTTGTGTCTGCCTGACGTTGATTTCGAATCCAATGGCTAGTATCTCATTCCGTCAGACTACTCTACCTGCTTTCGAGGTAAGCTCTGAAACCAGAGTGTTTCTTTGCGCAACTAATATAGATGGGCAGCCTGCTTTCGTGCAACTATCTATGTATACTGTAGATCTGCCCATAATTACACACGGGGAACACATGGGGACAATATCTATGTAGTGTATAGACCTTGGGATTTACATCAATATTGGCACTGAGAAGTGGCTACGCCCGGGGACATGGCCGATGAGGCCGGCCGAGAGACAGATGGAACGCGCGTAGTGCAACGCGTCGACGCGCCGGAGATGTCCGGGAATGCCATCTTGTTGAACGGCGCTTACGTGAGCGAGTCCGTGCTCAATTCTCACGGTTGGAAAATGCCAGGTGTCCCCTTATACGAGGCTCCCACCCGCCAAACGCTCCCAGCCAACCTTGCCTATAGCTGTATTCTGCGGTCAACCCGCCTAAATCAATCACTCCCCTACCTCACCTCACTGTAGCATACAATAAAGGTTGGCCCACCTTTCTGATTTTATCTAGTCATCCATCGTCTTCCTCGATGCCTGGCGATGCTAGACAGCCCTTTTTGTCCCCGTCGCTCCCAGTCGTCGGCGTTGTGCTCTGTCACACCCGCACTGGTGCCGTGTTTGTTTGGCCACCGACGCGTCAACGCGCATCGTGTTCCACAACACTCCACTTAACTTTCACACCTTTTCGCGTGCTCACGACGTGTTGAATCGTTTACTAATTCGTTTTTTCTCTTCTAGATGCCCAAGGAAGCCAAACCCAAGGTTTGTTCATCACACCTTGCCTACCAATCACCCATATAGCTGCATATATGCTATGTCTTACTTCAATCCATGCCCTCTTTTACTGTTTTTTCATACCTTGTTACTCATACTCGTCGACAGCGCAAGGCCGCTGAGAAATCCGAAGCCAAAACTGCCAAAGGCACCAAGTCAAAGTCCAAGGGGGGGCCAAAGCGAGCTCTTTCTGCTTACATGTTCTTCAGCCAAGATTGGAGAGAGAGAATCAAGTCCGAGAACCCAGATGCTGGGTTTGGTCAGTGGGTCCCTCTTATCGTGTGACATCCATCTAATGGTTGTTCACAGGCGAGGTCGGCAAGCTTCTCGGAGCGAAATGGAAGGAGCTCGACGAAGACGAGAAGAAGGTAAACACTTTCCCGCTTTGTCACACATGTGCTAATGATCCATCAGCCATATCTTGATATGGCTGCAAAGGATAAAGCACGGGCTGAGGAAGAGAAAGCATCCTTGGCTGGCGTGAGTTCGCTTCTCTTATGTTTGGCTCTAGTTAACTTCTGAACCAAACAGACAAAGGTCGCCTCCAAAGAAAGTGGTGAAGAGGTCGCTGACGACGATGAGGAGTAATCGGCGAAACTCCGTGACGTCTCTGTACATATTCAGGACACTGTCTTTCCTCCTCCCTCATTGCAACATAATCACGATTAGCCCCCTTCGTGGAGTGTTCCTAGTATAATAACTTCGCCCCCTGCGAGACACGTGCCTACCAACCTTCCTTAGCCCGTTCGATTGTAACTTGCTCTTTTAAATGTCTCTGTGCTCTCATGTTTTTGCTCACCATTGTTCTTCGTACACCCGGTTCCATATGTTGTCCGTATTTGCTACGTTCAAAAATGATTGTATTTTTTTACGATCTCACCGCCAGGACACACAGTGACGTAATGTCTGCATCAGGTCAGGTGACCCTGTCACGTGCGCTCCAACCGAGACGCGAATGACTCTTTGCCACGTTCATCCACTACGTACGCGATGTCTTACGGAAAGGGGAAGGTGAAAGCGTCTGCATATCAACAGAGTCAGGTCGCATCTCTCATCGATGTGGCCCATTTATTGACGATGTCTTTGCACAGGGATTTTAGACTCGATTCCTGCGCCGCTAGGTACAGAGGTCTTCACGCATCCAAAGATTCACGAGGCCTTGACCTAAACCACGCAGAACCGGATTCCGATCCAGAATTCAATGCTGGAGCGTTCGTTTACGAGACGAAAGGGAATCGAAAACGTGGTCGTAAATCGTCGGACGCATCCCTACCCCGCAAGTCCCGGGCGAGACGGAGTGACGTCCTCGGTGGTACTCGACCTTCGAGTAGTTCTGGTGAGTGTATATCTATGTGTAGGTGGTGTGTATACAGTTTGTATGGCACAGGAAAGGCGTCCCGTCGCATTGAAGAGCCAAAAACGAATCCTCTCTTGCAATATTTCGGTATGAAATTGTGGTTTTGCGTATCTCACGGACATGTATCGACATTGACTTACTCAGGTGATGACCTGGGCCTACACTCTGCCTCTGAGGATGAAGAAGGCGCAGAGATGGATGACGAGATGGATGACGTCAGCTTAAACAAGGACAGTGACACGGAGGAACCTATTGTTTCTAGAACATTGACGGTATTTTCGAAATCAAAAGAGGGACCGTCAAATACAGGCAGCGTCACCCCGATTGTGGACGATTCTGAGACCGAATCAGAGTCGGAAGCAGAACCGATACAAACACTGAAACGCAAGTCACCCTTGTTTTCTCAAGCCGTGCCCCCGTCAGAACGCAAGCAGGCACCTCCCGCGGAGGGTACGTCATCGACTACAAAAAGTTTTTCCAATTCGCGAGTTAATTCGTTGTAGATGATTCTGAGACCGAATCGGAATCAGAGGATGAACTCATGAAAAACGCACGTTCCACTGGTATGCAGTCACAAATGTTCTCCATTGAAATCAAGAAATTGACGTCTTCCAGCCCAAATGGCTTCCGCTGTCCCATCAGACTCCGAGACAGAATCTGAAGACGAAGAGGACACGATTGCCAATCCCGTATGCACCCCCATCGCACTAGTCGCTTTCCTTACATTGAATCCATCTTCTACAGGCTTTCAGTCCACGACCAGGCTTTCCGCTTCGCGAGGGCCAGAAATACCTAGGTTCTTTTGTCCTAAACCGCGACAAGGGTATCAAGGTACCAGCCACGATCAACACTTATCTAAGAGAATACCAACGTGAGGGCGTGAAGTTTTTCTGGGACCTGTATGATGGGGGACAAGGCGGCCTGCTTGGCGATGATATGGGTCTTGTACGTCAATTATCTCGTTTCTGCTCCTAGCTCTGAGGCTCCCTTTGCACTGCTTTGATTATAGGGTAAGTGCTAATTGTATTGTATATCGTGGCATCCCGCAGCTTAGCCACGGTACGATATGGTAGGCAAGACCATTCAAGTGATATCGTTCCTCTCTGCTATCATGAAAAAGCACGGGGATCAGAGAGATGTGGATCGAAGACGAAACCATGTCTCAAAGCTCCAAGACGGTATAGAATGGAAAAAGCGTCGAACTCTTCCTCCCGCGAATGACGTATGGCCGACTTGTTTGATCATTGCACCATCCACGGTGGTCGCCAACTGGGAGCGCGAGCTTGAGACAGTGAGTGCTGTCAGGTTTTCACGACAGCAACTCCACTCAACTGGCAAGCTATCAGTGGGGCTATTTTGAAGTTGGTTCTTATACTGACTCGCCGACGCGCCGAGAGGAGGTCCTCACGGATTTCAAGATGGGACGTCTAGATGTAGGTAAGTGTAGGCTTTCACTTGACGTCCGTACAAGGCCTACTAGTATCCTCGTAGTAATCACTTCGTTTGACCTCGCGCGCAAGGATATCTCGTTACTCGACGAGCTACCTTGGTCGGTTATCATAGTCGACGAAGTGCACCGTGTCAAAAACCCTCGATCCAAGATTACCATGGCGTACCACCAGTTTGCGTGCATGAGGCGGTTCGGCTTGACAGGAACAGCGATACAGAATTCTTACAATGAGTTATGGACAATCCTTGACTGGACGAACCCTGGGCAACTGGGGTCGATGAAACAATGGAAAGGATTCGTCGTCAAGCCGTTGACTGTGGGCCAATCGGCGAATGCGACGGAAGAAGAGAGGACCAAAGCGTTGGTACGCCGCGACGTCTTACGTCGTTCGAAGAGTATGGCTGAATCTCTGTAGGCTGTCGCAACGATTGTTAGGGACAAGTTGCTGCCAAAGTTCTTCAAACGAAGGTAAACTATCTGTCATTGTATCACCTCGGCCCTCTAACGAGTCTTCAAGGACCAAGGATATCATTAAGAATCAGGTAAGTGATCCCGCTCTCGATCCCGTATCCTGTGACAAAGAAAAATCGCACAGCTACCAACAAAGTTTGACGAGGTAGTCTTCTGTCCTCTGACACCGCAACAAATTAAAGTGTACAAGCGCATTCTTGCAATGGACTCAGTCCAGAACATCGTCCGGAAAGACGAACTCTGTGATTGTAGATCAAGTAAAAAGTTCGTTCGCAACGGAGAGGGCTGGTTAACGGTCGCTGATATTTCTCCAAGGCGTAAAGATTGTTGTCATCCTTTCGGAAAGGGAGACGTTTTGAAGTTCACGTCAATCTTAATCAAGATCTCAAACCACTTGGCGCTGATCCTCCCAGGTAACGCCTTTCATAGGTCAAGTAACACACAGCTAACAAGTATTTTTAGCGCCTACCGATAGTCAAGAGCAGGTGAGAGATTCAGGGATCTGATTATGTTTTGCATTTTCATTGTACAGACCGTCCGGCACCGTGAGCTCGCCGAGTTCGCATTTGCAGGGGGATCTGTCCCAAAATTCGCTACAGCGATGATGCAGCCATCTTTCTGTGGCAAATGGACTGTGAGTGGTAAAGGTTCCCGATAGTCATGCCTATCTAACGATTTTGTCTACAGGTTCTTGATACACTGCTCAAAGATTGGAGAAAGGATCGCTCGAACAAGGTTCTCATTTTTACAAAATCAGTCAAGTTACTTGAGATGCTAGAATTCCATCTCAGCAACCGCGGTGCGATCAAATTGTTTATGAAAAGTCGAGGCGCCGTGTGTTCATGCCAGCATAGGTTATGGTTTTCTGAAACTAGACGGATCCACAAGTCAACCCGAGAGTAAGCAATAGAGTGTCGTCTTCGGCGCTGGAGGAACTCACTCCATACAGGGATGCCGATGATTGATAGATTTCATCAAGATCCGGATGTCTTCTTATTCCTGATCTCCACCCTGGCTGGGGGGGACCGGTCTGAACTTGACTGGCGCCAACAAAGTGGTCATCTTTGGTAAGTGCAGATGAATCGCTGGTTTACTTTTTCTTTTTTTTTTTGACGAGGCTAACGCTGTACAGACCCTAACTGGAGTGAGTGCACTAGACTTCACTTGGTGCTGGCTCTCGTTGACCATTTGGTCCACATTCAGATCCCGCCCATGACCTACAAGCTATGGATAGGGCCTACCGTTTCGGTCAGACCCGTGACGTCTACGTTTATCGACTCCTGGGAGCAGGCTCCATTGAAGAATTAATATATGCTCGGCAGCTTTACAAGCAACAGCAAATGGCCATTGGCTACCAGGCTAGTGTGCAAACGAGGTGAGGATTTTTGTCCGAATAGTTGACAGTTGAGCGCGACAGGAATGGTGTTATCAGGTATTTCTCGGGTGTGCAAGGAGATACCAGTAGACAAGGCGAGCTTTTTGGTGCGAAGAATATATTCAAACTTCACGAGAATACCCTTGCTACCAAACTCGCGGTAAGCTTAGGGGATTGGACCCACGTCTGTGACAGCTGGACTCAGAAGTTTGATATCAGATCGAAAAAGCATCTATCATTGAACTTGACTGGGCCCTGGCGCATCTCCGGGGGAAATCGAGGCGACAATCAAGGACCAAGGAAGACTGGGTGCAGGAAGTAGACCCAAAAAGGGGGGAAGGAGGAGGTAGACATAGTATCCGTACCATTTTACCCCCCCAGACATTGACGTCCCTTGTAGGCGGATCTGCGAGGGTTGACTGCTCTGCTCTTTGATGATGGTAAGTGAACAGTCCTCTGTTCATTGGAAAGAATGACAAGTTTTTGCGTCAGACCCTCCCGAGGTTCTCGATGAGAATGACATGCACAAGACGCTGGGTGCGCTTGGCGTGAAGTACAGTCATCGCAACGATGACGTGTTACTTCCAAGTCGAATCGAGGAGGAACGATCCAGGAAGGCACTCAAGGTACAGATCAGTTGGAATAGCTCGTTCAGAATGCTCGACTTGCTCCAGGAACATAAACGACGCAAAGCTGCCGCAAGAAAGTCCAAGGAGGCTGAAGCCGAGACTAAACGGTCGAAAACACCAGAAATGGAGTGGCCTCCGAAGCGTAAGCATCACAAGGCGCCGCTCATGCCAATAGAACAGTAAGTTGGTTGTTCTCCGGATTCTTGATGCGTTATTCAGACATTTTGCGTGTCCTTCCAGGCTCGCGTCTCGTCAGAAGGCTTTGATCGAGTTGGGATACATCAAGGACCCGTCACATGTGCCTGTATTCGCTCAGTCTTTGTGAGTCTTGGTTGTAGCTGCGTTGACACTCTGGCAAGTTATTGATCATCTCTCAGCGGGAGAAAATCTATTGAGGAGCGAGAAGAAATACTTGGTAAACTCGATGAACATGCGCGGCATTGTCCCTAGGGAAGAGCGACTACTCTGCGTACAAGGCTTCCAGGGTATGTGCTCGAGTCACTCAAGCGATCGCGGGGGAAGGAACCGCTGGAACTTGGAACTGCTCCCACTTGCAATAGACTTGAGGTTGGAGCCCAGTGCTTCGACTTTCGAGTCTTGTAATGAGGATTCATGATGGGCTCAAGCTCGGTGAGACACGCGATCGGCGCTAAAGCTTTTGCTTAGGTTTCGTGGTTGCGCGACATGATCTGGTCCTTTTGACGACGAAGATATAAAAAAAAATCATTCTTCCGAACTAGTAATCGACACATCATGGTGGCACTATACTAGTACTATCGCCGAATGCCAAGTTGCCAGCTGTACAACTTGGATCCGAGCGTCCAATTCTATGCAACTCAATTGCAGACTGATAAGCGGTTCGAAAAATCCTGCAGCCTGGTAATTCAGTTTCGTAAGGCCTCCTAAATAGATACAGCATGCAGTACTTATAGGTACATCGAATCCCTGATTGAGATTCTAGGCACTTTAGGTCGGCTAAGGAGGCACTCCATCTGGTCTATGGTGAAAACGTTGTCCCGATTTCAATAGGGACTCTGAGAGGGGTTTGCAAGCAGCAGCGAAAAGTTGTCGGACGTCGGATTGCTCAAATAATAGCACACACTAGGGCCTAGTATGTCCATTCGCGTACTAATGGGTCCGTGTACCACACCGTGACTGGTGGCGTTCAAATGATGCACCTGAATCTTATCACGCCCCAGCCAATAGTCATCACGGCAGCTACAGGCCCAAACACACTGCCTTCTCCATAGATATGGCACCATTCACGGTTTGTAGGTTTGAACTGGCACCGGGCGCTCATGCGTAATAACAACGCCACGCAATCCCTTGAAGGGCACTTTGACAAAGTTGCGTTACGAACTTAAAAGATGAATAACGTAACGCAATAATAACCGGATGCCCTAATACATATAAGTATAGTGGGTTGCTCGGCGCCGCCTCGCAATTCCACCCTATTGCATAGGTTGTTTCCGTCTGCCATGTCAGCGAGCACAGTTACGACCGAGTTGGTTTGGGGTCCTGAGTTGATAGGTAGGCAAGAAGACCTGAGAGCACCGATAATGAATGACTGACCGTTTCTTAGGTCTGATGTTGGGATTAACGTGCGTCTACCTATCCGCTTGCAACTCGTTTATCAGCATGTTTGACCTCATGCTAGCTTGTATGGGATCGAAACTGGTCAACTCATATACTACATGCAAGCGTTTCCATGCGACAGGCTCCAACTCAAAGCGCTGGTAAACATTCCTAGTTGTACAGGTTTTCTAGTCCTTATATGAATGTCCCCTGCGCAGGTACTGGCTGTTTTGTGCGTTGTCACTATAGGGTTTGCACTGTGTCTGATTCTCGACCAGCGTCTTTGACAGCGCACTGACATCGGAGGAGGTGTGGTTGCAGCATCGCCTTTTAATTGAGTGTCGGTCAAATACCTCGCCGGAGTGTGTGACCCATATTCCTCCGTAGGTCACTAGAAAAAGAAACTTTTATTCGAGCTGATGTTGTTTGCTCACTAGATTTACAACCGTGGGTGGCTAATTCAACTGGATTTCGGGGAATATGTACTGAGTACGCAAACCAATCAAGTTTGGTGTGAGTATGGTGGTGAGTGGCACGCTCGACCAAAGATTTCGTGAATGACAGTATTCAAGTTCTGGATCACCTTCGTAGTCCAAAGGTAGCCTTATACAACTATACTGACGCAATGATCTCATGATTAATTTTGTAATAGCTTCTACGCTCACCGAGTCTGGATAAGTAAGTGGCCACGGAATTTCCTCCATCACTAATAACTTCTATTTTACAGTCACTGGTCGGAACCGAGTCATCACATCCGCCGTGGTACGCCATGTAGATTCTATTCACGGAGATTAGCTGAATTGAAAGCGGCAGCTTCTGCTCGCCTTTATTCAGCTGGGTAAGAAGTCAAATAAAATCTCTGATATTCTTGACCTAACGATCTACCAGTGATTGGATCACGTTCGTGTCTCTTCATTCCTTCCGTCAACTACCTGCGTTAATTGATATGATCGGGGACACTGCAGTGGTTACGATAGACTTGTAGGTGGATAGATAGCATACCCCCGGACTTTTCATTGATGGTTTTACAGAATACGCACGCCGACATACCAACTTCTGCTCACCTCTCAGGTGCGGTGTTACCAGACTGCAGGTGCTAGAGTCACGACCGGGTCATTAGGTTTTGCCATTGAACGCAGTAGTGAGCGCTCTTTGCGATGCGCTTATCACGGTGTCTATCATTTATCACCTGCGGCCAGCGAGGACAGGTGTAACTCGGTATTTCCCTCCTCTTTTGCATGTGGGACCTTATCCAACCCTCGGCAGACGAGATGGCTACATCAGGAGACTGAACGTGGTCTTCATTCAGATGGGACTTTTTTCCTTGTAAGTCTGTCTGAATACCTTGAGTGCTGTCATGCAGTTTTATTCCGTGGCATGCAGTATGAATACATCAGTAGTGGCGATCTTGGTAAGCACATTGGCAGAGAGCACGTTCTAAGTCGGAGTTGATGTGATTCCCAAGTACTGCATACAGGATGATGGAACATCACGGTTTCTATCTGCTGCCCCGGGTGTCCTAGTTAGCAAGAGTGAGTTCGCGGTCGGCCCACACAATTCTCTCACAAGACCCACTGATCGTCTGTCGACAGCGTTTGTGAACTCCATGCTCAGCGTGTAAGTAGATCTAATCCAGGCAGTGTTGACTCGCGTAACCGAAGTGTTCAGGTTGAATGCGCGGAAGGCAATCCGGGAAGAACAGCAAGCTCGAGCTCAACGTACCATAGATATTCCGACAGTCCCAACTATTCGGTGATATCAGTGACGGCGTCATCGAAATGCTCTACCCGATTTACATTCTCGAGGTGACTTGACAGTGTGAATGTATTCTTTGCATTGAACTCATGTCGGATTGCTGGCTACGCTCCTATGATATATTTGCGTTCGATTTTAGCATAAGAGGTGGTGTGGTGATCAAATCGTGCCAACGATTTCGTAGGATACAACAACCTGTTAAATAAAATGTTGGAGTTCGGAACTTAGGTTAGACGCAACTGAGGTTTGTTGACGTGTGTTGAAAACGCAAGGCAATGACAAATAGATACAAATACGCTCACTCGTTCCGTCACGTGGGTTAGATCTAAGCTACTACTAGGACCATTCAACCGATCTTCATCCCGTCAACTGATCACCACAGGTATATTGTTATCTCGCGTCGCTGTCCCAAATGCCCACCTCTGATCACTCCGAGGGTGCAAAACCGCCCAGTCCACGTAAGTCCACAAAGTCCAGAAGTGTATCTTTTGTCAATAGTGTTCACGTTGACGGTTGTTGCAGCGAGGTTGAGAAGCACCGATTTACCCGAAGATACCGACGGTCACTCAGTCGAACCGGAACCGTTTCTTAGTGGACATCCTATCTTGCCGGAAGACATGGGTACGTGAAACCTTTGTGGCGCGACTAATTGAATGCCTTACACCTTCGCCTTTAGACATTTCTGATTTGACACAGGCTCAGCTCTATGAAATGAATCAAGTATGTATATTCATTCGGTCCCATCGGCTTCACTCGTGACTGCTCTCCACAGAGGCTCCTTGAGGAAAGCATGGAGTCGGAGCGTCCTCTGATCTCTCCGCCTGAACTCACGTCCGTCCTGCGAGACGAATACTCCAATTCCCCCAATTTTTTGGCTCAGGTAGATACTCTGGTCAATCGAGGCTATCGGATCATAATTCGTGCCAAAGGTTGGTGTCGCATCTTCACCGGTGGCGTGATCAGATATCTCACTGTACACCCCCTTAGGCGACGGTGATTGTTTCTATCGAGGTGACCCTAATCTATCCGCTGTGATCTCACTTTTCATACATCTCAGTTCTTTAGCGTTAGCGTTTGCTCACCTGGATCGCATCATACGGTCCGCGGGGCATAACAAAGATCGGTTAGCTACAACCAGGGATATGCTCGCGAATGCTGGTTTCGACGATTGTGTCTATGGGCAACCTTATGAGATCCTCCAGAGCTTGGTTCAACCTCACCATGCTAGCCATACGAACGTAAAGGAAGAGTTTTGGCGAAGTTTCACAGACCCAGCGAGTACGTTGACAATCGAGATTTGGTATGTGTCCCTCTCACCTGTTCCCCTAGCGTCCAACTACATCGTGATGTACATGCGTCTGCTGGCTTCTGCCCAGATGCGTCTCGACGAACAATTTGCAGACTTTCTTTTCGACTCCGAGTCACAAATGCAAACTTCCGTCGACGATTTCTGCAGACGATTCGTGGAACCCCTTGGAAAAGAGGCAGGTAAGTGTGCCCACATGTCTTTTAGTGACGGGCTACCGCATCTCGAAACAAAGACCACGTCCAGGTGGCTGCCCTCGCCCAAGCGCTGAATGTTCATGTCAAGGTTGCTTACCTAGATGGGCACGCCGCAGACGGCCAGATCAACTTTGTCGATTTTTCAGAGAATGCGTCGGGCGGTGCTGAGCCACTAGTTCTACTATACCGGTGAGCGATTGTTGCGTCGATTCCGATCGGCGTCGTTGATAATCCGTTGTAATTGGTTAGACCTGGTCATTATGATATCTTGCAGAAGTACCTTTGAAAAAGCGACCGAGGTCCGGTGCAAAGGACGATAAATATGTTCGCAACATATTCCATGTAAGCTATGCATACCCGAAATGTACTGGAGGGTTGCGACGCGGTCTCCACACCGAGCGATGGTAATCTTTAGTTGAACCACGTCGCACGAAAACGCTCGCACGTGCCATGAGTTGGCCAGACCCGTGCCGCTTTATGTATGAGGGTGTCTACTCTTTGTATCGTATGATTCAACCCCGAGTTCGTAACTCAAAGTACAAACTCTCGAAGGGGTGACTCGGAGCACCCTTCGAGGGGGACTCGAATGAGATGCATTTGCAACATCGTGCGACACCCTTGCAACTGTGAGTGCTACGGTATGTCAGGGGCCATCACGAAAAACTCCTCGTATTTCGGCCAGCTCGTCAGTTCTGTAACTAACTTGAAATTGGACAGAGTCGAGTACAACAATCTGCATCCAACATTGACCTTTGTCGCTGGAGCGCGTGAGACGCCGAGCAAGTTGAACCTGACTCGGTTCGGTGATGCGATTTGGGCGATTTTCTTTTCGATATCACTACTTGCCGTCAAAGGCCCATATGCCGGTCATGTCACCCAACTACGAAACCTGGTCCAAGGAAGAGCTCATCGCGCGTCTCACCGAGCTCGAGCAACGCGTCAAAGCAGGTCCCCATTATCACAAGCGTCCTTTGAAGCGCGAAGTCTCTCCCGGTGGACGTCCGTTCCATTTCAAAGACCATCCCGTTCGCAAGATCGCGGTCAAGTTTTGCTATTCGGGATGGGAATATAATGGACTGGCGTATCAGATCGATCCTACCCCATTGCCGACTGTCGAGGAGGTCCTCTTCCGGGCGTTCGCAAAGGCGCGATTGGTAGATGCGGAGGCTGGTTTGGACGGATGTGGATGGGAGAAGTGCGGGAGGACCGACGTAGGTGTGAGCGCTGCTGGACAGGTCATCTCCCTCTGGGTGAGGAGCGCACTCCCAGTCGACAATGCGGGACCAGCATCAGACCTGGCAGGTCCATCAACCGCAAGACTGGACACTGTACCCGACGCAACGCCAGACATCGACCAACTATCCTCGGAACTCCCATCCTTTGACCTCGTCGACGAACCACCTTTCAATTCGTCCGCCCCACCCCCGCGCACCGAGGAGCTGCATTATGTTTCCATCCTCAACCGCGTGCTCCCGCCAACCATCCGCGTTCTCGCCTGGTCCCCTGTATCCCCCGACTTTTCTGCCCGGTTCAACTGCAAACATCGACATTACAAATACTTTTTCACTGCGCACGACCTCGACGTCGCCCTCATGCAACACGCCGCCACCGCCCTTGTCGGCGAACACGATTTTCGCAACCTGTCCAAACTAGACCCAGCGAAGCAGATCACCGACTTTCGTCGTCGGATCATGAGAGCTGATATTGCCCTCGTCTCGGGACAGGGAGAGAACGCCATGTATGTCTTGGACCTCGTCGGTTCCGCGTTTCTGTACCACCAAGTGCGGCACATCGTGGCTATCTTGTTTCTCGTCGGTGCGGGCCTCGAATCCCCATCGATTGTGCCCACGCTGATGAACATCGATGGGTTTGAGCGTTCCTCCCCCACTGATACCCACCTTCCCATCGTCGACCGAAAAACCAGAATACCAAATGGCAGACGCGCTGCCGCTCATGCTCTGGGATTGCGCGTTTGCAGATTCGGACGTACGATGGCAAAGTGGCGATGATGACAGTGGGGACGTTGAGGTAGCAAGGACCAAGGGCGACCTGTATCATCAGCTGCATTCTGTACACCAGCGTTCGCTCATCCATACCACCCTCGAGGCCCATTTCCTGGCAGCTGCTGCTCGGTATCATCCACCGCCCCCCCAATACTTCCCATTTAGTGTGACAGGACTGACGACGTCGGCGATCCCACTCCTAGCGAACAAGGAGCCTCCAGTCCTTGGTGTGGTCCTTGGCGGCGGTACATATAGAAGGGGGGTCAAATACATCCCCATAGTGCTGCGAAAGAGGCTCGATCATGTCGAGGTTGCTAATGCACGCTGGCGGACTGGAAAAGGCAGTCGCAGGATCGAGAGGACGGACGCGGCGTAGAATGGCACCTGATGGCGAGTAGTTGCCTGTGTCCTTCGGGAATTCGACGCGCAGTGAAGGAACAAATTAATTCCTGCTCGTTGAATACAGGGAAATAAGGAAACAGTAAGGCTAAGCAAAAGTCGCCTGCAGACATCTAATAGTGCATGTTGCAGTCGTGATGTATCTTCCGATGGTTGTTGAGATAGCACAAGGATATCGTGACTCTACTCTAGTGGTCCATTGTTCAAGTAAACATAGGCATCCTCCGTAGCTGGATTTCCAGAGAATAGCGCTGCGAGATCCTCGTCTAAAGAGGGTCAGTGGGACATGAAGAATCAAAGTGTCAACAGACTAACAAGTAGGGTCGTTCTCGATGTGCTCGAAATGTTTCAGAGCCCATGTAGTCCCAGCGGCAGCTTCATCTCGCCGTCTTTGCCTTTGTTCATTCTGAAACCAGATATTGTCACTACACCTCGAGGGTAGTAAATGAAATCCCTACCTCAATCCGGCTCTTCTCTCTTGCAGCAGTGTCAAAGTCACCTCCCCTGATACCCTTGGCAACACCATACCACAAGCGCCTGCTCTCCCATTCACCTTGTTCTTCGACTGGGGTAACAGTAACTTCCTCCTTGGGAGTCGTAACATCGTGGAACGTGGCACCAGTTGACTTGTCCGTTGATGTAGTGTGCCACGTTCCCTGAATAACACGTTCAGAAGAGTGTGCAGGATGCGTAACTGTCGCTTTAAACGAGTGGGAGGTTCCAGAGAAGTACCCCTTGCCCTTGTACTCGATCTAATATCTTAACATGAACTTGTGAGTGCCCGACATAGAGAGTGACCGTACCACGGACTGCCAGCCGTTGGATCCCCTGAATGCAACTCGTGTCGACTAGCTCGATATATGGGGAACCATACCAGAGACCATCGATGCGAAGACGTGGGAGAGTGATCAAATACTCTTCCTTCCCACCAGATGGCAGGGCAACCGTCAGGATTGCATGGCCGACCTGCTTAACGGTGATGCTACCACCTGGCTACGCGTCAGCCTGTTGTGCAAATGCACGAAGAGAGCACAGCCAGCTACGGACCGCTGAAACTTGTCTTTTGGGCATTGTGGCCATTCAACAAAATACCCATTGCATTATTTGCTATGCGATAGGCAGTGATGGGAGGGTGGTGCGAAACTTGTTCAACAATTAGGGTAGTCTTGCCACCCCGTTCCTTGGTCTCCGGCCAATAGCCATAGAACAGCCTGAGGTCATCAGCCAACATACTTCAGCCCTTGTAGTACACTCACTCTCCGAGTACAGGGTTCAAAGGCCTGAATTGATTAAGTTTGGGCTGATACGTGACTGGCGTAACTTACTTCTTCTCCGATCCCATCGATTCATTCCGGGAGGTATACTGGCCTTTGAGCGTACTCTATAAGGATCTCGATAAGCTCCGACAAGCGCAAGAACATGGAATAAGCATCACAATGAACCATCGCAATACGGCCAATGCACGGGCTTCCTCTGTCTTGCCCTCTGCGATCTTGGCAAACAACTCTGGGCGTTCACACCAGTAGGCTATAAGTAAATCAGTGTCAACTACCACACAATCCCACGCAAGCGGACACACCGGGAAATTCAGTGAGCGACGTGGGTGACAGGATGAACGGCGGGGCTGTCATTGCCGATAAATCCCCAGTAAATCCAGCGAGGCTGTAAAGATACGAAATTCAGCACACTACCACTTGCACAGGAGCTTTGACCGACGATTTCAGAAAAGATGTCCAACTGCCCTTCTGCGCTGCGGGCACGCCCTATCGAGTCACGGACGAGTGTGAATTGGATGTTTGACATACGTGCAGATTTACATTTATGCTGGTTATGGTCAGATCTACGGAAAACCTTGGACAGACTTGCCTCGCCGGCTTGCTCAGACATTTCGCTAAAATATTACGGAGGTAGGGGATGGAGTGCGCTGGCGGGATGGTCGAGGTAAATGGGCAAGATGAAACATTGCAGTGCCGCTGAACATGCTCCTGCTGGGTCACGTGAATATAGTCATGGTTGCAGACCCGAAACCACGAAAAAGGGATACACGACTATTGGGATGGGGGACGATATACTACAGCATGAGTAGAGAAATACCAATGAACTACATCGCTTCCTCTGCAGAACGCCGCACCAACCGTCGCACCTTCTTCTTGTAAGCTATCTCTATCTGTGAGTCGTGGTCCTGGGTTTGTAGAGAAACATACCAGCTGGATCAGTGCGGACTTCTTTTGCTGCATCCACGTTAGCTGGGCTGTCCGTGTTGGGGGTGTCCGAAGATAAAAGTGAGATCACACTGATGAGCTATGGTACACGACAATCAGCCTCCGCAATCAAAGATATTAAATAGCAATCGCACAATGGTCTCAACCGTATGAACTGGCATCCATCGTTCGCCCGCATCCTCGTAACCATACTGGTCGTCACCAGGAGCGTGCTGACCAAGGTTCGATGAGCCCAATTCAAACGATTCTGCACGATTCTCACCAAGATCGAAATGCAGACAACACCATCTGGGTAGACTGTGTGGCATCTCAACGTTAGATCGCTTCTTGGCTCATAAGACTACTCAACTGTTTGGGTGCCACATCGGAGTGAGGAACCTCATCTTGGGAGGCAGCAAAGGATACTCGGGTGGAAAATTCAATCGGGCCTTGAAGAAACCACCCTCGCTGGTGAGAAAGGGATCAGAAACAGAACATGTCCGACAGGAGAGGCGCTCACTAGAGAGTATCAGGTGGCCTTGTGAGGAGATCAGCGAGGTGGCATGGTGCAGCGATCCCACGGAAACGACTCACCCGATAATCATGACTTCCCATTCATATAGATTGTTATCATCAACAAGTCCTTTTCCCATAATTCTGTCAGGAATCCGTTGGAGATCGACACCAAGAACGAACATTACCCGTACCTGCGGAAAAGCCCTCGACGGGACGCTTCGTAAGCTCTGTAAGCTGGCGGCGAAGAAGGAGAGAGTTGGATGATTGTGGTGCTGGCGAACGCGACATCATTGGAAGTGGTCGATGAGGCCTTGGGGTTGAAGGTGCTTTAACCTAGCAAATCCTCAAAGATTAACGTGATCGTGCGAATCAGCTCCTGCTAAGTGTCCATCATCGATAATAATACCTCCTGGACAATTTATCCGTTTTTTTATATATAAAAAATTCCTTGCTTATTGTCCCATGAGGCGGAGGCCTCTTGCTGGACAGTACATGCGGGGGGCTATGGGTGTGTGTCTACGTAAGGGGGGTTCAGTCACTATCTCTAAGAGTGATGATCTGCTGTAGCTGTTGCAGTTGTTTCAGTGGTGCGGTGTAGGTAGTGATGCGGTGGTGAAAATAAAGAAAAAGATAAAGAGGCAGAGAATGGTACGGCGCTTGGGTGACGCGGCGTTTCTTAGCTGCCATCCCTGAATTTATTCGTAGGACGCCCGTGCAGCTCTAGAGAAGCTTCAAGAGTACCTCTTATTAGAGGCAGCTCGAGCAGGTTGTCGCATTCGCCTCGCACGCAAGACCCTTGCTCATCGTAAAAGCTAGTTATCGACATCATTCACCCCCGACGTACAACGCTCATTTTTCGCAATCGAGCAGCCGTCGCCATATCAATTGTTCATCTCCTCAAATCCCTCTTGAGCAGTACGCGCATGAACTCGACTTGACTCCCTCGTGATATGCCCGTAGTGCGACCAAGCAATAAATATTACAGGCAAGTAGATCTCCCACAGCCAAACTATGTCACAAATAAACTGGAATATGGATATCGCAAGGGCGGAAACGGTTACACAGCGGCCTAGTGTGGTAGGAAGTTTTATCGAGCCACCATATCGCGATCGACCATTTTTCCAACAGATTTCTCTGTCTGCATGTAGGCACTGACAAATTGCACACTACGATGACGGACGATTGACCTTCGCAACGGTGGCGCATTCTCGGATCCATCTGTGACGGTGAACTATAGGCTGATCACGACACCGATTGATAGTTCTTCCTCCCTGACACGGTATGGGAATCACGCATACGCTAGCTTCCTCGACCCAACATGCTTAGTTGGTCTGCAACTTGACCGAGAGAGTGGAATTCAAATTCTTTGAGGGTTCATATAACTCGGGAGTGGGCTAAGGGTACGATTTTCTTGGTGGGTCGGAGTGTATCACATTCGTAGTACCATCACTGCTTCCGTCCGAAACTGATTATAATGATTTCTACCAGTTCCCACCATTACGGGATATGGCTCCTTCCGAGAGCAGGCTGAGATATTGATGTGTGTTCGTGGCATCCCTGTTCCTGGTGTTATTAGCCCGGACCGACATTTCTTCAGCTTTAGGTTTAATTGGATCATTCAAAGATTTACACGGTACTGATATGGTGATTAGTGCTGCTGTACTTGCCATCTCAGCTTGGAGACGTGACATGCGGCATCAGCCCTGGAAAGCCATAAAACCATAGTGGGCGTAACAACTTGGAAATTGATATTTGCAACGGGGGCTATAATCAGCGCGGCGCCGCACCATCGTCAGAGTCATGTCCGAGAAACCGCGGGCACAGCGGCTTGTGAAAGTGTTTTTCAGTAAGTCATCTACCCATGTTATTTGGCATGTTACGTTCGAAAGAACTAGGAAGGTCAAAGGAAGGTACATAGCGGAGAGCCAGCTACGCAACACGTACGTGGCCACGGAAAGATACACCAGTCCTCAGTCCTCAGTCCTGCCGCACAGCAACACTGGCTAGACTCCTGGCCACTCTATCCCAAATAGTCATCAGAGCGATGAGCCTAGAGGGCGGATTGATCCTGCCTGCGAGACTCGGTGTTAATTGGTCCAAGGCTAAATTGGCTAGTGAAAGTTGGCTGGGGTGATTCTATCGATATCTCCCTTCTTGCCAATCGCTCCATGCTTAATATCATGCGACACCCCTACATGTCATGTCATAAGTGAACGCATTCCGAAAACTATATGTGGTCATACCGAGATACTGAACAGAGACACGACCCAGCTGGATGGCGGGAAAGGACTAACATCAGCAACACGGAATTCGACGCCAAACAAAAATCACAAACAAAAAAACAGCAATTCCTCGCTCGTTGTCTACGTCGCATAGAATTATCACCGAGGCGATTATCACTGGGTCATCAGATTAGTACCGAGCTGAGGGATCTGACTGTTGCTGGTGACATCTACTCACAAAGGATCGTAGCATACATCGTGCCGCTATCACGAACCACGAGTGATACAAGGGGGGCTTTGTTCCAACCTGCTCTGAAGGCGAGAAAGTACTTGAACAGCGTTAGGCCAATAAGAATGCAATGGATGATGAAGCCGAAGATACTAAGCAGATCCTTTGACTTTGACGCACTCGCAAACAGCGTAGCTAGGACTCACGTTTGATTCCTGCTATTCTTGGTCAGTTGCAGTAGAAGGCACGTTTGGTAGCAGGCGAAGTCTTTCTGCACCCATAGTATTCTCACTGTCCCCACAAATTCGACCAAGATCAAAGTCAACAGCACGAGAGCTACGCTCCTGGATCGGTTATATAGAGCAAATACTGTAGGATTCATCCAAATGAACTGCATCATCCAACAGAGAAATCACAATAGACTTACTGCGAGTGGCCATAATAAGCTCGAGCAAACATGCAAGAATCTGCGAGAAAATTATCATATAGGCACGCCACATGCTGCAGAATATTGGGGGTTACTTCCATTCGCCAATGGTTGGATCAGCGAGTTGTGCAATCTAAGTTGAAACTGGCAGTGAGTCTTGCCGGGATATGTATGGACACTTGCAATGCACTCACACACATGCGAGTATTACAACATAGCGAAGAAAGAGGTACACCCACTTGAAGGGATTTCTATTACGCATACTGAAGGCGTCGAAGAGACGTTGTCAGGAAGTTGACGTGGATGACGACCAGACTTGATACAACCGTCCAAATATATTGAACATCCTCATTAAATGTTAGAAGGCAGTGCCAAACCAGAAAAGTGAGACACGCGACTGAGAGTCGGATCAGTACCATGCAAAACACAAACGCCTTTAAAAGTATACCGGCGTGGTAGCGCACGTCGCGGATGGCAGCTACATACGCAGGAGCTATCGCAAGGTTAATATCACTTGAGGACATTGACATCTTGCAGAAGCGGAATCCCGGTCGCAAAGGAACGTCTGATAGTGACAGTCTGGCTTGAGTGTGAGGTTAATGCTCAGTCGTCTCATCTCGGACAGCTTTCTAGGCACCTGAAATAGAGACAGCCCTGTGTCACACCCACGCAGATGGGGTCTGGCAGTGGAAAGATTGCTGTCGTAAATCTCTCAAATTTGTGGCAATCACCACTAGATCACCGCAGGACCTCCCACCGGCCCCGCATCACGTACTGAGCCGTGGCGACAGTATGAATGTATGTCGATATGGCGATGGATAAGAGTTGACCGTGGCCATGTGATGAACATTTGAGCAACGAGTAAGAAAGCGAGCGAGTGGACTCGGGGGAAAAGACACCCCCATTTGGTATTGAACATCACGCACAGCCTCGAAATCTATAGGTCAAGGATAACTTCATGATTTGGGTTTTGGAAGTTCCGAGAGCCCAAAACAAAAACGCGCAGACCAGATCAAGGATTTGAAACTCGGATGGAGGTTTCGTCAGTCCGCCACTTGAATGAATATCGTCCCGAGTGGGTTAATTTTTTGGGGAGGGTCGTGGCATCCCTGTTCCTGGCGTTGCAAGGGAAATTGTGTAGTGGGACTATCTTTTTTCAGGTTGAATTTGACTAGGCCATTGCCCTGATATAGTGAGCACCACACAAGTACTAGTACCCACCGAGTCGGATTGGAACTTGGAAAGGTACAAGGCCTCGCGGCGCAACAAGTTGGAAATTCAATGCACTACTAGAGTCTAGTTCATTTCACAAGGACACAGACCACAGACATTTATCATCACGGGGCCCCTTCCACTCCCATTCCTCTTGGAGCGGCGCAAGAGTTGTGTCCACATGCTCCTGGTGGGCTTTAACCTCCATCCAGCTGAGAGCCTCCTGAGCCGTCAGGCGCTTCAATGGATCTTGATCCCACAGGTTCTCGACAAAGCTCCACATATCGAGAGAGATCTTGCCCTCCGGAAACACTGGTCGTTGGTTGGATATGACATTAGTACGGACCCGTTCAGGCTGGAGCCCACCAAAAGGGTGTTTACCCGTGTAAGCCTATATATATCATGAGGCGTTGTTTGAACAACGAGAGCCGTCTACGTACCGCGTAGATGGTACAACCTAACGCATACATATCGCACGCTCGTTTGTTCACTTTGCGTTTTGCCTCCTTGTCCTCCGCGTTGAAGATCTCCGGGGCCATGTAATTCCGTGTACCGCCCATGACGACCCGAGATGTAGCAGTATGGAAGTGATCATCCGTATC
Organism: Boletus sp. NGJ; assembly: GCA_019096195.1. Taxonomy (NCBI): domain Eukaryota; kingdom Fungi; phylum Basidiomycota; class Agaricomycetes; order Boletales; family Boletaceae; genus Boletus; species Boletus sp. NGJ. Next base: position 206,397 of record JAGTXK010000030.1, read on the forward strand.
GAAGGTCGATACAAGTCCGAAATCTGCGAGACATGCATGCCCTTTTCTTGTGATGAGGATGTTATCCTTCAAGCGTGAACAAAAGTGTAAACTCGGTCCACGGAGAAGAGAGGAAACATACTGGTTTGATATCTCGGTGGGCGACATGCGGTTGCATTGAGTGCAGGTAATTCAAGCCCCGGACCACGTCTAATATCTATACATTCGGTGAAGTAATTACTGCCGACGAGAAAAACTCCTGCTCACCAGCTTCGTTCGGTTTGCTTTGGCGTTGTGCTCGAGATACTCGGATAGGGTTCCTTGATCCATCCAAGGTGAGACAAGCGCATAGCTGATATTTCGTCCATCCGTAGGCATAATGTAAATACCATGCAATGGCAGGCAGTTAGGATGGCGCAGATGTCTCCAGACAATAGCCTCCTTGGAGAGTTGCTGCGAGTCCCAAGAGTCTCAGTCAGACGATTCTGACCTGCAGATCAAAGTATATTGTCACCTTCTTGTACTCCTGCAAACTCACGCGCTCGTCTCGTTTGAGGGCCTTCACGGCGACTAGGCGAGCACCAACCTTGCCTTTGTAAACAAGACCAAATCCTCCTTGACTCTCTGATACGAGACCACTGATTGCACCCTTAGCAAGGTAGATACCACGGGGACAATATCCAGATTCCTTTGAAAACATGATGAGGGCGTTAAAGAAGTATCTCCGATATCCCTCCTCGAGTTCAACGTCTGCTTCAAGCAACTAGGTCCCGCGTCAGCGTCTTATATTGGCCACTAGGAACTCTCCGTCCACCAACTTACGATGTGGAAAAGTTCAACGAGTTTTCCGACTTTGCACACTGCGCTCGTCTAAAATATCCTGCTTCCGTGATCCTGTGATGCATTGCGCGGCCAAGGCGGCCAGGTTGAGGATATCATAGTTCAGGACCATCGTCCCATTCAATAATGCCGCGTTACATTTGTGTTCTTCAGGTCTAACCTCCGTCTGAGAACGATCAGCCGTGTTTGGCAGATGAAAGGTAAGGGACTACGTACTACACGAAGGATCTCGAACACCCTATTCCTTATCGTGTCGTACGATAGAATGCACTCTGTATCACCGTACTTTGACCAGCGCTCTACCAACTGTTTCAGCTCGGATACTCGGTCGGACCAATCTTCGGTAGAAACCCATCCACGACGAGGACACGCAACCAGATGCGTATAGGCATAAGCTACCAAACCCTGTGTACACGGGAGATGAGACATGAACTACGGGCTACAAGTCATCCTACCGGAAAGATGGGAGCCTTTGAGACCAACTCCAAACAAGTCTCCTTATCATTGCACGCAAAACCCTCGAACTGGTTCACAATCTTGACGACCTCCTCCTTGGTGGTACCTCGTAGAACTTCAGCGACCTGTCTGAGTTCTTGCTCCTGCAAATCTGGTCGACTCTCTTGATTGTCTTGCCCATCGATTGTGGTGTACTTCGGGGAGTCGGGCGCAAGGGTCTTGAGCCATATCTGGAAAGCGTTTGGTTGAGTGGAATGTCCTCCCGGCACCTCCTGTTTGGGAGCATGATCGGGGACCTCTGCGGTGCGAGTTGGGGAGTGGGAGGGAGTGAACTGTCCCCGTTGATGGTTGTCCGGGCGGACAGGCTGTGCAAGAAAATCGTCTGAATCGTTCGGCTGAAGTTGGTCATCTCGTGTCAACGGACGCAGAAGGCGATCGCGCTCTAGCGGGGTGTGAGCTCGCAAGCAAGGTAGAATGGAGTGCACAGGAAATGCATTACCGTAGTGATCGTAATCAACTGTGTCGTAGCTGAAGGTGGGAAGAGCGGCGCTTGGTCGAGGAAGTGTCCCCATGTTATTACCAGCGCAGTGCGAGCTAACATGGCGGGTGTATTCATGACGCTCGATCAGGTTGTGACAGATATAGCACTCCATCTACGAGGGGTGGCAATGTAGGGGATTTAGGATACGGAAAAAAATGGTGGACCGCCTCTGAGCAGCCCTTCTTAAACCATTTCATGTGTGGCGAGCGCCCACACGATGAACTAAAAGGGATCAAACCGATCAGTTTTCGAAGCGAGAGGCAACTGAGGACCATAACTGAAGACAATTGAGAGCGTGTTGACATGACAAAACGCTCCGTATTGTTTCAATATTGTGAACATCTTCCCGCCGCAAAGGTGTTGTGCTGATACCACCTGTGGGTCCATGTGAGTTTGCACTTTTATTTGTTTTTCAAGGGTTTCGTTGTCGGCAGGCTGTGCTGTTGTTGTTCCGGGTTTGGAACGAGCGCAAGGGGAGAACACAACTCCAGCTCAAGATTGAAATCAAGACGGTCGTTCTAGTGAGGTCTCCAGTCCAACACCGACTTGACCTCGCAAGTAGGTCGACCAGTCGTGAGGCGATAACGTTACTCGTCTGCTTGGCAGATTGGCATTATTGTAGGGTATTCGGCAGACGGCAATCCTCTAACGAAACCCTGGTGATAAGTAATTGAAACGTTTGCCGATTCAACGGATTGATCATACCACTCTTCACGCGCCCAAGGTTGTCGATGGGCCCGCAAACCCTGGGAACGTGTCTGAATGGTTCCCCGATTGTTTACGTTGCTAATCTTTCGACTGACAGGTTGAAAGCCTTCCCTCTCAAAACGATGTCGGGGGTCCATAGACCTTTGGATCCAAGTCGAGTGGAAGTCCACCCTCACGTTTTTGAACCACGTAATATGATAGTGCTTGTCCCGAGTCCCGACCAACGGTTGCCAGACACTATTCGTGGTCAACTTGTGCGCGAGGGACAAGTGCGCGGAATTCCTGAGATCAGACTGTTTTGATGAAGCCCTCGAGTACTGGTATCGGCCCGGTACTCAACTTCCAACGAATGAACAACCTACTCGCCAAAAATCATCCACTTCATTCATGCTACCTTGTCACATGTTCAATGCAGGGACAGTTTTATTCCTGAAAAAAATAAAAAAAAAAAAAGAAACGCTGGGAGGGGAGTTGGCGGGGGTGGAAGCTGTACCCCAGCTGCAACATTTGGTAAGTGCAAACCGCCCTCATGGGCATACTCAATATGTGGCTTTTTAATGAATTTCGTCTGGCACAGATTGGGAGCAGTGGGCTATGAAACGTTCTGTCTACGGTGCCCTGCCACACGCTGGCACAGAAGAGTACGAGCTTCTGTTAGAGGAAAACAGAGTTACACGCAAACACAACGTCCGTGGAAATTGATCCATCTAGTTGGTCTCGGTATGCCTCGAACCTGACTTTTCGTCGCGCCCGCTCCTGTCATCATCAGTACCCTCCTAGAATCTTCCTCCGTGTGTTGTACTGGTTACCGAATGTTTTCACTAATGTGGGCATGGAAATTAGTAGTGCCCTGTCACCAGGACATTTTACAGCAACAGAGAGTTAGCTACAGTATGTGACATATACGTGGCCTTGAAAACGTACACCAGTGATCGGTATTGTAGAGAAGGTCATAATGCGTACAAGTGAGTCTACAATAAAACCCTAATTTTCTTTAGGTTCAGGTGATAGGGTAGTCTTCCTACTGTACAATCTCATAGCAGTATTTGCTAGAGTCCTGACCTTTGCGCCCCAAATAGTCATTGGGGCAATGAGGCTAGGGAGCGGATGAATCCCGTGTGCTAGAGTCGATGGTCCCAATTGTAAGTTGGCTGGTGAAGACTGGATGAGGCAATTCTATCGATATCTCCCTTCTTGCCAAGCGCTCCATGCTTAATATCATGCGACACCCCTACGTGAAATGCCATAAGTGAACGCATTCCGAAAACTACTATGTGGTCATACCGAGATACTGAACAGAGACACGACCCAGCTGGATGGCGGAAAAGGACTAGCATCAGCAACACGGAATTCGACGCCAAACAAAGAACACAAACAAAAAGACAGCAACTCCTCGCTCGTTCTCCATGTCACATATAATCACCACCGATATGAGTATCACTGGGTCATCAGATCAGTACCGGGCGGACACTGTTGCTGGTGAAGTCTACTCACAAAAGATCGTAGCATACATTGTGCTGCCATCACGAACCACGAGTAATACAAGGGGGGTATTGTTTCCACCTGCCCTGAAAACGAGGAAGTACTTGAATAGCATCAGGCCAATAAACACGCAATGGACGATGAACCCTAATATGCTAAGCAGACCCACAAATTCTAAGGCACTCACAGCAAACAGCGGAGCCAGGACTCACCTTTGGTTCCTGCCACTGTCGGTCACTTGTAGTAGAAGGCATGTTTGGTGAAAGACTAGTTTTTTTTGCAACCATAGCGACCTCAATGTCCCCGCAAATTCCGTCAACATCAAAACCGACAGCACGAAACCGATCCTCCTGGATCTGTTATATAGAGCAAATACTGTATGATTTATCCAATCAAACTGCATCATCCAACAGAGAAATCACATTATGCTTACTGCGAGCGGCCAAAATAAGCTCGAGCAAAGTTGCAAGAATCTGTGTGAAAACTAAAACATAGGCGAACCACATTTTGCAGAACATAGGGGGGTTATTGCCATCCGTCAATGGTTCGATCAACCAGTTGTGCATTCTAAGTTGAATCAGTGAGTCTTGACGAGGTGGGCATGGAGGATATTGCAATGCACTCACACACATGCGAGTATTACAACATAGCGAAGGAAGAAGTAGACCCACTTTAAGAGATTTCTATTATCCATGCTGAAGGCGTCAAAGAGACGGTGTTAGGAAGCTGATCTGAATAACGACCAGACTTGATACGTACGTCCAAATATACTGAAGATCTTTGTCGAATGTTAGAAGGCAGTGCCAGACCAGAAAACTGAGACACGCGACTCGGAGTGGAATCAGCACCAGGGAAAGCGCCAGAAACACTACGCCTTTGAAACGTACCACTGTGATAGCGCACATCGCGAACGGCAGCCACATACGCAAGACCCATCGCATGGCCGATATCACTTGAAGACATTTTGCAGAATCAAAATCCCGGTCGCAAAGGACTGTCTGATAGTGACGGTCTGGCGCGAGTGCGTGAGGGGGATTATCTTGGCGCTAGGTCGTCCGACTCGTCACTGACGGCTTTGAATGACCCTAGGTACCTGCAATAGGGTCAGCCCTGTGTTACTCCCACGTCTCTTGCAGTTGCCGCCGACGCCATCCAGTACAATGAATGTTGTCGTAAAATCACCAATACTAACCCGCATCTGGCATCACCGGTACCCCCAAATCACCGCAGGCCCTCCCACCGCCTCGCATCACGTACCGACTCGTGACGACACCATGTATGCATGATGGATAGGAGCTGACCACCTGACGACATTTGAGCAGCAAGTAGTACTTAAGGAACAACGGAGATAAAAGTAAGCGAATGAACTCGGACGGGCGTGTTAGGGACAAGAAAAAAACATACTCAATTGATATTGCAGCATCAGAGCATCTAACAGGAGTTCTGAGGGCCCCAAAGAGAGATTATGCAGGCGAGATCAAGAAATTTTAACCTTCATCTACAAACCGAAAACACGAAAACGCAGCGTTTTTGGGACACCCAGTTTGGAATAGGTCAGGGTTTGTGCTGTAAAAACTTTTTGGGATCGGTTAGATGCTCATCAGCCAATGAGAGAGCTCAAAGGGGGCTCGCTACTTGCGAAAGAGTTGCTCAACGGTCGTGAGGCGATAACGTTACTCGTCTGCTTTGCAGATGTTGGACGAAAGTTTTACTGGAATGAAACAAACTTTATTGTCTCGATGGCAATCATCTTAGGTTTAGGTAACAGAGTTATGCGTTATTACCTCATATTATGACCTTCTCTACTGTATTGTCGCATAGCAGTAGACTCTCGGCTATTCCACGCCAGATGATCACCGGGGCAGTGAGGCCAGAGTGGATTGATCCCGCCTACCAGAGTCAATGGCTCTGATGCTAAGCTGGCTGGTGAAGTTTGGCTGGAATGTTTCTATCGCTATCTTCCTTCTTGCCAAGCGCTCCATCCTTAATATATGTAACATCCCTACATTCAATGTCATGAGTGAATGCATTTGCAAAACTAATTGTCATACCGAGATACTAAACAGAGGCACAGCCCAGCTGAATTGCGGAAAAGAACAAGCATCAGTAACACGGAATTCGCACACCAGATAAAGAACACAAACAAAAACATAGTAGCAGTTACTCAAGTGTGTCGTTCAACAGGTTCTGTGAACTCCTGCGACTCGCGAGGGGGTGCAAAGGATCGTTATTCGGGGAAATTTCTATCAATCCGCCTAACCTAATATGTTGTTGCCCATAGTGGTGCTATCACGAGAACGTGTGGTGTCCGTGCCTGGGGACTTCACGGTGGCGAGGAAACTAAAGCTCAAAGCTTGTGACACGCATCTAGGAATGACTACAACAATCAATATGTAGCGACGCAAGGTTTCCCCGGCAGCACACACCTCAGTGACCCTTGAAAAAGTCTCATGTATTCACAGTAGCAGTTACTCAAGTGTGTCGTTCAACCACCCGATTAGGCTAAAGTAAAGAAATTGTCAGTAGGGCCCGGGCTAGCTAGGAGGGTCGACAGTCCCTGAATTCTGCAGGCTTCAAGTTGTCTACGAGATGTTGAAAAGTCTGATTCGGAATGGATGCGAAGTTGAACATTGATGTCTTGAGATGTCCCATGGACACCACTCGGGGTGCTCGGGGTGACGCCGTCACTGCTACTAGCAGGTCATCATAGTAGTCCTCAGACGACTACCGTGGTCAGCCATGGCCGTTGACACGGAGGAAGAGGAATGGCAGCGTTTGAACCGCACAAACTGGCGCGGGTTAGGTCTGGCAGATCCGATTAAAAATGTCGAGGTGCGCTCGTTCCAAATCTCACTCCGGCTCGCACTTTCACAACCAATCTAACAGGACAAGTGGCTCTTGCTACCTGCTTTCCTCAAAGTGAAGGGTCTCGTCAAACAGCACATCGATTCGTTCAACTACTTTGTCGATACCGACATAAAGAACATCGTCAAAGCTAACAACAAAGTCACTTCGGACGTCGATCCCAGATTCTGGCTCAAATACACCGACATTCATGTTGGCTTCCCTGACCGCACCGATCTAGACGCTATCGACAAGAGCATCACTCCCCACGAATGTCGGCTACGCGACATAACCTACAGCGCACCTATCCTCGTCACGATTCAGTATACCCGCGGCAAGAACGTCGTCAGGAGACCAAACGTGAACATTGGTCGTCTGCCAATCATGCTACGGAGTAACAAGTGCATCTTGACCGGGCGTTCTGAGGCGCAGCTCGCACGCATGTCCGAATGTCCACTCGATCCCGGCGGTTATTTTGTCGTGAAAGGCACGGAAAAGGTAATCCTTGTCCAGGAACAGCTGAGCAAGAACCGAATCATCGTCGAAACGGATTCCATAAAGGGCATCGTCCAGGCTTCCTGCACCTCGTGAGTACCGACGCGTCGTCACCTGCAGTATTGTCCCTCACAACATCCATGTTCATGTAGTTCAACTCACGGCGGTCTCAAATCCAAAACTTACGTGGTTACTAAGAAAGGCAAGATATATCTTCGTCACAACTCGATTCACGAGGACGTCCCAGTTGTTATCGTTCTCAAGGCTCTCGGTATCCAATCGGACAAAGAAATCCTTCTACTCACGGCTGGTACCACGGACGCCTACAAGTCTGCCTTCGCTGCAAATTTAGAAGAAGCTGCCAAACTCGCCATATTCACTCGCCATCAAGCTCTGGAATGGGTTGGATCTAGGGTAAAAGTTAATCGCAAGGTTGTGGGCCCACGAAGACCAGCCTGGGAAGAGGCACTGGAAGCACTAGCGACGATCGTATTGGCCCATGTACCTGTTGTTGGATTAGATTTCAGGTCAAAGGCTATCTTCGTTGCGACTATGACCCGGCGTGTTCTGATGGCTATGGACGATGAAAAAATGGTCGACGATCGTGACTATGTTGGTAACAAACGACTGGAGCTGTACGTGGCACTCGTAATGCCCCACTTGTTCCGGCACTCACGCAAACTCAATTTCAAGCGCCGGTCAGCTGTTGGCGCTGCTCTTTGAGGATCTATTTAAGACCTTCAATGCGAATCTCAAATCTGCTATCGACAAGGTCCTGAAAAAGCCCTCACGGACGAATGAATTTGACGCATTTAACACCATGCAGTTTCAGGGCGATCACATCACCTCGGGTTTCGTTCGCGCGATTTCTACCGGAAACTGGTCTCTCAAACGATTCAAAATGGAAAGAGCGGGTGTCACTCACGTTCTCAGCCGGTTGAGCTTCATATCTGCTCTCGGAATGATGACCCGTATCTCGTCTCAATTTGAAAAGACTCGCAAGGTCAGTGGCCCGCGTGCCTTACAGCCTAGCCAATGGGGTATGCTTTGTCCCAGCGATACCCCGGAAGGCGAAGCCTGCGGTCTCGTAAAAAATCTCGCGCTCATGACGCACATCACCACGGACGTGGAAGAGGAACCCATTATACGTTTAGCCTTCATGCTCGGAGTGGAAGGTTTGAACACGACTATCGTTAACTCAAGCTGACAGCTCATCACTGTTATAAAGATATCAGCCTGGCCACCGGCGCGGAGATATACGGTCCTCATACTTTTATCGTTAACGTAAACGGGACGATCGTCGGCTTAACACGATATCCTGCCCGGTTTGTCGCCAACTTCCGAAGGCTGCGCAGGGCGGGTCGTATCAGTGAGTTTGTTGGTGTCTATGTACATCACCGTCACCACGCCGTCCATATCGCAAGCGATGGAGGGCGGATATGTCGGCCGATGATTATCGTTGAAAACGGGGTGCCGAAGGTTACTTCGGAACATATCGCCGTCAGTGCCCAATTCTCGCGTGGGTTGAATGCTGACGTGACTTGGACGGCACAGCAACTGAAAGCCGGAGGGATGTCGTTTGACGACTTTTTACGCCACGGCCTTGTGGAGTATCTCGATGTCAATGAAGAGAACGACTCGTACATTGCTCTGTACGAATCTGACATCGTCCTTGCGACGACACATCTCGAGATCGAACCCTTCACCATCCTAGGTGCAGTCGCCGGACTCATTCCGTACCCCCACCATAATCAATCCCCACGAAACACATACCAATGTGCCATGGGTAAACAAGCGATTGGCGCCATTGGGTACAACCAGTTTAATAGGATTGATACGCTTCTCTACCTATCCGTTTACCCTCAACAACCAATGGTCAAGACCAAGACGATCGAATTGATTGGTTACGATCGTCTTCCCGCCGGTCAAAATGCAATAGTAGCTGTCATGAGTTACTCTGGGTACGATATCGAAGACGCGCTGATTCTCAATAAGGTAGGTCGTGATTCTTGTTCCTCTCTTCGGAGGCTCATTGGATTGGTTTTAGGCCAGTCTGGACCGTGGTTATGGGAGATGTCAAGTATTGCGCAAGAATGCCACACTTATCCGAAAATATCCCAACGGCACGTAAGTGTGCTTTCCTCTTACAGCGAGGGTATTTTCCAATTCCTGGGCGCATCCTAGGTTCGACCGGCTCGCGGATGCACCGCTTGACGGGAATGGCGTGGTCCAAAAAAAGTATGATATCATCCAGTTGGACGGTCTCGCAGGTGTTGGGGAAAGAGTCGACCCGGGGGATGTCTATGTGAACAAGCAGACCCCGACGAACGCAAATGACCACACATTTACCGGACAAGCTGCCACGGTTCCTTACAAGAACACTCCGATGACTTATAAATCCCCGATTGCTGGGTACATTGACAAAGTTATGGTTAGCGACACCGAAAACGACCAGACCTTGATAAAGGTCCTGATCCGCCAGACACGGAGACCAGAATTAGGGGACAAGTTTTCTTCTCGGCATGGCCAAAAGGGCGTGTGTGGATTAATCGTGAATCAGGAGGACATGCCATTCAATGACAAGGGAATCAACCCTGGTAAGATTCAGACGTTTTCGGGTTTCATGGGACTGACACCATATTATAGACACCATCATGAATCCTCATGGTTTCCCTTCTCGGATGACTGTCGGGAAGATGATTGAGCTCTTGGCTGGCAAGGTTATCACCCCCCTTCTCCCCTGACTGTACGTTCACCCCAGATTCTAGGCAGGTGTTCTAGGCGGCAAGCTTCAATACGGAACCGCATTTGGCGGGTCCAAGGTACCATCGCATCGCATTTTTTTTTTGCTTGCACCGGCTCATCGGTACCCCCTTTAGGTGGAAGACATGTCTCGGATCTTGATCGAGCACGGCTTCAATTATGCCGGGAAGGACATGCTCACAAGTGGTATTACCGGTGAACCAATGGAAGCCTACGTTTATTTCGGGCCTATCTATTACCAGGTAAAGCTTGCGGCTGCCTTTCTCCATTTGAACAGCTCTCCACGCATCCCTATTCTCTGTAGAAACTGAGTGAGAAATATCACCCGTTATGCACCACCGATTGATTGACACTTGTCATCGTTCACAGAACACATGGTCATGGACAAGATGCACGCCCGGGCAAGGTACACGCCCTGATCCTGAGAACGACCTTGCTTGTTCACAGCCTTACACACAGAGGGCCACGTGCAACCTTGACGCGGCAGCCAACTGAAGGTCGGTCCCGGGAAGGAGGACTGCGGCTTGGAGAAATGGAACGCGACTGCCTTATTGGCTATGGGGCAACCCAACTCTTACTCGAGCGCCTCATGATTTCATCCGACAAGTTCGAAGTGAATGCCTGTCAGGAATGTGGCCTGATGGGCTATCACGGGTGGTGCTCATATTGCAAGAGTTCAAAAAAGATGGCGACGCTGACGATTCCCTATGCCGCCAAATTGCTCTTCCAGGAGGTGAGTCATGCGTACCGATTTCGAAATCCCCAGCCATGTTTTTTTTTTTTTTTTTTTTTCGTTGCTAAAAAAAAACCGACGTTCACATTCCAGTTGATGGCCATGAACGTCGTACCACGCCTTGTTCTAGATGATGCTTGAGAAATCGTTTTTTGCGGACCCCCGTCATATATCTTATGTCACGATATTTCCTGCGGCGTCGGGCATGGAACGCTACCGATAGCATCTTTTCGTGTAAGATCCTATCAGTCACTCCCCAACCAAGCTGTATTTGCTGTGCCCTCCTGAAAGAATGAGATCTAAACAGGGGGAATTTAGTCAGCGCGTGGGTGGTGGGCCGATACCAAGCCGATGCGGTAAAGCACCCGGCGTTGGGTTCACGTCGGCACTCTCTCAGCTGTGGTAAAAAGGTGATACGCCACTCAACATGATGACCCGGCCGTGGTGCGAAGAGTGCGGTCGTGGCGGGTTGCACTCTCATAAGTTAGCTCGCGTTCGCTGGTGTATCTCAAATGTCGAAGGGGGGCTGTACTCATCACCGGAAATAATATACACTGCCAAGGCGGTGTTTTCCAAATATTTCTATCGTGACGATGTGAACGAGAAGAGTGGTGGGTGTTTGGGAGGCGAGCGAACGAGCAAAGTCATCATTACTGTGCTGGTGTGGGGTGAGAAAGGTCCAGGAAGCGTCGTGAGCAGTCCTGCATGAAAAATAAATTTCTTTAATGACCGTGCTGCGTGTGCGTGCCAGCGTGCGTCCCCGGTTCTTCCGGCAACGTTTCGATGGCGATCACCCTCGATTCTGGCGACTGCATCCGTATTCAGCCAGTGGAATGGATGCGTTCAAAAAAGGGTGACCCGAGTGTAAGGATCCCGACTTAATTGCCTCGACGGCCCCTATGGAATGGAAGATGAGTCCCCAACGATGATTGAGATTGTTGCTTTGACAAGTAGCAAGGGGGAGAGTCGGCATTTTTTGTATCGGGTGACGAGTCGGTCGGTAGTCATGCGAGCACCGGGGGAGCTACGTACCTCTTCAAAGCCTGTTGTCCGCAGCCCAAAAACTGCTAATCATGCATAAATCGCGTGGTGTCATCCAATGCGATGATGATGAGAAAACGTTGGGACCAACCAAGGCGATACATCATGAGAATATTTCTATAGGGCATCAATGCGTGGCAAGGAACGCGATCTCGCAAGAAAAGCGCCCATCTCGAGAAATGCATCGTGAACCGACGTTACAGTACCGTGTCGTTCGTGGAACTCGAGCGCTGCTGCGCACGGACGAAAATTTTGGGTGGTAGTGGGAACTTGGAACGTTTTCGGAGGCGATGCTTGGACGACGTTGTCCGACGCTTTTCTTTTTTCTTTCTTTTTTTTTTAGACGCCTTGCGGAGTTTTTTCTAACACGAACTCGTCGTTTCGGACCGCATCACTGCATTCATACGCCCAACCTCGTCCAGGGAGAAAAAACCGTGTCTGTGTAACAAGATGAGCGCGAGGGGATCTACAGGGAACAGTGCGACCGCGCTCCGTCGGTTGATGACAGAGTACAAGCAACTCACCTCTGGAGGTTCGCCCGTTTTCTTGATCTGCCCAAGAGACTCACGATAGCGCAAACAAAGGTTCTCCCGATGGCATGTTTACAGCAGGTACGTTCCCCCCCCACTTCCACCTCGCCTCGCCTCGTCTCGACGTGACACAACGACAGGTCCCATCTCGGAATCAGACTTTTTCACCTGGGAAACCTTGATATGTGGTCCCAAAGACACCCCATTCGTACGGTTCTCCCACTCTAATCGCATTTCCAAGTGCGATCCACCACCTTTTTTTTTTTTTTTTTTTGCTAGGACGGTGGCGTCTTCGTCGCCAAGCTCACCTTCGTACGTTCCCCCCCTTCTTCCCTGGACGTTCCTGACCACCACCACAGCCATCCGATTACCCCTTGTCGCCCTTCAAGATGAAATTCGACCCGCCACTCTTCCATCCCAACAGTACGTCTCATCGCCATTCAATTTACACCAGTATATGTTCTTGACGCCCAATTACGTCTTTGGAATCAGTTTACCCGGACGGTACCGTCTGCATATCGATCTTACATACCCCTGGCGACGACCCGACCATGTATGAACAGGCTTCTGAGCGCTGGAGTCCAGTTCAGAGCATCGAAAAGGTCATTCTTAGCGTCATTTCGATGCTGGCAGGTACGCCCTTCCCCCTTTCGATCTGTAACCTAATCACCCCGCATCATCCGGTAGAACCCAACCTGGAAAGCGGTGCCAACATTGATTGCTGCAAGCTCTATCGGGATAACAGACCGGTACGCGATTTGTGCTCGACATTTCGATTATCCAATGCGAAACTATGTGTAGGAATACGAACGACTGGTGAGGGAATCCATTAAACAACAGCTGGGGTTATGAGTGCGTGCTGTAGACTATAAGAAGAAAAAAAAAAAAAAAAGATGTACTCGCGTAGCTATAAAGCATGCATAACGTTAGTATCCGTTCCTGAATCAAATTCTGTTTCATCGTCGTAGTAGGCTGGCATGGTGCCTAAACACCCCGCCATCAAACTCTGGACCAGTCTTGCCAAAGATGTGGCGTTGGACGTATTCATTACGGAAAATCCCGCGGGGGTCGACGTCCTGCAGCACGCGTACAAAGTCGTCGAAACGGGGATAAAGGGTACGAAGGGTGTCTGGTCGGAGAGAGTGTGCTTTCGCCCAATGGGGACGCCCGCCGTGGCGGAGCAAGATGGCCTCGAAACGTTGAAACAATGTGCGGTAAGGTACCTCTAGCCCATAAGGTCTGGTGGGTGACATCAGACACGACAGCCGCGGATGACGAGAGGGCAGCCCTCACTTGAACTGGACGATGCCGATCCAGCACGTCTGCTCACCATTGCTCGGACTGAGCCAAATGGCGTCCCTGTCCGAAAACCGGATCTCGATAGGAAAGTGTGGTCGCAAGCCGTTGGGGTCCGCGAACTCGTGGGCCAGCCATGCATGGAGATCTTGCAAGCAAGGTCGGGTGTTTTCATAGGGTATGGCCCACTCTGTCGTGTGCTGGGCAAACTTTCGGGTGGATGGGTTACCGGAGCGGGGGACGGTGACCCAAAAAAGACGACTTACTCTGACGTCTAGATTAAATATACGGTAGCTATCGTCCACGGCAACGACGTCGTTGCTGACGAGCCAAGCCGCAAACCTTGTCGCACATACGTTGAGGGAGAGAAAGTAGCGACCCAAAAAGAGGATAAATTGAAGCACGTGGAAACCGAAAAAGGAATCCCAGAGCCAGCTTCCCACTACATTATGCCTTGACTTTCAAGGGGCGGATTGATAAGAAGGGGCCGTGTTTGGGGGCAGGAGGGGGGGGGGGGTGACGGAAAGGGCTGCTTACCTCTACAGTCCGATCGGCAGAAAATACCCGCATCGTGTCCGCGGCTGGATACCACCACACCCGAACGTGTTGTGAAGCCGGGACGAGGGTGTCCAGATTTCGGACGCATTCATGAAACGTCAACGACCGCTGGGTTTCCCTCAGTCGAAACGCAGGTTCCACCTGCAACGTGACTGACAGGATAAGCCCGGTACTACCCAGGCCACAAATGGATGCGATGAAGAGATCGGGTCTCTCCTGGCGGGAACAGGACACGCGGGTTCCGTCAGCCAATAAGAGGGACAAGGCGATGACATGCGTGGAGATAACGCCATAATTGATGCCCGTTCCGTGCGTTGCGGTGGTGATGATGCCGCCGAGCGTCTGGTCGGAGATGGAACCGACGTTGATCATGGCAAGACCCCGCTTAGCAAGCTCAGCATGCAGTGCGTCGAGGGTGATGCCGGCCTCGGCAACGACGTAGCGTTTCTCGACGTCGACCTGGATGCGAGGGGTAGCGAGGGGGGGCTGAGCAATATCACGGCTAGATCTGCGTACCTCCAAGAGTCGATTGAGCTTGGTGGTGCGGAGCATGTAGCCGGACGTGCAGGAGAGATCGCTGGGGGAGTGACCGACTCCGACGGCGCGGACGACCTTGCCTTCGCGGCGGGCGAGCTCGAGGATGAGCTGGCAGTGGTGTACGTTCTCGGGCTCGAAGACGGCGAGGGGCGCGCATGCAAAGGTGCGGCCCCAGTTGATGAAGCGGGAGTCGGGGACGAGGATGGGGTGGAGGAGGTCGTGGAGGGGTTGCATGGGGGAAGACGAGGAAGAGACATGTCTCGGGGGACAGGATTTATGTTGTTGGATATGAGCGGGTAGACGGATTAGATTCGGCGTTGTCCGAGGACCGTGTGCGACCGGATCTGACCACCCATAAAAAGACCCAGACGTCACCGACAAATTTTTATTCAAAATATATATCAATTCAAAAAATCAAACACCACCCGACTCCACTCCTGCCCGTCGTAGAACAACACCCCCCGCACCTCCGCACTGTCCATCTCCAGCCCGAGCTCAAATTCTGCGACCCGTCAGCGTCTCTGCCACACAGCAATCCCCCCCCCGCTCACCTGTATAGAACCCGCTCGGCTGCGGTGCACTCGCGTTCTGCTGGAACGTGGGCAACGAGCTCAGATCCACCGTCCATTTGCAGAGCTCCGTCGTTTCGCCCTGTGGCATAAAACGTCAGTTAGAACACTCGCGTGATGTGTCTGAGAGCCCTTACCTCATCTGTGTATCGCATCATCTTGTCCGACTCAGATGTGTACAGGACAGCCACAAAGTTGCAATCTGCCCAAGTCAGCCATCAGGAAATACACCAATGCCCTCCCCCTACCTTGCCCGTTCTGTGAGAATTTGCTACGGAGAAAGCTTTAGGCTGATCGTCACATTTCAATTCAATTGCATCCCCACCAAAACTTGGTCTTCACGCGTTGCCTACGCAAGCCACATCCGGTCAGCCAGGCAGTGCATGGGCAAAAATCGACTGCACACGCTTACCCTTTTCGCAGGATCGCACCCTTCATTACCAGATATTGCAGCCTAATCGCTCGGTCACCAATCTGGTTCCCTACATGAACGCGGAATCCTCCTTACCGGTTTTCGCATATCGGCACGCTCGCATTATTCTCCTTGATGTATGCCGGCCGTTTCAACCAATCCTCGGGCTCTGCTGGCAGTTTCACCTGCAACCCCTCAGTACCCACCCGCTTACGGAACACAGGCACGCTCACCTTCATGATGTATGCCCGTGGCGCAATCACCGTCGACACGATTGCCTTGCGCGAGAGTCCGTACTGTGCGGCACCACGCACGGTCGCCGTGTCAGCATCAGATGGCCGTGCGATCACTTTCATCTTGCCACTGAACTTGCCCTACACACACAATTCACTTTCACTTGATCGGTACCAGATCGCCTGGCGCCGGAAACTTGCCTCTACTTTTCTGAAAAGGTACTCGCTCCCAGCGAACCCTCCCACGAGCAGCAATGCATCAATCCGTTGCTCGATCTTCTTCGCCTGCTCTTCGATCATGTCCAGAACCTAAACAACCGTCAGCCACCGATTATCGATCATGACGCCACACGGCCGCTCACTTGATTGACGACGGGGTCAAAGACTTCCCGCCGAATCAGTATGCCCGGTATCGCAAGCTCACCATTGATCAGTCCCACAGAGGGGTCATGCGGGTCCTGAACATTGAAACAGGTAAAATGGAAATAGGTTTCTGGAGGGGGTTTCATTTAGACGACAGTCGACAGACATCTCCGTGCGGCGAGCCGTACCATCGTCGATTTCACCTTTAAAGGCAAGCTTGTCGGTCTGGCTGAACGCATGCATGAAATACGCCAAACTCGCCACATCGAGGTGCGCAGGGTGTTCCGCCAACAGCGTGTTGACGAGCTCCCTGAATCGAAGGTCCAGAAAAAGGGAACCGCAATTTGCTCCCGACCGTGCACACATCTCTGCGATTTCGATATTCCCATTCTGACCCACTTGTCCAGTGATCTTGTAGCACGCCAGATCCTGTCGGGCAACAAGCCACCCACGGTATGAGAGTAAGAAAAAAAAAAAAAAAAAAAAAAAAAAAAACTATACATACGACTGTACCGCCTCCCGCATCACATATCATAAAGTTTTGACTCGTACGGAGTTTGTGCAGGTCCGTCAAGCGTGCACAGTGCACAGCGGCAGCCTCGGGTTCGCTAAAGATAGACGGTCAGGGCGAACGTCGTTGGCTGTGACGGGTTAACGTGAACGTACGTGATGATGCGGAGGCGATCACGCCAATGAATATCCCCGGCACGCGCTGATTGAACGAGCCCGGCTTCGATGGCAGCTGCCCGCATGAGATCACAACCCTTGGCGTCCCACGCCGCAGGACAGGTCACCACGACGTCCGCGGCGTCTATAGGCCAATAGTGAGGCTCGCACGACGAGGGATGCAAGGCAAGTGCATACTCAGGTCTGCGACCGCCCCTATCTCTCGTGTGATCTCTTCCTTTGCATACTCCCACAGACAGGTCAGAAAGTCGACGATCAAGTTCATGGCCGTTTTTCCGGGCTGTTAGAGGGGTGAATGGGTATCCTTTTTCGAGAGAATAGGACACACGGCGGACTTACAGGAATTTGTGGTAATCGCGGGTCGATGGCGCTCTCATCGCGCAACGCACGCGGTTCGAGAAAGAGTTTGAACCTTGGGTAAAAGAGCGTGATCGGGGGGAAGAAAGGGAGAAGCGTGTATGCGCACCATTCACATCGGAGGGTACCCGGCATGGAACTCGCATTCTTGGCTTCGAGCCCCCATGCCAAAACCTGACCCTGTTCGTCGTACAACAGACAAGTCGGCACTTTGCGAAACGTCTCGACCGAACCGGGCCAATGCAGAATCTGCTGGACTGCGCCCGACGCAATGCGCGCAGACGCATACGCCTTTATCGTGTTTTCAAATTCCAAACCAAATCAAACCCCTGAATCAGATGTGGACCTTTTACTCACCACGCCGGAAAAAGTAGTTCCTGGGCGGGAGTGAAATGCAGGAAAGGCGGCGTAGTTCGAGAACGTACCAAAGTCGATGGATATAGACATGCGAGCCTCGTCCGGGGGCCCACCGTACTCGATTCTGGGCATCGAAGTGAGTGTATGCGTCAGGGAAGTCGCGAGAGACGGGGAAGTGGAAGCGTGTCGGGGTGGTGTGTGGACGGGAGTGGGTTGGTAGAGCGGGGTCGGTATCGCTGGATGGCCACCCCGACCGGACGCGTCGAATGCTGGGTTGGGCGGCATTATCTGCATGCTCGTGCCCATGGTGGACATGGGGGGCATGCCATGTTGGATGCTGCCTGGTGGCGGCGACGGTGACCCGTGGGACCACGGGGGAGACACCCCTCCGCCGTGCAGCGACGGGTGGTTGGCATGAAGGCTTGGCGGGGGCGGGGACGGGCCGGTAGGCGTTAGTAGAGCAGGCTTTTCATAAATCTGCGCTGGGGCCTGCGCAGTCGGTTGTTGTTGAACGACGCTAGTCGTGGGTTGCTGTGGTCGGTTGGTATACTGATCGTCCTTGCGAGTCGGTTCGCCACAGCATCCCATGGTTGCGTTTAGCGGTGGAGACAGAGCAGCAGCAGCAGCAGTAGCAAGCGAGAGCTGGTTCGGGTAAAAAAGACGGAGTGCGTGCTGGCAGGCGCCCGCAGGACCAAAATAGCAGTGCGAGGGCCGTGCTCTCGCGCGACGGCGCTAAAGGTTGACCTTGTCGTCGTTGACGTTGAACAGCGGGGACCTCTTGAGCCATTCGAACTTTGAGGTCGGATACTGGGACTTGCG
Source organism: Boletus sp. NGJ (assembly GCA_019096195.1). NCBI lineage: Eukaryota > Fungi > Basidiomycota > Agaricomycetes > Boletales > Boletaceae > Boletus > Boletus sp. NGJ. Next base: position 224,997 of record JAGTXK010000030.1, read on the forward strand.
GACAAGACTCGAATTGTGCAAATATTGCTATCCTCTCCGAGAGTTCGAGCACAGCTATTTTCTGGCACCGACGTCGCACAGAACGACTCACGCAATTAACACGGTTACCCTGCCAAAGGGAGGGATCCCGCTGCAGCTACAACGCTCCCACCAAAGTGAGAAGAAAGAGACCTGGACACCCTCGGAATGACCAGCCGCGAAGGTTTTGAGTCCCGATTCAAAACGTTTCAAACCCGGCGCGTCTCGTTCGACCCCATGTCTGCCTCCAACCTCAGATCCATCGCTGCAGCATGGCCTGCAGACCCGTTCCGTCCAAACATGCAGCTCAAAACCTTTTTCGAGTCGCTCGCGACCCACCCACGTCTCTCCCCAGCCGTGGTACAGTCCGCGAGAGTGCTGTTCGACAATGGCGTGCAGCACAGGGTGAGCCCGTCCTCGCTGACGCAGTCCGTCGTTTCTCAAGCTTGGTTCTTCGCAGTACCCTCTCTCCAAAAAGACCTTGGAGCCAGCGTCGATGCCCAGACACTATGAACGTCTGGTCCAAGGGTACGAGAGGAGCGCCAAGGGCATCCGACGGCCGTGGTGGCAGGTCTTTTTCGGTATCTGGAGATAACCGCGTCGTTCTGTATCTCTCTCGTACCCAACGTTTGACTCGGCGTTACGCCTGTCAGCGCCCGTCCCGTAATTCGAAACAGATGAACATGTAAATTCGTTCCCCACCGTAGCCTGGCATATTCCCTCCATCACGTCCGGGGATCGCATCCTTCCGGAACTTGCTGGAGAGAACAAATCCATTTCTCGAATCTGAAACTTTCAATGTTGATCCCCGTTTTTTTTTTTTAATTCTGTGGGCCCACGTTCGATTGTAACTTGTCCTTGTGCGGGGGATCAGCGTCAACCCAATCCAATCGTCATGCATGTGCGTCGCATTCCAGGGTAATGACAGGAACAAAGCCCAACGGAACTTGCAAACTATATTGAAATCTACCTCCCCCTCAAGTTCAGGCCAAAATGGCAAGACTCGTAGCCTAGTCATCCAAAATCTCGTCTTCGCCTTTTGCAGCCTATACAACGATAGGTCAGCGATTACCGCCGTACCGTTCTCAACCCCACGCACCTTGTCAATCAGGTTTTTCCGCTTCGTTCTCGCCTTGCGCTGAACCTTGACATACTTGGCAAGAGGGGCATCCTCAACCCTGAGGTCCGCTTCCCACATCTCCACGTCTGCCAGCTTTCCAGGGCCAAAGCTGACCCCTTTCCGCCTCTCTTCCATCCATTTCGCACTCTCTTCCACACGCTCCACGAGTCCCTTGACGACCCCTACTTCTTTCTGCGTCCCACCCTTTGATTTCGATTTGGCGCTTTTGATCGTCTTGCGGAGAGACACCACGATGGGGACAGTGATCTCGGGAAACGCGATGCTCCCATGAACGGGCGCACTTATCAGCCACTCGGCCAGCGTGAACGTCGCTTCGTCGACGAGACCCTCCATGTACACGCGCGTCTTGAGGTACTGCGCCGGCGCGCGAATGTTGGATTCAAAGTCAAGTGCGCGGAGCGTCGACGGTTTGGGTTTGCTCGATAAAGTCAGTTGCGACGAAATTATGGGCAGCAGGTATGGCGCAAGTGGGATGTAGGTATTCGTGTGGCGCGACAGATGAAGCATCGATCGGGCGATGTGGAGGTGCAAGGGATACGAGCGTCCATTGGATATGAGCCTAGAAGCATGTTACGACTCTCCGTATACAACCAACAACGCATCTCACTTGATCGCACCCAGGCTCACTTGGACCAGTGGGTAAATGAGTGACTTGAGTTCGCTCTCCTCCCCTCTTTCCAACTGCGTTTCTGTGCTACATGCCCTCGCCAGGACAAGAGCCCAAAAGTCGACGGAATGCACATATTGCCAGTTGTATACCTGCCGGTATGCGTCCTGAGGACATAAATCCAGTCAGTATACAAAAAGAAAAAAAAAAAGAGGAATGGCGCACCTTTGTTTGTGTTTTCATGCTGTTCCTGAGGTGAATCGCGAGCTGCCTTATGTACCCAAACGCATGCTGGTACGCCGTCGCATGGTCCAAGCAGAAAATCTCAGACGCAGAATTTTTCATGAGATTGATCGAGGGCAATTTGTGCGAGCTCGTGGATTTCGAGGAGCGCACCAACTCAAGGTACGTGCTCTGAGGGCGGCGGTCATGAGCGACGGCATCGTGCACGAGAACAAAACCCCAACCTTCATGACAAGGTCCAGCATGGCATTGTCAGCGGCGTTTGCAAGCATTCTGATCGCCAAGAACGCTGCTATCCGTACGCTGTCTTCTCCTGAAGACCAAACATCTAGGCATTGCTGCAGGCGTTTACCCGATTATCGCAGGTTAATTGAGAGCTTAAAATAACTATACCTTTAGATAGGCCTTGACGGCTTTCCGGCTCGTGGTCACATACGGCAGGATCTTTGCGCTTTCCGCAAATGCAAGCTGAAGCGTCTCGTTGTCGGTAAGCTGCGGGATCAGGTGAACGACATTGTTAAAGTACGATAGGATGAGCTTCTGCAAAGCCCTTTGTTTCGTCGTTTGCGTAGGCGGTTTACTACAGGAATTAATGACTATGACACAGTCGCAAGAGGATTGCACATACTATTTTCCGTTAGCAAGGGTTTTATAGGGGATATGCTGGACGAGCACGACCGGGGTGAATTTGAGAGCGGTGGTGACGAGCTTGTTGTACACTGGAAATAGGTTTTAGGGCACATTCCACGAAACGAGGTTCAACAACTCACTCGCTGAGCTGTCGATACGCCAAGCAAGGGATTGGTTGTCCTCGTTCATATGTGCAGCAGAACGGAATGCGATCAAGAGTTTTCTCAAGGCGCGCAAGGAACGGTACTGGAGAACGTATCAGTAAAAGCCAGAATCAACGCCAGGGGTGGACTTGCATCGAGCAGAGCCTTTTGCCATCCGCGCAGGATGTCCTTGGTGAGGATAGGAAGTGCCTCGCTCCCCATGCCAACACCCTCCTCCTCCTCCTCCTCCTCCTCCTCCTCCTCTTCGTTCTCGTCGTCAACCGCATCAAACTCCAGCAGTTCCTTGTCGTTTTCTTCAAGGTACTTGTAGAACTCGGGGTCCTTCTCCGCCAACTTGGAAAGTTCATGCATGTGCGCAAAGCCCTCGTCTGCCATCACAATGGTTGCAGTGGACAGTCATGTCGCCGAAAAAAAAAGACACACCTTCCAAATCGTCAACCGAAGCAAACGACTCGTCATCCGCAACGTCTTCCTCCGAGGCCTCCTCCTCTGCATCAGAATCGTCCTGGTCCACGTCCATCTGTAGATCATGAACGTCAGTAGTCGATCTATAATCTATGCCATACGTTTCCGTTTCCGTCCTCGGAGCCGTCCTCCATGAATCCAGCCCCGAGAAAGTCGTCCACGGTCGTTCCCTTGACGCTTGACGACAATGCACGTCAGCACACGACCCTACCATAGCCAGCACTCGTGTACGAACTCGGTTTTCTCGTTCTCCGCGTCATCCCGTTCGCTGCCGTCGTCTCGTGCCGGCGCTTTGTCTTTGCCTTTTCCTTTTGCACCGCGTCTGCTCTCGATTTTCTTCTTGATCTCTTGGTGCTTCTTCCTCGACTGGATCGTCTTCTTGAGCTGGCCGCTCGACGCAAACTTGCGCGTGGCCTTGGTCGCTTTCCCCATAGTATCGTAAATACGCCGAGTCGGTCAAACCTTTTTGTTTTCTTTCTGGTTAGTAGAACGAATGGAGGATCCAGATTAGGAAAGTCCCCTGGTCTTCTTCACTGCCATGGCAGACGTCTTGAGCTCCGCAGAGAGCCTCCTCACCACACATTTCGAGCTCGTCGCGCGCGTCCGTGACGTCCAGCGACACAACCGTCGTCAGCTCCGCGCGCTCCCTTCACCACCGCAAGACCTTCTCAAGCTTCCACTCATCCCGTCGCCGTCGCCATCACCATCGCCATCACCCCCATCCTCGCCTCTACCCGCACCACGCCCGAAACCCCCTCAGAGACCAGACATTCCACCCGCCAAACGTGCACGACTCGCACGCTACTCCAATTATGTCCCCGAAGAAGAGACGATCCGTAACGACTACTCGCAGAGGTACGTCGATAGCGGCGAATGGCCACAGGACTGGGTCGTCGGAGCAGAACTCGAACGGCGCTTTGAGGAGTGAGTCCCTGCTCGTTTCCTCGGATGCACTTTACACACACACATACATCATTTCCGCGCTTACCATCAGATATCCAAAGCAGCAGCGTTTGCTCAATCTCAAGAAAGAATCTGTCGATACGCACGCAGCGCCGTCGTGCTACCTACCACTGCAACAGCTCCCTTCACTGAACCCATCTAAATTCGACGTAATCCTCCTCGACCCTCCGTTCTCGTCCTCATTCAGTTGGGACGAGCTCCAGGAATTGCCAATACCCTCCCTCGCCGCGGATCCGTCGTTCGTCTTCATGTGGGTTGGCAGCGGCGCAGGCGAGGGCCTCGAGCGGGGTCGCGAAGTCCTCGCAAAATGGGGCTACAGAAGATGCGAGGACGTCGTATGGGTGAAGACCAACGTCCACTCCAACCGCGGCCCTGGCGTGAGTCTTTCGCACCGACATCTCGCTCGTTTTCTCCAAAATCAATCCCCGCCGTTGATGATACTATATCCATAGACAGATCCGCCCACGACGTCCCTGTTGACCCGGACCAAACAACATTGTCTGATGGGCATCAAAGGCACCGTACGACGATCCACTGATAGTTGGTTCGTGCACTGCAATGTCGGTACGTTGCCACCCCCTGCTGCGCTTCAATCGTCCCTGATCATTGTGGACGTTTGCCAGATACGGACGTGGTCATATGGGAGGGCGATCTCTCAGATCCGACGCGAAAGCCCCCTGAGATGTACACCCTCATTGAGAACTTTTGTCTCGGCACCCGCCGACTGGAAATCTTTGGTCGCGCGCGCTCATCCCTACGACGGGGCTGGGTGACCGTACTGGCCGAAGGGGAACACGAGCACGTACCCGAACTCGCCCGCGACCGCGCATCATGCATCCCCGACGGGGCACGTCCATGGGAAAAAGACGGATGGGAGGAGATCACCAAGAAACTCGCTGCACTCGGGGGCGGCAAGTGCGTCGTGCCCAACACGCAAGAGATTGACACCTTGCGCCCGAAATCGCCGGTGCGGTCCGGTGCTCTCCCAGGTGGAGGCGGTGTCAGCGGTGGCGTCGGCGTAGGTGTCAGCGGGGGCGTCAGCGTCGCCCTGGGGCCTCCTCGGCCCGGACGGCCAAACATGCCTCAAAATCAAGCGGCGCAGAACCAGATGCTGGTGTCGCCCATGATGGGCATGGGAATGGGGGGCATGGGTATCGGCATGCCAGTTGACATGGGCGGATGGCCGGGAATGGGAATGAATGTGAACATGAATATGGCTGGGATGGGCATGGGGAACATGAATATGCCGATGATGGGGATGAATATGGATGGAATGGCGGCCGCTCCGTTTCATCCGCCGGGACAGGGTGCAATGGGGCAATTAGGTCTCCCCTCCATGTGGCTGGGTGGTGAACACCCGGAGGGAGTGGTGTGGGAGGGTGGCATGGGGGACGGGATGATGATGAACGGGATGGGCATGGGCAACATTGGGATGGGCGGGATGATGGGGGGCATGAACGGGATGGGCATGAACCAATGGACTCAGCCAGGCTACGATGGTTTTCAATAAATCATTGACGCTGTCGTTCCACTACAAATAACATGGATAAAACCAACGGGTATGCGTATATGCCGTGAATATCGTGAGCGAGATGTAGAAATTAAGGTATGATGTATATACTCTACCAAGGAGAAAGTGAAAGACCAACGAGGCGCAAACGTTCGCGTGCGTGAAAGCCCCATGCGATCAACGGCGAGGCAAAAAGAAAACGCATCGTCAACCGAAAAAGGCCAAGAAAGTGGTACATCAAAAGCTTGAAATAGAATTTGGAAGCCAGAAGTAATAACCTGGATCGTCAAGTCACCTCACTCGACGTCTATTAGGAAGCTCATAACTTGGGGTAGGTACGCCGTTCCAGCGAGATCGAGGATGTGTACGTCGTCAAAGACTTCATGCCCATTAAACTGAATCACCCGATAAGCTGGCGCCAGCGACAGACAGACGGAAACGGAACTGACCCCTCCAAACACAAACACCCTGCTGTCCGCAACGATGGTCACATGGTATCCTCTTGCACTCAGCGGCTTACCGCGCACTGGGCGATGCTCGTACTGAAGGTTCACTAGCAAGAATGAGCTGATCAGCACGCGTTCGTCCAAGCGTCCAAGCAAAAAACGCACCAAGATTGTAGAACAGGATGTCGGAGCTATAAGCTGCCCCGTCGTGACCGCCAACAATGAACAGATACGACCCGACCTGCGTCGAGGTATGTGATAATCGACGATGTGGTAACGTCAGCGACACCCGCGTCCATATCAAAGATTCTGTGTCGACAGACAACCATCATTCAGGGAGCGACCAGCAGTCAGGAATGTACCCATACCCAAATTTAAGCACCAGACGTCCGAGAAGCATTCTTGACCGTCACTGCCGCCAACAATGACCATGACGTTTCCGACCAGGTTGGCAGTATGATAGCCTCTCGGCGAGGGAACTTTGCCTTCCGTTTTAATTAGGGTCCATTTCAAGGTCCCGTTACTAATGCCACGGAGAGAAGTATCCAGATGAGATACATCAAGCGTCCACAAGTCATTGAGTGCCGTCAAACCATTCCCCCCTCCAAAAATATAGATTTTACCGTTATAGAGCACCGCTGTATGCGCACGTCTCGGTGCCGGATGGAGAGGATCTACCTCTGGGTCCTCGGGCGGAGGTTGCGACTGGGCCGGAAAGGTCGGAGCAAACCATCGCCTGGTGGTCGTGTCTAGGATAAAGGTAGAGTCGTAGTACACAGGGCCTTGTCCGCCACCAAAGATGACGATTTTACGGTCAACCAGAGTTGCGGTATGTGCACGACAAGGGGGAGGAACATCGCCCAACGTCTCCGGGTGAGACCACTGCATCGTATCTAATTCCCCATGTATCAGCGGGGGTGGAACATGCAAGTATGGCGAGTTACCTGTATCAAAACAATAAATGTCTTTCCAACAACCCTTGTCATCGCAACCACCAAACAACCAAGCGACGTTATCGACGAGAGTGACGGTGTGCGCACGCATGTTGCGCATTGGCAGCGCACCATGAACAGGTGCACGTGACCAATACATGATGGTAGCGGGAGCGATGGCCACATCGTCACTGTGGGGCAGTCGGGGGGTCGTACGAATCCGACGCTCGCGTGAGTGACGACTGTGTTTTGAGTCTTTTGCAGAGGGGGACGACGGACGACGTTTGATGGACTGGGCGGGCTCCGATACAGGAGCGTTGGAGACATGGCGGAGCGAAGATGGTTTTCGCGATGCAGAGATGCGAGGTGTCCCTGGCATGGTTGGGGTCGGTGTAGGGGACGACGACCCTGAGTGGGCAGTCGGCGCGGCTGGATTGGGAAGTTGGTGGTTGTTGAAGGTGGAGGTCGATGCGGTCGCCTGGTGCGTCGGGTGGAGGTACGGCGAACGCGACTGGGTGGCCAGCTGGGACTGCGATGAAACGCGGTGATCTTCGTTGGCGGATACGTTGCTCATCGTGTCGAGGTCGTCGTCGTCGTTGTCGTCGAGAGGGTTTACCAAAAGCGACGACGTCGCAGCGGAGCTAGGGATGCAACTCGGATTTTGTATTCGCGGCCATACGCGGCCTGCCATCGCTGGGGAGGGTTAACGTTGATGAGTGATGAGTGTGGGAGTTTCGGTAACCGTCTCTATCATCCAGCTCAGAGAGAGCCCGTCTACAAATCATGCTAGCCTTCGTGCGTGACTCCAAATCGATTTCAATAACAGAAATTTGATGTTTGTCAGTCCATTACTGAGGGCGTGTAAAGTGGTACAAGATACACTAACGTACATCCGAAACTAATCCAAGAGAACAAGACCGTGTTTCACTGCAGTTCAGTAGCCAGGCATGGGCGACAGGGTTGCAAGACGAGGACTACTGGGGGCCAGCCTGGCGGTCAGACCGCGCGGCGATCTCTCGTACAGATGTGCTGAAGAGCCCAGAGGAGACAATAGCGAGGGTTGTCCACTGTTCGGGCCTGCGTGGTCTAGATCCTTGTTGAGACTCCCAAGAAGGATCTTCAGCATGTACTCGGTGTCAAATACACCATACGCAGGGTCGTATGGAGTGCTGTCAACAATATCCTGTGCAAGGGTTAAGCGATCATCGCACATATGCATCAAACGGAGCAATATACCCTGATCTTGTAACGGTCCTTGAGGTGGTCATCCAGTGTGTGCAGCAGTTCGGAAGCAGCTGGGTCTGTGCCGATTTGCACGAATTGAATCCCGAACATGTCATGCCTTGCGCGCTGACGGTCAAGACGATGCGCCGCATTAACGATAACTTTCTCTAAATCCGCTTGGTCGGCTGCGCACGTACGTGGTAAAAATTGAGCAAGTACTATCAGGCACGCATAAAACCGCAGCTTACTTGGAAGACCATCAGTGATCACCAAGACAGTGATCGGCTCATGAGTAGAGCCCTCACGCTCGACAAGAGGTAGGTAATGGTTAATGATCTGGTCGAGCTTCGCACCAGTCGGGGTGTCTTCGCCTGGAGAGTGGTTAGGATCACATTGTTGTGTGTAATAAACGACACGTGCCTTCGGGCATGACTCGGTTGAACAAGGCAACAACCTCTGCCCTCGACTACATGACGATTATTTCAATCAATGTCCTCATCGAGTGAGGGAAACGATTACCTGCATGTTTGGAGCATAGTCGTCCCCATGCATAAAGTGAATATCAGTGCCCTTTGATTCGTATTTGTTGGCAATGTCCACAATGCCAGCAAGAGCCTCCCGGGCTTGCTCCCAGAGGTTACCCTCATGCATCTAGTCCAGAGTCAACAGATTGCTTCAAACTGCCATTAAATCTACTTACAGACATCGAATCGTCGATGACGATGACGGTCTTGATCTCGCTGCGATGGATCAACAGAATGAAAATGGACTATTAGAGGGATACGCACGCCAATCGTCTAAGACCAGCCTCTCTGTCTGACGAGATATTAAAGGCGTCGGGGATGTATCGCGGGATATCAGCCTCGACGAGGGTTGTGTTGAGCTGGTCCACCTCGGTACTACGAGATTTTGATCTGTACGATGTTCTTGTTGTACGCTGCTGAGCAAAGATGACCGTACCCTGCGCAAGAACGCCCTCGGGTTCTGCAGCAGGGAAGCCCCAGCGAAGCTGTGAAGCACAAACAAGCACCTCATAATGAGAGATCTGTAGTCAAAGTCAGCTCGAGTTCTTCGGTGGACACAAGAGGTGCATACAATGTGCTCTTTACCGGCAAATCCAATGACGGCTCCAGCGAACTGGGGACTCGCTTTGCCGATGTCTGTCGATGATCGAGGTCTTGAATTCACCAGCCGCATAGTGCAGTCACCAACTACTCACGAAGACTGCCCTCCAAAAGGGCGCGGGCGATGTACGTGGTGCATCCATTGCGATCTTCCCCGAAAGGAACGGCATTGTCTGGAATCTCATTACCCTTGGTCAGGACCTGGATATCGATGTCAAACATGGATCGCATGAGATGAATCTAGGCATACCCAAACCAGAGGGACTGGAGAGCCTTGTCTTTTAAAGTGTTCAGTGCTTCTGCGAGCAGCTTCGAGCCACTGTTCCTTTTGAATCACAGAGCGGGATTCTACTACCACCGGGGTGATAGGTCTGCTACCAAAGTCGGACAAGGTCCTCGTCCTCTGCTCGGTTACAAACGACCGAGTTGTGTACTCTGCGGATGCGGACAAGGGTGAAGCCCTGTTGAGACTGCCTCCAAGGGAAGCATGTTTCGGGTGTGCAGACTTGTGGGAGAAGGACATGATGAGGGAAGTAGTACAAACCGAGGGTGAGGTCCACTGACGCGCGCATCACCGTCGTTTTATACCTTGCCACATAGGACTCAAAGGGCCACTGTGTCATACGCTCAGTCGAAGATAACGATAGCTGGATATCGATGGCTAATAGGACTCACATCAAACACGATGCAGCCCATTGGCAAAAGCGGACGGAAAGCTCGCTGTATTGTGAACGCGTGTAAATTAACTCGCGAGGCGGTCCTATATCGGCCAAGAACGATGACACCAAATCATGTTGCGGCCAATCGGTGTGACCTAACTTTTCGCGTCCGGTTGGAATGAACGAGAAAGCATGTATACACGCACCTCAACATCTACCTCGAGGCCGTCAGGGAACTGATACTTGTGTCCGCAGCGAATTTATGTTGGGATCTTGGCCGCCTCGTGAAAACCCCACAAGAACCCATCAGCCAGCTTTAACTTTGGCTTGAGGGTATCACCGGAGCTAGCCGTAGCATTTTCCCACCAGTCACACACCAAAAGTTGCGCCTGACGACGTACTCGAACATGCGGTTACCCGGTTGCACTCTGTTCAGGACGATGGTAGACGACACGAGACTGTCGCATTGCCATGGTACGTGTTGCGGTGTCCATGTTTCACGTTGACTGATCATTAAGAGTGCGGCGGTGACGAGAGGGGGACACAGACAACCGCTAGATCAGGCTCGTATGCCTCAGGGATCGATGCTTGCTGCGTTTTATTGCACTTGATTATTTACGAGGGCATGAAACGGCGTGTACAGTCCAGGTCTCGGTCCCTGGAACGTGCTCATCGTATACGAATATCTGAACCCTTGACCCTCCGCCCTCTGCCCCTCTTCAGCTTGGCCGACCCTGGAGGGGACAATTGGCTGCCACACTTGACGCCCACTCAGTCATGTGGCAGTTGCGCGTAAAGTGCCAGGGCTGGTGTCAGGTGAGCGGCGATCCTCGACCCATCATTGATCGTCCTCAAACCCAGCCCACTCCGACATCCTAGTCGACTATTTCCGCTGTGCATGGATTCGACCACGTCAACGAAGGAGAGTATCAAATCGCCCAAGGACGACTATTTCGCACGAACCCGTGGGTAGAGAATGGCCTCGTTTCGATTGGCAGAGCATACATGTCCGCGGACAACTTTCCGTCGTGTGCGCTCTCAGCTTGTCTGGACTGATTCATATCCGAGTTGGCCGTATCGCTATCGCTCTCCGCTGCCATTTCTAAGCAGCGGCCGGTCAACCTTGGTCCAAGTCACTTGACACTGGTTCTGGTTGAAATTTGAAACGGTATCGTTGATAAGATTTCGTCGACATGCGGCGTTTGATCCGAAGGCTCACCGAGGTCGGCGAGTTAACGAAATGACGCAGCTGGGGTACAATAACGTGAAATATCTCCAATGTATAGGAAATAAAAAAATTCATGTCGTGAATATAACGCCATCCTGTGGACCGTTCCTGACCAACACGACTGACATCCGGTCCACTGGCAACGCCCCACACAGGACGATATAAAACGTCCGTCTCCCCGTCGCAGTGGCTCTGTAACGACCCTTTCCTCAATGTGTCACCACGAAGTGTACGTGTTCTCCTCCATTCACAGCGTCGACCCTCGTTCTTCACACATACGAACAGCGTAGGCGACTATTACAGAGGATGCGGCGTAAGTAGTGCAACCGGCAATCGTGCGGTAGCCAATCACTCACCGCGGCTCTCGTTATAGCACTTCCATGGACGCTACTTCACCGGCGAGGTTTCGGATTGCAACTCTCAGAGATGCAAAACAAGCAAATCCCACATGCACAGGACCGCGCTCAACTGTGGATGTCCCACCGTACGTCCCTTCGTTCCGCCCCTATATCTCGACTCCTTACCTTCATCCCAGGTCGTAACCGAAGACCGAAGAATACAGAATCTATTTCAGATGCCACATCCAGACTGCGAACGAACGCCGCATTAAGATCATTACGCCCGCGAGACGCCCCGACATGATATCGTACTGGCATCTCCCTCATCCTAGACCTCGCCACCATCGCGTCCCACTACATTAATCTCTTGCTAACGTATGGGTTGGTATCTCGACTGCTCATATACTGTGTATGCTACATGTCTGAGAGCTAGACTTTCTCCATCCTCTTGCAATCCACGAATACTGTACTTTGCTAAACTGGCGGTCGCGTCATCTTGTTGACCATTGGCTACGACGACGTTCATAACGACCCAGACATGAACCGACAGACAGCGCGTGCTCACCGGAAGTCTTGTACTAAGCCCAGCAAGCGTCCCCGACACAGACGACGGTGCCGCTCTCCGCTCTCTCGGACCCAACTCGATCCCGAGGTACCGCGAAAAGAACTCGTCCAACAACCCAAAAAACGCTTCTTTATCCTCCGGACTCAGATGCACCCAGTCAATCCTGTTCACCGCGTCTTGCGACGTTTCTCGATGACTGGGTGGATAGCCACTCGCAGCGCGCGTGGGCGGCGGGGGAGGCACATACGCAGGTAGCGCAGACAAGCCCAATCCGACGACATCATGAGGCTGTGTCCTCGACGGAAGCGGAGGACCACTCGTCGAGACACTAGCCATTGTCCCGCCAGGCGGCGGAGGCGGCGGCGCCCGTGCCCGTTTCCAGTTGGGATCCCAATTTGTTTTGGAGGAGGGTGTGCTCGAGTACCGGTCGCGCGTGTTCGCCGCTGCGGCGACGCTGGCATCTTTGGCTTTTTCGGCCTTGGCTTTCAGTTCGGCGACTGGGTTCAGGACGTGAGGATCTGGCGTTTGAATGGGTCGTCGCGGGGCTCACAGTTTACCATCGTTGGCGTTCTCACCTGCGGGCTGATCAGACCTCGAGCAATCGATGTGGTGTGGAGATTATCAGCTCGACGTTGGGGACGTGCAACTAGCTCACGTTCAGCGATTATCGACGATTGGTAGTGATGGTGTATGATAAAGTGTGAATGGGTGTGGATTATATTGCATTTTATAATACCAGGCTCGTGGGGAGCATCACGTGCCGGGGGCCACAACAGATATGTTGACAGATAGTAATGTAACAGCGTAAAAGTGCCAACATTTATAATGTACATTCTCTAATCCGGGACCAAGCCGTCAATAAACATAAAAGAGCGTAAAGCAATGCCGTCGTCCATCAGTGAGTCGGAGGCATCGAGGACAAAGGAGAGACCCAGCCACCTCATTGCTTCGCTTGCTTCGAAACCACCACTGCGGTAATCAACAGAACGAGACACACAAAGAACGAAAGGAGTGCCCATAGACAGCGCTTGGCCCATTTCGTTTCTGTTGCTCTCATCTCAGAGAGCATCTTCTCCTTTTCCTCTTCCGTCCTATCCGACTCCCAATCCGCAGACACGCGTATCGGCGCAAACAAAAAGTAGACGCCGACAGCCCAAAAGACAGGGAAGACTAACGGGTCACAAACGAGACCGTGAGCGATAAAGGTCCGCTCGATGCAGAAAAAAAAACGTACAGAATCCATATTTGAACAGGTGTCGCGCGACCGTTTCCATCTCGAAATCAGGGGATGGTGTGTACACGGGAAGCTTTTCGCCATCCCAGTCTGGTGAATATGGCGGGGGTACGCGATGTTCGCGACGTTGTGTCCGTGTGCGATGACCCCGTCCCCCAAAGAAATCACCCAGCGCATCATCGTTTAGCTGCCTCTGTGAATGGTGCGAACGGGGCGGTGGTAGTGTGGGGGTGCTGCTCGTTCTGGAATCTAGGGTAGGGGTCGCGGTCGTTTCTGACTCTCTGGAGATGTGCACGCGTAGTTGGAGGTCGTCGGCGCCATGGTTTGGTGCCAAGATATTAGAAAAAGGACTCATGGCTGAGGGTGATTGTGAAGTGATGTGAGTACGGTGGGGTGACCTGCAACCGGGTTAAAGCTGGCGTTAGCGGAGACTGCCATCATAAATACGTTGCATTCTGCCGCACGAGTGGCGTGCGGACATGGCAGCTCTGACCCAAGTTGGTAAAAGACAAAAGAATGACGGGTCACACTATCACACCCCGCCCTCGTGGTGTCATGCCTTGGAATGGAAATCAACCCCCACACTTGCCTAAAATGGTCACGCTGTCTCACGAGACTGCCAGACGAAGACAATAAGAAAACGATGCGCGGGAGAAACAAAAAAAGAAAAGGTTTATTGAGAGGACATTCTCTATTGTCCCTATTGTCTTGGGAGACAGCTTGGATCCCTCGGCAACGAAAACTCAATTATACGGAACGTGCCTCAGTGCTAGCACGATACGCTGCCTTCAATATCATCGCCATCTCCTTGCGAGACTCCCAAAGCGGTAGGACAATACAGAACGTGCCGCTCGCAAACGCCCAGATACTGTACCATCAAGATCAATGGATCGCCTCAAAAGGAGCAATATATGGAACGTACATCGAGCAAGCCGTCCAGAACGTGTAAAACGTTCGGCTAAATACATAGTGCGAGAAAAACATCGGCAAGGGCACTAACAAGACGTCAACCCAAAATCATTCTAGGAAGGGAAAGCTCACCGATGATGATTACTATAGCCGCAAAAATGCCCGAGTGGATGAGTGCCTTCTTGAAGACACGTTTGAGTGACGCCATCCGCTGCTCCTCGTCGTTAGATGGGCCGTCCAGATCACTCAAAGAGTCTTTCTTCGACTGTTTCTCGAGGTCGGGAGACGCACCCCCCTTCTTGGAACTGTCTTCTGACTCTTCGTCCACAGGTTCATCATCAGCGTAGTCGTCCAACATTGCGATCGCGCGCGTTCCAGAAAAGTCGTAGTCCGCTGGACCTGTACGCCGCTTCAGAAACATATCATAGGTTCTAATCTGACATCCAGCTTACTCATCAGAGACACAGATACGGTAAGTATTCCCGAGAAGAGAAGACCAGCAAGTCCGCTGCAAACAGCAGAATACGGTTCCGCAAGATTGGGAATATTAATTTGTCCTATCGCACCCCGTGAATAGTCTCGATCGTGAACTTGACACCAAATCGTACCATATATCTTCCAACAACCGATCATCCATGCAAGCATTCCTAGACAGGCTCCGCCAATCGCCCCACAAACTACACCTGCACGCGTCAGTTTAGACCACGAGACTGCAAGTGCAATCGGTATGACTGCAGGGCTGAGGACGACACCCCTAGTACGATTTAGTTGCGCTCGCGGGGTGTGAGGACCGTCTCACTGTACATAATAGAGCTAAGCAAAACACAGTCAGCGTGAAGCTGAAGCTCGGTAACGCCAGTACAAATCTTACCCATCCCAAGTTGATGTTTCCGGCATTAAGCTAGAACGTTATCAACTTCTGCATAATCAAAAATTAAAGCACCTTACGATGGAAGCCCAACAGCCCATCCAAACAGCCCAGAAGCAGATGAAATAATGGGATACCCTGACGATCTCCTCACCCGTTGCCTTTGGTCTGAAATACGTTCGATATATACTGATACAGGTCAAAATCAACGAAAGCAGGAAACAAAAATAGTCATACTCGTATGAGCTGTCAGCATATCGAGAACAGGTGAGCAGCGGGCATCACACTTCAAAATCACTACACTCACAAAAGACTCGACACCCCAATGAGTTCAGCACTTGCAGCGGACGTGACTGCCATACTGGACGGGGTTGAGTCATCCATTCGCAAGAGTGACTTTTTACTCACAAGACAACGAGCAGAATCGCAACTGCGCCTCCCTTTCCCATGAGGACTGCTGCTGCTGCCGGTGCAGCGAGCCCTGCGCTCGTCTGAGTCGGCGACAGCAAGGAAGGATAAGTTGGAAAGTTTGGCTGGAACAGCACCTGACGTCAGTGACGAAGCGCATTCTCCTTGCAGATCTCACATTGTGAAGCAGCGCCCTGGCACACAAACCGAGGCAAGAGCCAAAAGCCCAAGGCACCGCGAACCAGGAGAGACCGCCCAGCATCTGAAATGCGTTTACTACTTAGGCATGTGACTACTGGATTCTGCACTCACATATGCCTTTGATGTCGATTCAGGTTGGCTCGCAATCGCCTGACGATGCGATTATTCTGCATATTGCGTTTACTTTGGATCTCATCTACTTACTCTCTGCCAATAGCCTAGTATGCGTTCTGTCAACCACATTCCCCAGTCAATCAACCTCAGGCTCACCTTGGTCACAAAACACCCCAGCAAAACCAGAAAGAATGGCCGCCGCACCGAATACGAGACCTTGATTGGACTTCATAGTGAGGTAGCTACCATCTTGATTACCCACCACTGGGATGTCAATCGCTGCTTGTTGTAATAAATCATACAGTTCCGAGACGCTTCCAACCGCGGGGGACGTTCCGCTGCGCTAAGATTCAGTTTCGCGTTAATCGGAGGGAAAAGTATGGGACGGACTAAGCCCTGAAGATGAAGATATAGATGATGATGAAGAGAATGATGGTATGACTCCAGTCACAGATGAACGTCGCACGCAAACCTCCGAAAATGACGTAGACCGCGATCCCGATGGGCAGCAAGAAATAAGCCGCATAGACGTTCATCCCCGTGAGCGCATTGACTGTCGCAGACCCTCCAACTAAGAAATGGGCTCAGTAATCTGTTATACGCCAGGAAGGAGTGTTGGACGAACGGAGCAAAGACCCGCAGGTGATCAGGACGCAGAGGAAGGCATAAATTGTGAAGAGGATGTGACCAGCTGTTCCGAACCGCGTCTTGACTATCTCCAGGAACGTATGGGCACCGTTGGCATTCATCTTCACTTTGGATGCAACCATGCCAAACATGCCGACTTGGATGGCTCCGCCGGCGCCGTACCACCTTCCGCACAACTGATATTGATATCTAGGATTCGTCCAGGTGCACGTATCACGCACCACGGTCCGCTCACGCCTGTGATGAGATAAGTCACAAAGTCTCAAGACACACGATGAACCGACCGAAAGTGTATGCCGCCGTACTCGACTGGAGAAGGGTAGCACTCCATGTCCACGCACTTACTCTGGTTTGGAGAAAAACGGTGATGTGAGACAGATGTTCAATTCGAACTAAATAAAAATGAGCCACAGACATGCCGCAACAAACTAGACCAGGCTGAGAAACGACGAGTTCAGTGGTGGTAGATCTCGCGAACAAACAACCTAGTGGACACCTTGATGCTCCTCGAAGCGCTCTGGAGAATATGAGTGACGGCGATCACCGATAAGATAACAATCGGTCGTACCGTAAACTCCTCGGACGATGCAGGGGAGAATTTGAAGAATTTGCGTTGGAGCATCGTCAATATCAACATGATGAAAGCAAAGAAGAATCCGACCCCTGCATCTCGTTCATGGAAAAGATAGCTGCGTACACGTTAACGAACGCACCAACAACCACACCATATCCGACGCTTTGGCCTAGTAGGTAACAACATCGACGAGCATTCAAATCCAAGTATGGGTGGCTACATACTTAGAAGGGGCTTGAACTCGGAGTACGTTTGCGCACTGGACATTGCAGCAGAAAGAGCAAACGACGGGAAAGACAAAGTCGCCAAGCCCTTGCAACAGCCAGCTACATAGTTTACCGAGTTCTAAGAATACACGATGGAAGATAAGAGGAGCGCTGGAGTGTGAGGGTCAGTGCAGGAATGACAGCGTGTGGAGTGACCAAAGTGTGCGAACGGAAAGATAACCAGGCAGGCAGAACGAGAACCTGTTGGTTGAATGGTTGATCACCAATCATTCTCCGAATGTTTAGTCACGAGGCAGAAATGACTGGAAGGATAGTTTATATCCTCGAACCGATGTCCATGCATCCAACTCGCCAGTGCAGATAGGAATTTGTAAAAAACTGAGAGGGTACAGAAGAAGGTGCTCACGGAGACGACATCACAGAAAGGTTGTAGTGAAGGCCAAAATTAAGACATTTGCATCAGGAGGTGGCAGAGAGCGGAGTTGAGGACGTGTCGGAATCGTCCCTTTGCTGCTTCGCTAGACGGGCTCTGGACCAGGTTGGAATGTGAGTATAATGTCGGCGAGCTCTCGGGGGATGCCAAAGATCAACCTACCTGTTTCTCACCGCAAGCACTTTCATCGTCCTCTCTCTTTCCGCTTCGGTCATGTTCTCCCAATTGGCGATTTTCGACAACGTCTAGGGATTGGCTCAGCACCTCATCGTGACAATAATTCAATTTTCTACCCCATCGCTGTTCACGACCACCGGGCCCAGATTATCGAGCCTCACCGGCGCCGCTGCGCCGATCGGGACGTTCGGCACGCAAGGGTCTTCGAGCGACTGAGGACTCGGAGCAGGGAGTGGAATGCTCAGGGTGGATGGGTTCGTCGACATTCTGGTAGTTGACCTGGATGACTTGGTGGTACACTCGCAAGTGGTGACACCATCGTTTGTCCGAGTTAATACTAGAACGTTCGAAGAGACCCTCTTTCAACCTCGATTTGTCAATCTGCAAAATGTGCAATGTCAAGTCAATTGGCCCAAGGTGCAGGTGAACGCAGCTCGCGCAATGCGAATGCTCTGCAACCCAGTGATTCGGAACAAGCAAGAGTGCAACGATTGCAATTATCGCTAGCCGAACCAATGACTAGGACAGTTGTTCGGGGTTGTACTCAATCCGGACCAGTTTGTATCGCAATCATCTCACCACATATAAGAGCAAGCCACGGTCAAGCTTTGGCAGCTCGGGGCCATCGCCGCCTTCTAGATCTCCACTCCTCCCAGGGATTAACAGTCGGTCATGTTCGGATCTCAGCCTTCAGTTTTCTCCTCCCAACCCCACTCTCTAAGCGAGGCGGCCTCGAGTCTTGTCTGTCGTATCCCTGAACTCGTTCGCCGTCTCCGCGATCTCCAGAACGAAGAAGCCAAGCTCGATGCTCAGGCATGCCAGCTCATGGAGCAACTTACAAAGGCCAAAGACAGACCATCAACGCCATCCCATCCCATCGTCTCCACCCCAGTCTCGAAGGTTTATATCCGCGCCACGGAAAGCACAGCCGATAAGGTTAACCCGAGTACCCCACCTCACATTGATCTAAGTATGTAGCTTTTTCTTGACCTTGAAAAAATATTGAATGTGTTTGGCAGGAAACATAGAGACACCAGTAAAAGCGTTTTTGTTGATGGAGTCGTTTGCATTAGCGATGTCGGTCAAAAGTAAACGCAAGGGGAGGATATTCTTGGCCGGAGATAGCACTGAGTTTGGGGAGAGAAGGTAGAGCTGAAGCGGTGGGGGGTTGACGCATCATAGTTGCAATTTCTTTCAAAGATGGGTATCGATGGATGGCCGACTTGAGACACGTTAATTTCGGAGGGAGGGTATCACCAACGAACTGAGCTGCGTGCCGTCTGCTGAATATTGGCCCGAGCCGATACCTATGTACGCGAGACTGATCTAAATTATGCAGATTATCAGGCGAGCTTGAGCAACGTGTATATAGTGTTTACGTCCTATAATGGAATGCACTCAGATCTTCAGACAGGCACGCATATACAGCGCTGACTTACTATGGTCGAAAGAAGCACCTTACTCACTGAACTTATATTCACCGACTACATCATCCCATAGCCTCTTTGTGTCGACCGCAGCACGTAGTCGCGAGGCGAGCAAGAATGTACCACTCAACTTCCTTGAATCGT
Source organism: Boletus sp. NGJ (assembly GCA_019096195.1). Taxonomy (NCBI): domain Eukaryota; kingdom Fungi; phylum Basidiomycota; class Agaricomycetes; order Boletales; family Boletaceae; genus Boletus; species Boletus sp. NGJ. Next base: position 244,618 of record JAGTXK010000030.1, read on the forward strand.
TATTAACAAAATCGAGATACAGTGCGCGAGGTCGCGATCAACTGACCTATTAAGACTATAGGTCTCTCGAGGTGGCGGAGCAAGTCTATGCTGAAGCATGACTGGAATGTGTGCACGGATCTGGCCTGTGATATCCCCCCAACGGGAACCCGGCCCAAACGCAAACGGTTGCGGTGTAGATGGTTTGAAGGGTGTCGCGAGTAGAATCATGGAGTCGACGTGAGCATTCAACATGATCTGTCCCATAGCATCAAATGGTGATGAGAACGATCGCAGTTGGAAAATCTGGGCAAACCTCATTCTCCTCGCCCGTGAGGTAACCCAGTTTGAGACTCCAGGCAGCACAAGCAGCGCGGTCTTCGGCTGCCGCGGCTTGAAGAAGGTGCAACCAGTCATCCATGAATGCTTTCGTATATTCACGGGTAGCACCGAAATCGACCAGCGAGACCTAGTAAACTAAGAATACAACGAACGTTGCAGAAAGTAGTACACAGACCTGTTGAGTAGAGGAGTTCCACAAAAAATTGGACCAATTTGGGTCAGTCTGCATCAGTCGGAATTGGAAGAGCTCCCGCAAACACAGCTCGATAATGCGTTTTGCGATCTGTTGGCAGTACCGGTCAAACAGAGGAATGGCTATATTACATATCCTGATACCTCGTTACGCTCCTCTTGCGTAAGCGCCGAGACAGATAGCTCTCCGACGCTGACACCATCGACATGTTCCATGACGAGTACACGGTCAGTACTCCCCTTCCATACCCAAGGTATTTTGAAGCGAGAATCCTGGCCAAGAATCTCCGCCGAGTGATACCGTCGTAGAAATTGCGCCTCCCTCGAATAATCACACTCATCTGCTAGCTCTTCCCTCATGACCTTTAAAAGGTTTCCCGCTGAGCAGTGTCTGTACGATGTGCATTGGGACTTACTTGAACTGTGCGATCTAGGAACAACCCCTTTGGCAATAGTTGTCCAGCAGTTAGCAATAACTTGACATAACCGAGATCACTAGCAATTGAGTTTGCGATGTTCGGGAATTGTATTTTAACGGCAACTCGCTCCTCCCGACCCGTAGGTGAAGTAGAGGTTCCCAATACCGCGTTGTGAACCTGTCCGATCGAAGCAGCTGCAAAGGGCACATGATCAAATGAAGTAAAGTTGTCAGTCCACGAAGGACCCAGGGAAGTCGTGAGCACTTCCTGTAGATCCCAAATGAGCGAACCTGTACGATTAGCAGGAAGTGACAGCCACCTCCATCTGCCAATCCGGCATGTAATGAGCACTATCTTGTACTCGCCTGAATATCTTGTCCACTTCAGGTGGGAGTATATGCGTGTCTGGTTCATGGTTTTGAGTAGCACTCCATCGCTTGAAGTGAGAACGTCCAGACCTTGTATGCTCATGAATTGACCTAGTTTGAGAGCAGCACCCCTCATCTGCGAGAGTTTTGAGACCAGTCGCTTGATGTTAGCCTCTGTCATCATCAGGGAACCCTGCTGAGTGTCATCCGAAGCGGTTGTTGACCGACGGATGATTTCCGAGGCAGCCCCGTAACCCAGAGATGCAGCGAGGCCTACGATTTCCAAAAACAACTTAGTAGTATACTACGTATGCGCGCGTTGAACGTACCACCGTAATGGAATAAGCGGCCTATCCTAGAGGAAGGTACTTTTGACGGTTGTAAATTGCGTATTGTGACAGGATCAGCACTTTGGGGATCAACAGTAGGAAACACCGGCGCAGACTCTTTAGGCTGATCAATACTGGACAATGTCGACTTGGTTACTGACACTGGCTGTACTCTACACGGTAAGCAAGGATTGAGCAGAAACGTCAGAGTACTTGCATCACTTTCCGTGGCGCCAAAAAGCTTCGGAGACCATGTGTTGTCCTCGTACCCCGTGATAATTTTTAGCCGTTGAGAAGCGCTAGACTCCCCATGAACAGCAGAAACCTCCGAACCAAATATTCTAGGTGGTGTATCCAATCCTCCCGTGACCTGCGGTTCAAATAGTGGTTCGATGGGGGGCCGATTATCGGTCTCGACACTATGCGGTCTAGTTGGACCACCATGTAATCTGTGCTCTCTCTCAGTGGCCGGTGAATTTTGGCTGGACGACCTGGGGAGCGCTTGCGCACTTCTGATCTGTGCTGCACGAAATGCAATGTCAGCGATGGTGTGAACAACACATAGCCATCCAAAGGTGGGCGATGGCGGCATGCAAGCGGGACAAGACCAGACACTTCGGAGACAGAAGAGAGACACGTCAAGCACAGCCACGTGACGCGATATACATATTACTGGAAAGTACTCGACGTGCCAGTGCGGCCCAAACGTATTATACTATCCTATGAAACGTTTCCACGCACGGCTACATCCACACACTGACTCGATGTTTACGGTACTTCCATGTTGCTGGTAATCTTTGGTGCCGATAACTCATCTGCGTGACCCATGCAGGATCAATGTGCCTCAGCATTTAAATTTTCCACAAATACCTCTAAAACGAAGATGAAGGCACGCGGCAGACATCTCGAACGCGTTTTATCGGTCATGGCACGAAACAGAAGAGGTTGGCACTCTGGTTCCCAAAGGCGAATACACCTGCCAATGTCGTTTCAAGGACCTGTGCCGAGCGTATAATGGTTGCAGGATGGTCTCGTTATATTGAAAATTGACAACTCCATCATCCATGATCTCCACCATGATCTCCAAGTTCGCCCCTTTCATCAGCCTTTTTCTCGCCTTTGCGACTTTGGCTCTTCCTCCGTCTCACCTGGGGGCTCGCCGCGATCATCGTGACAAGAATCTCCAATGCTTCAGCCGTGTCGAGTTGCGTGCTGGCGATACCTTTGAGACAGTGTCGAGCTATAGCTGGGCTGGTTCTGTGTTGAGTATGGTCTGGATCATCCCCATGGTCGACCGGCCATTGCCGACAGGGAAATTTCACCGCTGTCACTGGTACCTTCACCCTTTCAGTCAATGACGGTGGTGCCGACGGTGTGAACTGCCAGACCATTGATAAAAGTGTTTCGTACCATGGTGAGAGACATCGAACTTTCAGTCCGAATTGGTTTTCATCATTCGTGCATCAAATAGCTTGGTATCACTGGGTTCGACCCAGCTACCCCTACCGTTTCTCCGGCATCACCATCAGTGCTGGTGACGTTGTCACGGTCACGGTCATTGTGTCCTCTACGAAGTCTGGTATAGTGATGATTGAGAATAAGACCGCTCGCGAGACTTCCTCACAGCCGCTCACTTCTTCTTATCGTTCACTCCTCCCCCTGCACACAATCTACATACAACATCTACACGCCCTGCTTACACGCCTTGTGCAAACATCCCCACCGATTCCCAATAATCCACCGAGAAATGCTGCATCCACGGCCGACAGCGGTATGAGATGACGCATCGTCCCACTCATGCGCGCTCCCATTTCGAGGATATCTGCTGATGCTACCCGACCGACTCGACTGCCGACGCATTGCTCCATCGCCTTGAGCCAGGGTGCGCATGAACCCGCAAATTTGATGGCTGGCTAATTTCAACCCCGATGGTCGTCGTGAAAATGACAAAAAAAAAAGGGTGTCAGCACACAATACCATCGAGAGAGGGGGAGTTCGGGTATGCGACTCACCAGACGTCGGACATCCTCCTCGCTTGTATCAACGTTTTTCCAGTTTTTCTATCCACTGAGCGAATAAGATTAACGGGAGAGGATGACGTCAGTTGCTTTTGATATGCAGAATCGCTGACGGGCTGTATAGCAGACTCGGTCGGGGGTGGGGGATGCGCCAAGTTCATGGAGAGAGGGGTGCCTCGTCTGCAAACGCAGTTCCAATATCCAATCGGATACAACATGCGGAGGAAGCCATGTCGTGACCTTGTACAACATCACACTCACCCACTCAGACAAGTACTTGCTCGCATCGTAATCAGCTCCCACAGCAACCCCCGCGTCGGACTGCACCTCTTTCGGGAACGCCCCCTCCTTGACGCCTTGACGGTTGGGACGCACAGCATGAGCAACGCGCTGGCAGGCGTGGTAGAATTCTAAATTGGAGAATCGAGATGACATTGGCATGTGTGGCATTTGGTCACGGTATGTTCGTCGTGGAAGGGATAGAAAGGGTGAGTCGGGTTAAACTGGACCATCTCTGGCACAACCAGATATCCGTCCGGGCTGATAGGATACTAATCGGAGGGTTCTGCTTCAAGGCGGAAGTCGTACGGCGTCGCCATTATCTATTTCGCGTGTTTTGATTGCACACGGGGGGGCGATGGATATTCTAGCGGGTGTTGAGGAAGAGTGTTGGAATTTCATACAAGATGTAGTAAACTCGTAGTATTTCGACCATTCATACTGTAATCTTACTTTGGTGACTACAGTGACTACTTCAGATTCATGTACTAAGATTTGTGTACGTGCAGGGCGTACTATGTGAGAGGTGCCCCGCTTGATGTCGAAGTACCCAATTATATCCGGGAAGGACAAGCCAAAGCCGTCCCGGTAATGGACACGAAGGTCACGTATGCAAAGTTCGCGAGGTGGTTATTACCCCCGGTGGCTGGATTCCGAGTGGCTAGGACCGTTGCTAGTAGGACCATCACCTCAGTAACAACAAGTTAAACACAAACAGTAGGATTAACAACGAAAATGAGAGTCTTCTTAACCGCCCAGTTGAGTGAGTGATTAAGAACCACTATTGTACCACCAAACTGAGTGGCATATACGTTGAGGGTGATAGTGTTACCAACCACGATTGGCTTGTTCCCGAGAGGCTAGATGTTGTCAAGGCTGGTCCCGTATGATGAATATTTGTAGCGTTCACTTGAATGAACACGGTGATCTATGATTATATATTATATTATGAGTAACGATACCTTAGCGCATGTTGATAACTACCCACCTATGTGTACAAAACAAGGTCCACTATCACATGGTATCCTGGTCAATTGCTACATGGTCTTGTCCAGCGCCGCGCGTGTAGGATCCAAATGATCAACCTCGTCGACCACATGGTCATAAAACATCGACGTAATCCTATTGGTGTCGGGATTGTGAAGGTTCAAATATATTTCCCCTCACCAAGGTGGCGACACGCCGTAGCATACTGTCCATGTATTATGACGCTGGTTTGTCGGAGTAGATATAGTCTAATGACTATTCTCTTATTCTGTTGGCCAATAGCACCCTGATGACCGTCATAGCCTTGCTCAAGGAATAAGATAAGTGACGCGGGACTACCACGGATCTGTAGATGGAACGGAATTGCATCTGAGAGAGCATATGTCTGCACAGAGGGGATGAATAACTAGAGGCGTTTTATGTATTCGAGCAACTTTACTGCACACAGCATGACTCACGAGACAATCGACTTGTGCCAACCCCGAACCCTGTGACATTGGTACGGTACATATAACTTCACGCCATTCTTCAGGGGAGGATTTCACGGTGGACATGAACGGCAAATCACTGGGAAGCATAGGCAGATGCGGGCGATTTCGGGGGTTGTACATGAGGGGTACCTCAACATTGAAGAGGAACTATAAACAAAGTCATAGATCGCATATGCACAAAGACTTACACTTCACTGCCCTTCGAAAGCGACAGGAACTGCCGTGAATGTAGCAATTCAATTGTCAGCGAGTACGAGCAAGCCGCATGGGGTTCGCCACTCTCGAAGGTTGGCAGCAAGGCTCGTGTCTGACCACCGTCATTGAAGGTGTGCGAGAAAATGACTCCAAATGGGATGGTTCGAGGACAACTTGAACGTGGTGTGCGAGATGCACTCCACAATACGCGAGTCGCAGAAAGAAAGGTAGTAGAAATAGAGACCCAAGAAGTATGAAGAAGGAAGCGGCCCTCGAGCTGAGAGAGGTCATAAGAAACCCGACTGCAAACATATATGGATCAACTTTTACCTTTGAGATCACATACGTTAAATTATCCGTGCCGTTGCTGAGTATTACATCCTTGAATGACCCCACTCCGACCATACATTGGGTACACACTGCCGGGATGCTGGTCTCTAAGAACAATGGTAAGGTGGTCTTTTATTCTGCGATACACTCCAGTGGGACGTCGCGACGAGGCATGGCGAGTGAACTCGACAGTTTGCTCTTCTGGTAAGAGTCCACTTGGATAGCGCGGAGGAGCAGAAGGTGTGTATGGGGGCGGGGTATTATGTGCCATTCTGCACGAAATGAATATTGATCGATGTAACAACACGAGTTGCGCCATGGCCAGGTATGTATATGAGCATCCATCACTGAAAGGCGCAGTCGGGGGGTCACCAGACCAGCCGGCAACATGACTACCAATGCCAAGGAATATGGTGGTCGGAAGCAGAGAGATATTCGGAGTTTGAATCTGGGTAACTCTCCGAATGGCTTATAGTCTGCTCAAGCTCGAGCTCGTCACTATTTGTTCGCTGATCTATACCTTTTCCCCCTTTTCGACGAGGCCAAGGAATACTTGTTGCAATGAACCATACCACCCAACGCCAGATGGGCGGTTTCAGTCGGAGATGCATATTCGAAGTCCACCTGCATGCCGAAGGGTTCCAAAAGTTACCGACCACTAGACACCGCACAGCCACTTAGAACCCAGCCTTGCCCATCAGGCACTTGACGAGCTGGTTGTTCAAAACCCGACCAACTTCGTCTCGGTGGCTACGCGGTATTAGAGCATAAGACGGGCACAGAGTCACAGATGCACCATTTGCATAACCCCAATCTTGCCAGATATGTGGTACAAAGGTTTGCGTCATTCAGGGTGCTCGTGACTTTCGTTCGTTCATGCTGCCTTAGCTCGGACGTGATATCTGATTTGCGAATTAACGTACTGGAAGAGAATTCAACAAGAGTTATATGGTACAAAGTATGCTCTCTTTGTCTTTATTCTGGGTCCCAGCCTCACAGAGAGCAAGGAACGTTTCCTCTCGGACCACGAGATCGTCGAACATATCGTTGTGGGTATTCTCCGTCAAACTCAAAGATGGGACTGAAATTTGTCGTAGCACAACCAAACATCGACTATTTGTTGGACCATCCACCGCCCCAAACACGGATGGTACATTCGCATCCGATCTCCAGCTTTCCTTCCAGGAGTCTTTATCCCACTATTTCCTGTACCCCGTTCTTCGCCAAACTTCACCGATGCGGCCTTGTCCCTTTCATGTCGCACAAATGTGTATCCTTCTCCACCAGCATTTGCAGCAGCTGATAGTCACAAATCTTCGACTGATAGCCTGGTTTCAGACAGCACAGCCGTGCACTCCTACCCTCCTACCCCACCCACGGCACCAATTGCCGTCACATCTTCGCCGCCGCCAGTTGACGCAAAACTCGACACGATGGAATCGGCGCCCACCGGGATATCGAAGAAAGTGCCAAAAATGACACCCACAAAGATCACACAATTCCTTCTCGCGCCTCATTCGTCCCCGCACGTGCCCGGTCCGCAGCCCGGTGAACAAAGAACACTCTTTACGCGCGCTCTTTCCCTCTTCCAGAACCATAAACCTTCTCATACTGCTTCTTTCACGCTCTGTGCACTGGACGGAATAGGTAGTGCGCCACAGGTGGCTGGCCCGTCCTCGCAACCACGACAACGGCTCTCACAACTTATTCCTAAGATGCCCTCACCGCTTCTTACATTTCACGACAGAACACCAGTATTGACAGTTGGTTCTGTGACTGGTTTATTAGAGATAGATCGTGCAGAGGAACGGATCTTGGGCGTGGACACGAGTTTTTGGATTGCTGTCGCGTTGACATACCTCGAGTTTTTGGAGGAAAGGGAGGTATGTTTGACTCTGCGTTTCGTTCTCTCATCGCTGGTCTAATGGGATCAAATACAGAGTTATTTAGCTGCACTAACAGACTAACGATAATGTTTTGCTATGATCTATACTCTATCTATTTTCTTCGAGGCACGTTATGGCCAAGAGCTTAGCGGACAACTTTGCGAGCCCTAACGTAGGGTTAGGGCTTCCACACGTGGTTGACTTTGCGACACGTGACCGAGACAGGGTTTGCGGAGTTTGAAACACTGAGCGTTTCGAACTGCAACCTGTCAGCTGACCAACTTCAACTTGTTCGAGTGTCAAAGATCCACAACATGGTACGTCTCACCGCACCTTTCATAGCGTTTGTTTACGATTTACTTATGTATGTACGCATCTCATAGTCCGTGACACCAGCTACAATGCGTCGCATGATGCGTGAAATTTCAGAATTGAAGAACAGTCCTCCAGAAGGGATTCGTATAGTCACGAGCGAGGAGAATATCCTTGATATCACTGGGATAATCGAGGGGCCTGGTAAGGGTACATGTTTTCACATTTATTCACTCAGATTGACCATCTATTTGCCTGTGGCTAGAGGGTACCCCGTATGCGGGAGGGTACTTCCGAGTACGGTTCAAATTCACAGAAGAATTCCCCGCCGCTCCTCCGAAATGTCCGTAAGCTCGTTTTGGGCTGTGTTGTCATTTTTTGACGCGTCTTGCAGGCTGGTTTGCCACCAAGATCTTCCACCCGAACGTATCTTCTGCGGGTGAAATTTGTGTCAACACTCTGAAGAAGGATTGGAGGTCAAGCTACGGCATCGGTTACATTCTAGTGACCGTAAAATGTCTTCTCATCTACCCGAATCCAGAATCTGCGCTCGATGAAGAAGCCGGGAAGCTTTTACTGGAGGATTATGATAACTACTTCTCGCGCGCGAAGCTCATCACGAGCGTGCACGCCACCCCGCGGACAAAACCCCCAGAATTCGAACCATCAGGTGCGAATGACCCGGTGGTTAGCACTATGCTACCCACTGCGACTCCACGTGCACCAGAACCCGCCCAGACGATTGCAATTCCGTCGACATCTTCAACGCGCAAATCCGCGCCACCAATTCCACCTTCACAACTATTGCAATCCTCCCCCGGAAACGCACTTCATCCATCTCATGCGTCAACACCTTGTTCGAGTAAGGACAGCAAGGATCGCGTGACATTACCTTCTCCGCTATCTACCGCAGATTCGAACGTAGGAACGCTTGGCACAACCTCGAAGGCTGTGAAGAGGACAGCAGCGCCGGGTACGGTTGGTGTGGAAAAGCGAAAAAAGGCTTTGAAGCGGCTATGACAGTGGACAGTTTTGCACATATCTCGTCTGTTTATGAGTTGCCTTGTACCTACTTAATCGTTGTCGAAATTATGTAGTTTTCCGATCACCTAGTGTCACGCCTGTGACGTCGGTGTAACGACGGAAAGACGCGACAATTTTTGGATACAAAAGTAGACTGTCAGTGCTACTTTTCCTCTCCCACCCCGTCATGCTTTCCAGGTCTCTTTTGGCTCATTCAAGTCCCCTCAGACTGTCGGCAATGCTTACCACGCGGGTATGCTCGCGTTCGCTGAGTACTCTGCGCATTGCCCAGCCTGCACGGTGTGCGGTGCCGTCATACGCGAACTCACGACGGTTCTCAGCTGCACCAGCATTCCGTATCGAAAACCAAAATGACGGACGGGCTTCTCGTACACCTTCAGGAACATGTTTCATTGCAAACATTCCCTACAAGGTAACCGCCGAAGAACTTAAGAATGCATTCTCAGGATTTGGAAAAGTCGAGTCCGTCAACTTGCGTATGTCTCTTCTCGGGAAACGCTACGTTCGGTGGAGCTGATCATATGTCGTTAGTCACCTCTGATGCTGGCCTGTCCCGGGGCGTTGGTTTCGTCCATTTTGAGTCGGTCGCGGACGCTGTTAGCTTTGTCGAGGCGAATGCGGCGGACCCTATCTTTGTGCTGGACAGGCAACTCTACGTGGAGCATTCGCAGAAGGCGAGGAGTGTATCGAAACCTGCCGAGCCTTCCGACACACTCATGATACTCAACTTCCGAGGGGAATCGGAAGTTGATGTACCGGCAATGTTTGGCAGTCATGCGGACAATATCCTGGCAGTGCGTTTCAGTAAGTCGCATATTCCTTTCGTCTTCTTCCCCCCCTTGGCTGTGGATATTGAGAGCATGTCTTCTGCGTAGACAAAAAGGAGACCGGCCAGCCGTCGAGAAGAGCTTTCGTCCAGTTCCGCAATGTGAACATAGCGACGGAAGCTATGGATGCCTTCAAGAACCAGAACGAGAAGATTCACATCACATATGCTAGACAACGACAACCCCCAGCAAACTCATACACCCTTACATCTAGACTATCACAACACCGGGGTCACTAGATGGGATACTTGTTCTAGTCGACTACGTAATGCTATTCATTCAACTATGTCTTCTGTCAGCAGAGCAGACAAAAGTACAATATCCCCCCCCCTCTGAGCTGTTCCACCCCCCGGAGTCGCCCGTGAATTACTAGACCTCTTGCGTGGATGCTCGAGGTACTCCCCAGTATATTTGAATGGTGAACATTAGGTGTGGACACCGATGAGAATGATCTACTGCATTTGGCCCTTGATGGTCAGCTGCATATAGCATTAGTGTTCGTGAACGCTCGTTAACTGAGTTTGCTTACATCCTCACGGGTAATCTCATTGTAGTGTCGGGAGCAAGATCCTGGTTATTGCTGGAGTCTCAAGCTTCAAGTGTGGCTTCTATCTGCATCGGCTGATAGGCAGTTGTATCCCACTTCCCTCGTACCCAGACTGCCCTATGCCAGTATGACACAATGATATGATATCCCCTGTGGAACTTCACCGTCGTCGAAGACCGGATCCTGATTGTCTTTAAATTATGGATGACACCTCCCACCAGATGCTGCGCTCACAGGATGATGAGCAGTTCAAGTTACCAGATGGCCAAATGGTACCGCGATTGAGGAGAGTCATTCCCCTTGTACCATTCGAGACAGATGGCTGTTTCTGTTTTCAATGTCGTAGGCACGACCGTAGCGTACATACCTAAATCTGATACGAGCCTTCAGATCTTATTAGATTCCAGGGGACGCAACAGCGTAAATATGCGCGGAACCATGATCGATGAGTCAAAGTGTCTTGCGTGCTTATTTTATGGGCGTGTAAATTTAGCGGTACAGGATACACTAAAAACAAATGTGTACAAGACCGTGTTTTACGCATGGATGCGACGCAGTTCAGTTATCAGTAGCTAGGCCTGGGGGACAGGGGACGAGGGCTACTAGCTCCGAGCCTGGCGGTCAGACTGCGCGGAGATCTCTCATAAGGACGTGCTGAAGAGCCCGGAAGGGACAGTAGCGAGGACTGTCCACCGTTGGGGCCAGCATGGTCAACATCCTTGCGGAGACCCCCAAGAAGGATGTTCAGCATGTACTCGGTGTCAAATGCACCTTGCGCAGGATCGTACGGAGTACTGTCAACGAGATCCTGTGTAAGGGTTAAGCAATCATCGAATATATGCAACAAACGGAGTAATATACCCTGATCTTGTAACGGTTCACGAGGTGGTCATCCAGTGTGTGCAGCAGTTCGGAAGCAGCTGGGTCTGTGCCGATTTGCACGAATTGAATCCCGAACATGTCGCGCTTTACATGATGACGGTCGAGACGATGCGCCGTATCAACGACGATTCTCTCTAAATCCGCTTGGTCGGCTGCGCGCGTGCGCGGTGAATCGTGAGCAAGAGCTAACAAACATGTATGAAACCGCAGCTTACTTGGAAGACCATCAGTGATCACCAAGACAGTGATCGGCTCATGAGTAGAGCCCTCACGCTCGACAAGAGGTAGGTAATGGTCAATGATCTGGCCGAGCTTCGCACCAGTCGGCGTGTCTTCGCCTGGAGAGTGGTTAGGATCACATTGTTGTGTGTAATAAACGACACGTGCCTTCGGGCATGACTCGGTTGAACAAGGCAACAACCTCTGCCCTCGACTACATGACGATTATTTCAATCAATGTCCTCGTCGAGTGAGGGAAACGATTACCTGCATGTTTGGAGCATAGTCATCCCCATGCATAAAGTGAATATCAGTGCCCTTTGATTCGTATTTGTTGGCAATGTCCACAATGCCAGCAAGAGCCTCCCGGGCTTGCTCCCAGAGGTTACCCTCCTGCATCTAGTACAGAAGTCAACAGATTGCTTCAAACTGCCTTTAAATCTACTTACAGACATCGAATCGTCGATAACGATGACGGTCTTGATTTCACTGTGATAGATCAACAGAATGAAAATGGGCTGTTAGAGGGTTACGTACGCCAATTTTCTAAGACCAGCCTCTCTGTCTGACAGGATATTAAAGGCGTCGGGGATGTATCGCGGGATATCAGCCTCAACAAGGGTCGTGTTGAGCTGGTCCACCTCGGTACTGCGAAGTTTTGATCTGTACGACGTGCTTGTTGTGCCCTGCTGAGCAAGGACAACTGTACCCTGCGCAAAAACGCCCTCGGGTTCTGCAGTAGGGAAGCCCCAGCGAAGCTGTGAAGCGCAAACAAGTACTTCGTAGTTAGTGATCTGCAGTCAAAGTCAGCTCGAGTTCTTCGGTGGACACAAGAGGTGCATACTATGTGCTCTTTACCGGCATATCCAATTACGGCTCCAGCGAACTGGGGGCTCGTTTTACCGATGTCTGCCGATGATCGAGGTCTTGAGTTCACCAGCCGCATAGTGTAGTCACCAACTACTCACGAAGACTGCCCTCCAAAAGAGCACGGGCGATGTACATGGTGCATCCATTGCGATCTTCCCCGAAAGGAACGGCATTGTCTGGAATTTCGTTGCCCTCGGTCAATACCTGAATATTGGTATCAGACATAGGTTCGGCTCGGATCACATGAGATGAATATAGGCATACCCAAACCAGAGGGACTGGAGAGCCGTGTCTCTCAAAGTGTTGAGTGCTCCTGCGAGCAGCTTCGAGCCACTCTTCCTTTTGAATCGCAGAGCGGGGTTCCACAACCGTCGGGGTGATAGGTCTGGCACCATACTCGGATATGGTCCTCGTCCTCTGCTCGGTTACAAACGACCGACTTGTATACTCCGCGGACGCGGGCAAGGGTAAAGTTTTGTTGAAATTGGCTGCAAGGGTAACATGTTTCTGCTGTGCAAACTTGCGCGAGGAGGACATGGTGATGAAAGTGGTGCGGAACGAGAGTGAGGTTCACTGAGGCGGGCATTATCGACATTTTATACATTTCTGCATGAGGGTCGAAAGGCACTTGTACCTTGCTGCGTGAGAGTCAAAGGCCACCGTACAAGCTCGAACGGACTCGGAGATCATGATAGCCGGACGTCGTTGATACATCAGGTACGAGTGAACGTTGAAGAGTTGGCAAAAATGGAAAGGAGAACACCTCTGCATTGTAAATGCGTGTAACTTAGCTCGTAAGGCGGTCCTATATCGGCCAGGCACGATAGCCTAGACCATCTCGCGCCCAATCGGAGCGACCTAGCTTTTCGCGTCCGGGTGGAACAGTCAATGGAGTCACCATAACACTTCTGCCTCTCAGCGGTGTGAGGACTGGTGATGTTATGAACCTGACCTGCCAAGAAAGCCCTGGCTTGTGTCGGGTCTGATTGGGCCTGGGCCTGGTTAAACCTCAGGCCGGGCCCTTATTTGTGGGCCCATAAGCGAGACGAACGCCGAATGAAACGAAGGTGTTGCACAAGAACGTGGAGATGCAGAGGCAGACGGAAGGGTCGTAGGAACGCGCTGAAACACAAAGCTCAAGGGAGAGAATGCGGAGACGCGATGAGACGTACCATTCAAGAGGGGATGGAGGGTACATACATTCGAAGATGCTAGTCAAAGGATGCGATCAGCGCCCCTCAATGGACGAAGACAACATACCTGAAGCATCCCCAGACCTTTCTCTACCAGATCCCAGTTCATTCAATCGATCCTCACGATGAAACGAGAGAACGCAACAATGCACAACAGTCGAGCGCACAAACAGATTGCGTAGGCACGCGCAGCGAGTTGGTCAGTGACACAGATGTATTGGGAAAGCACGAGAGTTATCTAAAATGCCTTGAAGGTGATACAAAAGGAGCACGTCGACGAAGCGAACACATCCATGGATCCAGTCCAGATCGAGCCACAAGAGCACAGTCACAGGTGCAGGAAGCATCTGGAGACATCGAGGGCAACAGGGAGCGTCACAGAGGTTGTGACTCGAACGGTGTCGAACCAGACAAGGGATGAGGTGGCCGCAGTGGAACGAATGGCGCAACAAGCGACGCACGCCGCAACCTGAGACGAGTCGAAACGAAGACGTACTAGCTGCTTCAAGAGGCCCGTCAACACAAACAGTACAAAGGCAAGACAAGCGGCATACCCGGGTCATCCATACCACCCAGCAACGACTCAAGGTAACATATCGAGACCACAGACCCACCGCGTCGTCGCGGGGGACGAATCAAAACAAAGTCTAGAAAAGAGTTGCACCGGGAGAAACATCGAGACTTCGGGTCGATCAGAAACGTCATCTATGGAGTGTATAGAAAATCTAACTGCACGACGGACGAGCATAGTGCTGCGGAGGCTAATTAAGCTATATTCAAAGTCTTTTAGTAGGGAGCTCAGAATCCCAGACACGAAAAGTCGCGGTGAGCCACCATAACAGTTGTTTCGACGCTATCATGATGTACGCTGACGACGCTTGAGTCAGTTAATGACTTCGTGCCACCACTCACGGTGTAGATCAATGCGCCTCCACCGAAACTTGTCTCTGCCTCTGGTGTAGATAAACTTCGGACCCTGGATCCTAAAAGCTCGATGCAGGCAAATACTTCTCCAGGCCCTCCCGAAGCATACTTGTGTCATCGAATAGAGGGGCAGCGTTTGTCGTCCACGTACTTCTCCGCACGTCCAGTTTCTCTGAGTCTTGCGGGTCGGAAATGAATTCGTACCATCATGAATGCAATGCGACCCATCAAAGACAACTCTGATGGCAGGATAAGAAGAGGGCAACTGGTCTGTGTCGACCATGTGCATAATTCCTCTTGAGGAAAACCCCCCGCAATGCTTATCTAAGGTTACCACCGGCGACATCAGGCATCATATCTTTGACAGCTAGACATGCTCGTCACCGCTGAGGTTTTCTCGAAGAACTAGGAAGGAACGCAAGCATCCTTGTGCACTGTCGGGGAACATAGCCAGCGTAAGGATTGAGACCTGGAGGACCTGATCTCGAATCTGAATATCGCCGACAATACCCAGCTTTCGACCACGATTAGGGTAATACTGAGCGTTCCTAAAGTTCGCAAATTTCGAGACAGTGTTGATTACTTACCCGTGTAGTTTGAACGTTCACGAATGCTGCTCTTTCGATGTGATGACAATGACAAAAATGAGACGCAGTACAAGGCGAAGGAATCGACATACAAAAGTGATTGCCGCAGATCACGAGTCCTCCTGGCAACCCATTTCACAAGCTCCGGAACTGAATGACACCAGCAACCACAGAATAATCAGCTGTGCTGCGCATACACCTGGATACGGATTTTCTTTCAACCGCACTGACCTCACCCTAATTTACACCCGTCTTGACCTGTCAGGAAATTTATACGTCTTCATAAATTCTTTCGGGGCATCTGCGAGAATGAGTTTATGTGGCCCATCTCCGATCCTCGACAGAGCTAGTCTTTTCCGCTCCGATCTGTACGAACCCACGTTAATCATAGAACGACCAGATCTTGATGCAGAAACACACCTCGTTAAGATCAACAGCCATGTCAATATCTGCCTGAGGTAGGGATTGCATAGTATGTGTCGATTGCGAACCCAGTTGTCTTGATGGTGTATGTGACGTCAGGTCGTCCCAGACGATAGCCGTCAGGTCTGGATCGGACTGACTTCTGAGAACGAGCCGGAAGTTCAAAGATGCCAGCAGAGAGTTTGCATAGCTATATTTATGTTTGTTAGTACTGATGGCAAGGCTCGACAATGGCGACAGCCCACAGTTTCGACATAACATAAAACCTGGCTGAGTATCAGCGAGGATATTTTCGACACTTTCAAGAAGACTTACACAGCAACATGACAGAGATATTGATAATAAACGATTCCAAGGATCAATTCTATGAGTGCGGCTACAGTCGTGAGAAGACCGGTCTCTATGGTTAATCTCGTTAACTTGACCAGGATGGACTTGTTGCTTGCGAAGAAAGATTTGGAAGGACGGAGCTGTGTAGCATGGATAATGAGTCTGGAAAAGAGAAGAGCACAAACAAACGCACGCTTAGTATCATGCAGAGTGTAATCGCCAAATCACACACAACACTACTTCCGAGCCAGGTCTGCCAGATGTTTGGGTTCTAGATGGTCCAAAACAATAAGCTGTGCGCTCACCACTAGCCATGGGGAGAGCGTATGGGACGAATGAGTAGTGGTTGAACTCTTGACTGAAGGGAGAAGATTATCCTGTGGAAGAGTTCTAGCTAGATAATGGTATTACCGAGTAAGCTTGACTTACGGTGAATGCAAGATAGGTGATGCTGGCGAGTTGAAGTAGGGAGACCTAAAGAAATTCAGTTGTTACCAATTTTCCACACTCAGTAAATCCTATGTATTACCATCATGATCGGAAGTGCAGTCAGGCGGAACTTTTGAAGGATTGATATTCTCCAACAATAAAAGCCATGAGTCAATGTAGTCACTTCTCTCAATCAGCTGCTGAACTACTTGAGTTGATCTGTTGCTCACCAAGTCCAGTAATGGGTGCTAAAGCCATGAACGAGGAGACCACCGTGGCTGGCACAATAGTAGAAGAATTTTGGAGGGTCGCTGATGCCCAAAACCCAGAAAAAACGAACGCAGTCATCAATATCTCCAGTAGTAGAACAACTATTACTGGGTGGTAATCAGCTGCAGCCCCATAGGAAAGAACCAAAATAATCACCTAGTGTCTTGATGACTATCCGGTCATCCGCGAATCTGGTAAGATAAATATCTGAAAAAAAAAGTGAGTCGATAATGCATGCAAAGATGTGGTAGGACACACAGGCTTGGACAGCGACGGCTCCCATAAAGACGAAGCAGAGTGTGTATCCAATGACCTGCGTGTCATAGAGTGTCAGAACTAACACATATAACAAAACATGTAGTAGGCACATACGAAGGGTCCGTTGCTAGTGGAGATGGAATTTAGAATTTAGAGAATGTGATGGTTAGTTGACTCACACTGCGACCTCGTTGAACGAGGGGGTCGAACTAAACGGTCACAGGTTAGCGGAAAATTGCACCAGAGCCCAGAGCTCACACACCCCATTGTTAGTATCAAGTTCCTGAATGGGAGTTCTGTGAGTTGGGCCACTTCGCAGATCAGCTTTATGTGCACGAGCCTGATTTCAGTTAGTGAGGGGGCTGTGTAATTGGAATAATCCATCTTTGATTCGCATCAAGAACGGCACCACTTGTGAGAACCGTTCAATCTCCGAGGTTGCGTTCTTCAGATTGACAGGTCCGGTATACTGGAGCACTGCCGGATGCTAGGATGAGTGTTCTCACTGGTTGAAAGTAGATGGATGTAGGAAACTGGTAGAAAACTTAACGTTGATCATAGGAATGCAACGGTGACTCCAATATGGATACTCTGAGCGCCACTGCCAGCCTGACATTACGGTAACACAAACAGCCGGTTGACACTACAACAATGAGTGCACTGTCACGAGGCTCTGAAAACGGAAGTGAGACTAATGAACCTGCAGGGGCACAGCGAATGAGTCAGATAGAAGATATATTACTACTTAATTGCAACTGGACCCACATGTAATTCCCTAGGCAACCCATTTGTCTGCCAACCGTTCCGGCTAGAACCAATTTTGGGCTTTCAACGGGCCGTTCTTCGTCCTTCGTCCGTAATGGGCCTTGTATGTTTCATCTCCACCGCAGCAAAGAACGGAGCCATGGTTGCAAGTGGTTCCAACTGTACAAATATCAACGATCTAGAGAAAGAGGAGTACAAGCAAACGTATGCCGAATATCATGCAAATCGTGATCGTCGAATCGCATACTACACTGCTCTTGATGCCAAATGTCTGAGACGGTGAAAAACAACAAGCTGCAGACTCACCACTAGCCAAGGGGGAATGTAGTTGGTCGTCGTGCAAAAATGGTTAGCAGTGAGTATGTCTTCTGGAACGGAAGATCTCCTCCATTGAGTCTACACCATTAAATTGCTATGCTCGTGCAGACTGCTATAGCTAGGCGCCGGTCAGCAGATTCAAATTTACAGCGAGCCATTCGACTTCAGAATGGACCTGTGACTTGGCACTGGACCTCTTGCCCCATATAGTTAGTCTGTGTGGGAACTTACTTGTTACCTAATGGAAATAGTGGCTACGGATTATCGTATCTGAGCAAGATTTTCAGGAGATTCGATTAACAATCACTAGGGGCCGGCTCCCGCCACCTAGAACCTTCAAGCTCGCCCTGTCTCAGATCTGGGTTGCAAATTTTAGAGGGGCTCGTTTCCCCTAACCCGTGTTCGTGGAAAACCGGCTGATTACACTCCATATTTACCTCCGACTGCAGGTACCCGGAGCCAACAAGCCACGTATGACTTCGCAAGCAAGGTGATAACGACGACAAAATTATCTACTGTGTGCAACGTATCATTTTTTCGCCACAGGCGCAGATAAATTATGCCATCAGTCAATTCTAGGAGGTCTCCCTGACCGTATTTACGGGGCCGCTGACATTCCATCAGCTCGCTTGTTAAGCGTTCATTTCGACGGTTTGCGACCCATTAATCGTGGGAACTCTAAAAAAACGACGCCCGTGGGAAGTCTTGGTTTGACTTATATGGAACCTAACCTTAACCTTGCTAAAGGGTTCTTGTGTTCTTGTTGGCCGGTTACACTCACTCACTCACTCACTCAGCCGGGCCAGGGATGCCCGGAGGGCAATGTTATTACATCCTAGACGTCGATTGCCCTCCGGGCATCCCTGGCCCGACCGAGTGAGGAGACAGCGTATCCATGTACTAGTTACCCAGACGCTGTGACAGTGTGACACGGAAATTGAGACTTTTGAACACTGTCAAATCTACACTGCTTCAGGATGGAAACGAATCTCTACACCACCTTTTGTCCTTACGTTCTCCAAGACCGTCGGATTCCACAAACTTGGACTCTTTGGCTGTGAATTTCGAGGCAACGCTCGGTGCTTCGACGCCCCCCGTACGGGACGTCTTTGAGTTTATCGCGACTCGTGGTGTAGATCCGCGAGCAAGCTCTTTCGAAACCGAAACCTGTCTCCACTGCCACAGGTGAAAGAACTTTCGACTGAGAGTTTGACGCAGCCGACTCGGAGTCTTCCTCTACCCTTAGTGGGTTCTCGAAGTATACTCTTGCCGTCGAATAGAAAGACTGCGCTTTCCGAGTGTCGATATTTCCCCGAGTCGTGCGTATAGAAATGGTCAGAAACTATTCGTACCATCTCGTGTACAAACCCGAAACATAAGTATGATGACACTTTATGAAGACGGCGGCCTGTGTTGTTCACTTTCCTCTTCAAGTTTTCTTTGTCACACCGCCAGCACCTTCGCGGCTCGTGCATACGAATTCCAACGAGGGAAACTCCTCTGGAACGCTTATCGAGGCTACAGGACCTTCTATGCCAACGGTGGTATCAGGTATCATATCCTAACAACAATTTAAGGTGCCCGTCGTTGCCACGGTTGCGCTCGAATAACTGAGGGAGCGCGAGCGTCCTGGTGCATCGTTTAAGAACGGAGCCAGTATAAGAATCGTTGAAGGCCCGATTGAGCATCTCTTCTCAATTCCGAACACCGTCGACACTACCTGAGCCTTGATCTTGATCAGCGTACTATCACTGAGCGTGCCGCAATTTCACAAATTCCGAAGGCGGCTCCAGAACTGAACGACGTTGCTAAGAAACCGCCAAAATCAGCCGATTGCATTGGTATCACCCTAGTTTACATCTGTGCCGAACCATCAAGAAATTCGTACATCTTCATAAAATCAATTTCAGGGTTTCTGCAAGAATGAATGAATCAATGAACTTCCGATGTCTGATCCTCGACAGAATATACTTTCTCAGCCCAGTCTACACGAACCCACATATTTCAATGAACGAGCGGAACATGAGATTCATCCAGATCCATAACCGTGTCCATGTCTAATTCTTCACCGGTCAGGGTTTGCGCGGTATGCGTTGACTGGGAACCAAAGTGCCTTGACAGTGTATTCAATTTCATGTTATCGTTGTCCCAAACGATGACAGTCAGGTTTGGATCGTATTGATTTCTGAGAACGAGCCGGAAGTTCAAAGTTGCTAGCAGGCAGTTTGCATAGCTGTATTTCTCTCAGAACTTGTGACAAGGATCGGAAGCTATGACAACGCACAGTTTCGATATGGCATAAAATCTAGCAAAGTATCAGCGAGGACACTGTCAATGCTTTCACGAAGACTTACAACGCGATATGATAGAAGCTATACATATAAGCAAGTCCAAGGATAAGCTCTAGGAGTGCAGCTATAGTCGTCACAAGGCCAGTCTCTATGGTCAGCCTCGTTAACTTGACTAGGGTGGACTTGGTGCCTCTGAAGTGAGATTTAGAGGGACGGAGCTGTGCGACATCAGCGATGAGTCCAGAAAGAGAGCACAAGCAGACGCACACTTAGTATCATGCAGATTGTAATTGCCAAATCACACACAACACTACTTCCGAGCCAGGTCTGCCAGATGTCTGGGTTCCAGATAGCCCGAAACAATAAGCTGTGCACTCACCACCAGCCATGGGGAGACGGTAAATGGATATTGAATGGTTGAAGGGAAAAGGTCATCCTGTGGAAATGTCTAGCTAGATAGTGGTAGTTGCAGAGTATGTTTGACTTACAGTAATCGCAAGATATATGATGCTGACAAGTTGGAGCAAGGAGACCTAAAGAGATACACACTGAGTACCCTCAAGATACTTCCGATTCATCGAACCCTATATATTACCATCATAATTGGAAGTGGGAGGAGGCGGGAGTTCCGCAACGTTGCTATTCTCCAACAATAGAAACCATGAGTCAGTGTAGTCACTTCTTTAGGTTAGCCGCTGAACGATCTGAGTTAATCTGTTGCTTACCAAGTCCAGTGATGGGTGCTAAAGCTACGAATGACCAGGTGACCCAGGGAGTGTAGAACGGATCAATCATTCCAACGGTCAAGTCGGAAGTTGTGCATTCCCAAAAGGCGTAAAATACGAAGACAGTCATCAATGTTTCCAGGAGAAGGATGCCGGTTACTACGAATATAGTCAGCTGCGGCGTTGTGGAGACAACCGTTACAAAAGTCACCTAACGTCTTGATGGCGTTTCGGTCATCTGTGAATCTAGTATAATAGATGTCTAGAAAATAGTCAGTGGATCACACACGCACGGACCTAAGAGGGCGCGCACATGCTTGGACGGAAAGAGCTCCCATTAAAACAAAGCATAGCGTGTATCCGATGACCTATACACTGTGAGCAGTGAACCGACGTGGACGAGAAAGTAAGCATGTACGAAAGGTCCATTACTGTCGTAACCAGTAAAGATCAGATTTGCGAGGGATATTCACGATTAACTGACTCACACAGCAGCACTATACACTGTACTAAGTCAAAGGGCACGCCGGAAGTCAGAGGTGGCGCACCTCATTATTATTGTCGGGATGGTATCCTGCAGCTGAACGCACCCTTCGAGATGGAAGGCGGAGTTCTTCGCAGCCTGTTGGCTTTATACACACGGAATATGAATATGCACCGGTTTTTGATGAGTTCATTTACTGTAACAGTGTAAGTAGATAGAAGGCTATGCCGCAGTGATACTGGGAAAGCGATGCTATTAAGTTGTCGAGTCTTATCAGACGCTGTCCACAGGACTGAATTCCAGTTAAAGGTGTGCTTTGCACCGAGTCTGAGGTAATACTGTTGGAGGATAACGACCGCCCATTGGGGTAAACATGCGCAAGCCAAGCTCGGCCTCGGGCGGCATTAGATTCGGACTATACATCTGAGTCGTCCATTTGCAATAGCGCGATAGTATATAGCTCGGCCTGCACTGAGGGGATACAATAATCAAAGTCGTCGTCCCCGGCCCTCACAAGGGGCTCCGTCTGTGTGTTCTAAGTCACCCCGCGCCTTTCTCGTCTTACGACAAATACAAGTGACGAGGGCATAGCCCCTGCGGCGGGCCCTCAGGCCTCAGTCTGCCTCCTTAGACAGTCTGGTCACCAGATTCTGGTACTTACGACAGAAGGTGGTTATTTTCATGTGTGACTTGAGTCACAGCCTCCATTTTAGCTTCAACATCGACACCACAACAATTGGATACAAGAACGGACAAGGAGACCACCGACGTGATTCGTATGGTATGAGAAGACAGGAGAATGTGGTAACGGAGCTACTACACAAGTTGGTAGGAGTACGCTGACAGGATCCATCATTCGAGCCCGAGACAGTGCAGTGCCCTCCGAGTCGCTTACGCGCCATGATGGGTCCCGCTCAGGCCAAGTTCTGAGCATACCGAGTAGATTGACCAAAGCCCCTTCCTCTTCTCCTTCCTACGAGCGCTGTCTTTCGCGCTCTCGTTCTCGGTGGCAGACGAAACCTTTGTTCCACCTTTCGTCTTTACGTTCTCTATGATGCTCCGCTTCCACGATCCTCGACGCATTGTCCCTTTGGTTGCGAAATCCAAGGCAGTGTTTGTGGCCTTGACGCTGCGTACACTGGGGCGACGCCGGTGCGAGGTACTTCGCGTCGCCATGCCCGATGTTCGACCCGTCAGCTTCCTCGACGATGAAACCTGTCTCCGAACATAAACCTTCCTCGGGATCCTCGACTCCGAGACCTCGCCGGGCTCCTCATGCGGGATCGCAGGCAAATCCTTCTCTACCTTTCGCGGGCTCTGCCGAAGTGCGTACTTGTCATCGAACGGGGAGATCAGTGCTTCTTCATCATCGTCCACCCACTCCTCGGAATGCCCAAGATCATCGTGCGTGGAGAGGTTGTCTTCTGCTTTGGTTTCTGGGGAATAGTCCAGGCAGCTTTGTATCGCGTCGAGGTTCACCTGCCCCGGTCCACGCAGGTCGAATAGTCCTCGAAGACGTGGGGGCACGAGGCGCGAGCGAGAGCTGATCGGTGTGTTGGCGGGGCAAGCAGGGCCCCGTGGCGATCCGTCAGCGGTAGTCGACTCGGAGATGAGACACTCGAGTTCCTGCAGAGCTTGACGCTTGCGCTGGACGCGTTCCTCGACGGTAGAACAGAGGTTTTCGAGTTCCTTCAGTTGTTCGAGCAGAAGGTCTGCGGTGGCGAGAACGTTGGGTTGTTGAGTTCCAGTGATCGATGTCGCCTTTGGTGGAGAAGGCGCTATGACCTTGATGGGCGAAGGCGAGTCGAAGGGATTACCTTCGCAGCGAAGGTTGGTGGGCATGGTGGGCTGAAGACACCAAACTTGCGACAGAATGAGGGTTAAGGCAGGTCAGTCGCCCTCTTCTTATATTGCTAGAGTTATACCTTGGACCGGTCGTATTGCAAACACGACGGCCCATCCCGGTTAATACCAGTCTGGCCTTGGTCACGATCGGAGTGTCGCCGAGCTCTGCAACGTCGCAGGTTTGTCAAAGTTACTCACATGTCGATTCAGTTGCAATTTCATCAGAACCGCCTAATAGGCCCTCATCATCGTTTTTTTTCGTGCCTCATCTTATTCACAATCATCCCTTCCGTATCCCTAACCAACTGAAATCCACAGGCTTTCCGTATCCCGCGCCAGGCCCAATCATCCGACAATCCTTCTAGCAGGTAATGACGTCATTATGTTTAAAACCACTTGACGTACACGTCCTCAGTGATGGAACCGGACGCGATCCTTGCAAGGTGGTGATTGAATTTTGTATAGAGTGGTGTTCTTTGACGGGTTTGCTCGCATCGACAAAGTACTCCACCAAGATACGAGTTTGAGTCGTCGGCCCAGGTTTCGAATATCCGATTAATCACTTCCATTATGAGAGGTAGGAGGAGCAAGGCACATTACTTCGTCCGCCCACTGTTACATGAAAGTGAATTTATGATTTTGCTTACAAACTTATGTATCAAAATATCGATGAAAAGAGACTCGGCATCTACAGAGGCATACCCAGAGACGAGATTCATCATTCCCAACGAGAGAATATTCGAAGCAAGCCGCTGAGGCCAGCCGGCCTTTTGGGACGAGTCAGCGAAAATGTAGTGACCAAGCATGCTTTTCGTCAGAAGAAACAGCACCACCTGCTTTCTTGAATCGATCCCACGCTGTCTGACGGAGACTAATATCGCGTGCTTATATGGACATGATTTTCATTAGTGCTAGTCATCGTCGTCAAAACCACCCATCATCAGAGAAATCATCCTCGCAATCAATATCGTCCTCGCCCGCCGCTGCCTCTCTACGTTCTTCTTGCCCACGACCCGCTGCTTCCGCATCTTTGCTCAACTGGAACCCGCAAGCTTCCCGTATCCCCCGAGCGACCCACTTGTCCCCCAAGCCCTCTAGCATGTAATCCTCGGGCCTTTCATCGGTTTCTTCGTCCGTACAAGCTACACCGTATCTTATCCCGACCGCAGCGAACAGGAGACGCACGGTCGCGACGAGCTTCTTCCTGTATTCGAGAACCGCATCAACGTTGTCGTTCGGAGGCGTGTCGATCGGTCCGAAAAGCACTTCATGAACATCAAGGACGCCGTCTTCGTGCAGCCCCATCTCGGCCACTTCAATTCGACGCCACCTGCGACCGTAGTTACCGTCGTCGTCGTAATATCCCCAACATATCGACTGCCATCCACCCCGAGTGTGCCACCTGGATGGGGGGCCATTTGTAGAAGGATCACGGTAGGTATCAGCCGAACCGGAAATGCGGTTGTAGATACTGTATCCGAGCGAGTAAAACCACTCGATTTCGTACATCCGAGAACGACAATGGTACTTGATGTGTACGTCAATGTATTTTGGTGTTGCAGGGGAGTAGATCCGAACAAGAATATCTGCATTGCGAGGCTGAGAAGAGGGGATCGATGAGCCACTCACTGTCTTGCGCAGGGTTCTGAGACAGACCCGACTCACGTCGATGTCGTCCATCTCGACATCTCGCGAAATGATTGAAATACACTTTCGGAGCGTACCGTCATCTAGATCCAACTCGTTTTCGATCACGGCGACCGCATCGCTAATCGACCGTTTTCGACGATCGAAGACGTTCCTAAACTCGGCGTTGGCACCGCGACGATGCTCGGTGTATGCTGTCCAGTGAGCAGGAGTCGCAGCGACAGGCGATAGCAATCGCCCAAAGTAGTGCTCAGCAAGAGCGAGCCCTGTGACACCGGGCGGGGGTTCTTCCTTTTGTAGTTCCATGTCCTCATCTGATTCAGAATACTCTTCATCCGAGTCAGACATTCCCCACATGGTGTTCAGGACGACGTAAAATCTGCGATGGTGGTGGTAGTGGAACAAGTTACCAGTTCAAAGTCCGGCATGGATATTTGAATGCTTGACCCTTACAAGGTTGGTCACCTGGTGAGTGGGTTTTGCGCCCTGGACTTGTTCTTGACGTACTATTGACACTCGATGGAGCGGTATCTATAATAGAAAGGTATCATAAACTAATTGTAAAAATGATAAGGACTATTGAGTAAGTAAAAGAGACCAATGAAAATACTAAAATATGATCAGAAAGCCCGAGGTGCGTCCCTGGTGGAGTTTCGCATTTCCCGGCTTGAACTCACCATTCGCATATCGTCCGATGCAGCGTCCATGAGAGTACCGACTTTTCCTTTTTTTCGTTTTTGGCATATCTTTGAGTGCGGGAGCAAAAGCACAAACTGAAGATGTGTTCTGAAGGTCGGCCTCCGTGGATAACGCGTGCTTTGGCGCATTTGGCACGCGTCAACCGCATCCCTAGTGCGTGGTTTCGTCCAGCGAGCACTGCGTTTCATGAGCGCACGCTGCACAACGCAAGTTGGTTCGCCCAGTGCTCTGCTAAGAGTGCGGCGTACATTTCCTTCAGTGATGCCACCATCTTGTCCTTCCGGGCACTTCGTTTGTGTTCATTCCAGTATTGTTTCTCGTAGGTCTGTGTGCGTGCATTCTGGTGCTCAACCTGTTCAAGAAGTGGTGAAAAAGGTGGTGAATCCAGAGGGACTTGGAGTATAGACTGTAAGGTCGCGTCGCTTAGTCAGGGGTCTGTTGGAAAGTTTTCGTAGATCAGTGAGGGTTGGTGAATTGGATGTTCACAGGTGCAATTTGCTGAGCCACGCCCGCCCTGGCAACTCCATCATAATGCATACAAGCAGATGACTAGGCCGATGGCCATCGTCGTTGACAGTCATCGTGACGTGGAGTTGACATAAAACTGAAAACGTTGGCGGCAAGGAACTGCAAAACCTGAGGTTACTTGGCAGGCCCCGAAACGCACTGACGCACCATTTAGAGCGCGTCGGACAGCGTGAGATGTAACGCAACGCATATCATAAGGAGAGCGACCGACAAACCACAGCTCATGCAAAAAAGAAGATCAGTGCGTCGGTCATGGAACGAAAGTATTAACAGTCCCTTGTTCCCGACTCCGGGTAGTCGCGTCGCCCAAGCATAGCATGTCCGTAGTTCGAATAGCCCCAGGCCCCGGAGGGTGCCGCATGGCGGGCTGTGTGCGGCTTGGACATTTCCGGGTTTAGTTAATTGGAGCTACTTTGCGCTGAGATCGTTCCATAATAAAAACCATCTCAGCGTGTTCTCAATTCGCCTCGCGCTTTGCTTCCTTCCCCTTCCTCAACGCCGCTCCCGACGACCACAAACGTTCGCCATCGTCATGTCGCGCACTTTCTGCATACCCGCCATCTTCTTTCTCTTCTCTGCCTTTGTCCTCCTCTTCATCGTCTCCATCTCGCTACCCTACCTGACCGCAATGGACATCACTCGCGTGAACACCAACGGCACTGTCCCGGTGGCTGGAGATCAAACAATGACACAATTGAGAGTGAGTTAGCGCCATCAGTCCTCCGTTTCCTCAGCCATTGACGCCGTTCGGCCATGTGCTGCCCTAGTTGGGTATTTGGTATGTCGTCTCTCTAACTCAGCCGGCGTTCTCCCCTTATCCGTGCATAGGAGTTACTGCTACACCATCCTCGACGGAAACACAGTCTGCAGCAATACAGGTCCGCAGTTCTTCGGCGGCTCGCTGACTTTGTCGCTCATATCCCACATATAGGCCATGGCTATTCACTGACCCTCCAGAACAGCGCTAATACCACGGTCAATATCGCATCTTCTTGGACACTCGGTCTCGCCGTCCATCCCGTTGGTACGTCTTTTTATACCGTATCCAACCCGTCTTCCTCAGTTTTAACCACGTGGTGCCTTGTTTTCTTTTGGACAATCCTCGATATAGCATGTGGTATTTCCTTTGGCGCATTGCTCCTCTCATTCTCGCAACACATCACTATCACGCTCCTCGCCTCTCTAGTCTCCTTCCTCGCCGCCACCCTCACCGTCATCGCGTTCGCTATCGACATTGCCCTCTATGCCTACTTCAAGAATCAAATGGGCCAACTCGGTTTCGGTGGTAACACCATCACCGGACCAGGTACGTTTGTCCCGTTCACGAGCTGTAACAATCTACTGACGTGCTTCGTCAAGGCTTCTGGCTCACCTTTGCTGCCATGATTCTCCTCTTCTTGGCCGGTTTCACTGTGTGCTGTGGTCGGCGACGTGGCCGCATGTCCAGCGCGACGAGCTCCGCGCCTAGCCCCAAGACCGGCTTTTTCGCTAAATTCCGCCGAAACTGAGTTTGAGCCTGAAATGCGTGGACGAGCCAACCCAAGCAACAGTCGTACCCTAATACCCTGATGATTTTTCTTACCCGGAGATGCCCTATCATACCAACGATACAACTTATCACGATATCTACTTGGATTTACGTATGACTTTATCTTGTCACCGTGTCGGCGCCAGCTTTGGATCCTGGTTCCTCAACGAGCTGTTGTGTAATAGCTCCATAGACGTTTTTTTTTTTTGGTACCGGCCGTTGGATGTGCGATCTCTGAGTATGTTGATACATGTGGCAGAAAGAGGCCAATGTGACTCGACACCCAACCAAAGGGAGGAAATTGACAGCGCGCCGCATGGAGCGGCGATAGAAGGGAACGACCGATCCCCGAGTGAACTCGGATATAGGACGGACCAACGGATGTTTACATGTGCGATCTTTACCTCTGAATCCTCATCCACCGCAGGACCATCAAACTTGCCCGCCGCACGCAAACTCGCCACATCTAGTATGACCACCCGCACAGCACCGGAAAGTGAGTCGAGAGCCAGGTACGTCGGGCATTCCGACGTTGTGCAGGATAAGCCCGCTTGAACGTGGGCTGAGGTAGAGAGACATGGTAAGCAGAGGGCGGTGGAGGTGGAGGCGATGAAGCAGGGCTTCAAGGATTGGTGGGGGGTTAACGTGGGACGTATGTAACGTTGATGAGACATGAATACGAGATTGAGGCGTCTAGATAAGAGAGGGGGTGGGATATCGATATCGATCTGGGAAACGGCGTCAGGGCACATATGTATGTATGGGCGGAAATAATACGGATCCGAGTTGTACATACGTTTAGCTGAAGCCGGACGATTGAAAGCCACGGCCGGAGTCGAGTAGACTGGCTTTCGGAACCAAGCTCTCCGTCAGTTTTTCGCGTTCACTGGACATCGCGCATCATACATGAACGGGCGAAACGTACCAGTAAAGTAGGACGTGGCGAGCAGACTTGCAACAGCGTCCTGTATGTTGACAGCATCGAGTACAAAGGAGTTGGGACCAGTACAATTCAAGTGATCGCCCAGCCATGACGTAGTGAACCCCCATCGAAGAGTGACCCACATATCATGTAATGTAGAATTATATTCTGCCCAACCGCAGCCGTAATTACCTGCTGAAAGATTTGTGGCGCAAGGGGTGCTGTTGAAACCCAAATTCATATTGATAGACCTGTCGAGGATTCCCCATGTCGACGTACTGGTGGTCTGTTGTAGTGGGGGCGCCAGCTCCAACAATTGACCGGATGTGGCGTTGACGGCGGGACGAGTCGTGCTCCGCAAGCGCTCAGATACATAAGTTTGCGTCATCAAATTCGAGTCTAGCCAATGTGAACAAAAATGTGTGAAATCGTTCTAGGTCGTAGCTTACTTCACGTTGGCTTGGGGAAGCAGGTTCTCGTCTATACCAAGAGGGGCGTATATATCGTTCCCTGATAGATCAAGTTAGTTTCGCCAATAAAAAGATGTTTTCCTCTCACCGTGCCATTCATTGCATTACTGATCTCCGGCAATGAAATGACCCCCGTCTGGGCCTACAATGATGTAGAATGGTGACCGTTGTCTAATCAAGCAAACAAAGTTGAGACGTTCCCGATAACATGGAGATCCATCCCTTCGGCCCAAATTGTCACTAAGCAGTGGTGTATGTATCAATAATATCTGCCACGACACCAGAGATCGAACGCACCGTGTAGAGCAGTCCAATGCTCAATAGAACAATCAAAACAAACATTGCAGGCGATGGCGCCAATCGTTGTGACCACATATTCGGCATAGTTTATAGACAGACCAAAATGTAGGACAACCAAGGAATGTAGGATGCATCACAGGATGTATCGGTGATCTGCGGCCATTGAGTTGCCTTGTGAAATCAGAGACGAAGCACGGTAATTCATGAGGAATATTAGTGAACTCATATGCTCGTATGAAAAGCATGGCGTCGACGGTTACGAGAAGTTGATCATGGAGAGGATGGTGGTTGCATACGTATTCACAGCCTCGGTATTGATTACACAAGCTTGCACCAAAAGTTGGTTTTGCACTTTGGCGAAGTGAATACATTGCCATACCAACGTTCGTCGCTCTCACGACTGTCCAGACATTTCAGAACTCTCAGAGGACAAAGCTGATCGCTTACTGCACTCTCCAGCAATATGTGGGGCAAACACGAAATCACGAAATCACCACTGGGCATATCTATTGAACGAGTCGTCGACGGTATCTCTGTCTAATTTAAAGCATCAGTGGTGAGCCTCTGCGGGCTTTGCATCTGCTTCCAAAAAGGTCAAGAATGCCTCTGCGCCGTCCCCAACTTGTTCTCCCGAGAGACTGGTGGGCTTGACAGCCTCGGCCACTGCTTTCGCTGGTTCTGAGGCATCATATGCGGTGAGGTCTGCTGCGAGGTTCGCGGGCAGTACCGGTGGCTTGGGGGCAGCGGGTGCGGTGAACACTTTCACGCTTCCAACGTGGGCATCCTTGGCCTGCGAGATCACGATTCCAAGTCAGAAACGCAAAGTGGAACACAGGCCGAATACGCACAGCGACGGGTGGTATATAGGATTTAAGCTCTCTGATGTAGAGGTCCTGGACGAGGTCTAACACACGGGGAACATCAGTGGGATGCCGGATCGGCAAAATGCGGAACGAATACCTCTACGAGTGACTGAGGAAGAGAACGCTCGTGCACTGCGTGCACTTCGAGACTATCGACGAGAACGAGGATGAGCGCGACGACGACGACGATAGGAAACACTGAACTGACCATCTGCGTGAGGAGACGCGCCGAGGACATGACTGCAAAATTGAGAACTGGAAAGTGTATGATGTGACATTGTGTCACGCAGCCTATTGGGCGTCACGCATTGTTGCCCCTTTGCCGGGCGTCTGACCTTCCATAACCACGACTCTAAAACGAGCTTGTTACAATAGCCCAGTCCGAGGATGTTTACAACGCTTTCTGTTGCTTCTCACCGAGTACCTGCTACCCTCGCTAATCGTACCGCTCTGAGGGCGTATTCTTCAAGCGCGAGGGAGGGCAGCGTTGCGCAAAGCAAGGAATTTGGGTGAGTGTTTTCCCGACAGTCTCCGGTAGTGCCCGACAATAACCAACTCTATAGAAAGAAGGAGAGGGCTCATGAAGGTGAGCTTGGCTGACTGGCAGAGCTGCAGAGGTTTGACATGTCACAGATGAATACGCGCGGCGACATGACGCCGAGCTGCTACGCAAGCTCAAGTCACAGGTATGCTATAGTTGTGGTCCCCATCTTCGGCGATACTCAAAGGTTTGTACAGATTGAAGAGAAAAAGAAAGAGCTTGTGTGTCGCAATTTTAGCTAACAGCTAAAACTGTCTTACTTTTGTCGAAGAGTACTAACGAGCGTTTACAGGCTGAGCTCGAGTCCAAGGTGAAGGGTGCAGAGCCCAAGTAACAATGTGACCCATACTACCTGCTCGTGTTTCATTAGCAATTTACATTCAAAATTTCATGTTTTTGTGCTTCAATGTCGTGCTGTCCCAATTTACATCACCAGCGTATACTACGCGAGATTGAGAGTCGAGTGTAGAAGTAGCTTTGGCATCCCTCCAGCACACGTTCCCCCATGATTGTTTGTGTGTACTGGTCCAGGAGCGCGAGAGATAGGTTTTCCATCACCCGTTAGCTAGTTGATGTCCCAGCCCGATCCTTGCTCCGTCGTTCGGATAGCCATCGTACGCGACGACGTGTTTTCCCCTGACCTACAATCTGACTCTTGATACAGGCTCTGGCAGCTCTGAAACACAAGCCCAGAGATCAGTCGGCCGCATGTAAGTGCGGCAGTACCCACTGACCCAAAGTCTACACGCAGACACGATCGTTCCAAACAGCCTACCTGTTAGATCTCCAGTCTCGTTTCCCAGTTGCGTCCAAGGACAATGACGGTCGAGAATGGCGAACGTACGCGCTTAAGCTTGAGGAGCAACTCGCAAACCTCAAAGCTCAACGCGATGCTGATCAAGAATGTACGTGTCGACCACACTCCTCTGTCACGACCTTTCAGCTCACATACACTGAACGTGCTTCCAGTGCTCTCAAAACTCCGCACCGATGCGTCTCAGGTAGCGTCCACCTCGGATGCACCGCCTCCCAAAAAAAAGAGCAAAAAGAACCCCACCAGGGACCAACACGATCCCGAGTGGAGCTGGGACCAAAGTCGTGCTGGTAGGCCCATTTCGACCAACATTGCACGCGCATATATGCTGACCTCGCGCGGTATAGACTGGTCGCGCTTTCTGTCATCCCAGTACCCTTCATCCCCATCGCTCATCGCAGCGTATGCTTCCCTCAAAGGCGCCCTCGCCTCTCCCAATGCAGACCTTCTTTCGTACGCATCACGGGTCACCGACGCGATCCTCCGCACGCTCGACACGATCCATCTCTTCTTGTTCTCCGCCCCGAATCTTGACCCGACCCAATCCGCGCTCGGCGCGCCTCTGCAACTCAAGCCAGCGCACATAGACACCACGCGTATCGCGCTGGCGTCCCCCCTCCTCACGTACGTCTTCCGGACAGCCTTGCACACCCTGGTCCGCACCGCCCAGGAGAGCACCAAGTTAAAACGTCAGCGCCAGCGCCTACATACCACCACGTTTGCCTCCCCCAACGCGCACGTACACGTCGACAGGGTCCTCGACCACCTCCTCGAGTGCGTCCTCCTTGCCCTCTTACGTGCCCTCGTCCCGCTCTGTTCCGCGCGTCTCGCACCCCTTCTCTCAGTGTCGCTCAAACAGGACAAGGTCGGTCGATCGTCTGTCGGAAAGGGCAAGGACAAGGACAAGGGTGCCTGCGCCGCCCCCGTCGATCCTCCGAAAACGTCCGACGTACGCACAGACGTGTTCGCACTGATCGGCACCTCACTCGAGGCGCTGGATGCTCTCCCGTCCCTTGTCCGTCCCCCCGGCCCAGGCCCAGGCGCGAGTGGTGGCGGCGGCAGTATCGCGGGCGGTATCAGGCACCGACTTGGCCTCGAGACGATCCGCGAGCTCGAGGCACTGTACGCGGTCCCTCCACCTCCAAGCTCGTGCTTTCTGTCCCCTCCACAACCACCAGCCACACCCTCAGAACCACCAGCACCAACACCAGCGCCGCTGCCGACACCGACACCGACACCAACCCCACTTTCTGCACCATCTCAAACTCAAACTCGACCTCAGCCCCAACCCCTGACACAACAACGTGCAGTACCCGAATCGCGTGCGAAACGGTTGGAACGACTCGCCGGGACGAGAGCAGAGCGCGTCCGAGTGCTTGCGACGAGGGATGCAGGTTGGTTCCTCGCGAGCACACTCAGTCTCTGCGTCACACCATCAGGGGGCCGTGATACTTCGCGTGATCCGGCCGCTGAAAGGGCCGACAATGTTGGAGGAACATTGCTCAGAGAAGCGCTCCTCGATCGGATTGGGAAACTCGTTCGCTCGGTGCCGCTCAGTGGACGAGTCTCGGACTCCAGTCAAGGCCAAACTGAGCAGTCGAGCAGCAATGCTCTCGATGGTGATCAAGCTCACCGGAACGCAATCGATTCTAAGCTTGCCATCGACCCGGTTTGTCAAAACATGCTGTTGGCCATCTGTGAACGTGCCATGAGCCAACTTGCCTCGCCCTAGCAAAAGCGAAAAATCCTTGGTTCACTCCCAGCATCGAGAGGTGACCGATAAAGTCTATGCTCTATGTACACTGTTACACGTAGCACTAATGATGAATTACAATATGCATAGATATGCGTGTGTAGATTGTGGTTGATGGGAGGATGGGAGGATGGGGTTGAAAACGATTGGACATGCAAAAATGGCGTGAACCTGTAAGCCGAGAGCAAACGACAGAGTATAGATGGTGCAACGCGGGGACGAACGACGAAGAAAAACCAAAGAGCATGAGGGCAGCTCCTACGAAAAGAAGTACAATGACTTTCGGATCGTCTCCACGGCAAACGTGCCCTTTTCCGGATGTGGCGGAATCAAGTGTGAGAGTTTGATAAACTTGTTCCTGAACGCCGCTGGCACATCCTCGTCCTCGCTCTCCTCGTCGCTTTGTTCCACTTGGATGCGTTTCTTGCTTGAACCAAGTGGACGACCTCGACTGCGCTTGATAGCTACCACAGGTTCCTCGATCGTGGCGGGAGCAGCGTCGTCGTCCACGGTGATGGTCGAGATTGTGCTCGCCTCGGCGTCCGTGACGTCGAGCAAGTTGCCAACCGCTGCATTCTCTTGTTCGAGCTCTGTAGCCATATCCTTGGATACCGAAATACGACAACCCGCATCCAAGAGCGTCTTTAGGATTGTTTTCTTTCGAATGACCATCAAGGGTACAACGTGGTCTGCATAGCGCTCGCGGAACTGTCATGCATGTGGTTTGCGTGTTGGGTTGAGTACCTGGGGAACGTGGAAGGAGTGGTAGTGGGACGTGCTCACCTCGGCTTCGAGTTTACGAAGGATGTCGGAAGAGTGAAGGGCGATGAACGTATCTCGGATGACTTCCGACATCTGGTCAATGCTGCATGCGTGTGTCCAGTAAGAATCATGCACAGATGCAAATGTGATGCCTTGAGTCTAGATCCTCATCAGTCATCTCTCATCCACGACGTCCAACAGGACACTCACTCTGCATTCCAACCCGGTCAACATCATATGTGTAGCATCCAAAGAGTGAATAAAGTTGGGTGGGAATGCAGAAGCCTGCTTAATGCCATTGACGGCAGTGGGTGCGGTAGGATCCGAGATATAAACCGTCTGCAAGGACGTCATAATCTGCCTGCGCTTCCCCTTGCGATAAGGCTGCACGATCGGCAATCCCAACGGCGTCGTCCACACTACCGTCGCCATCTGTTCCTGCCGTATGCGGGTCGCTATCCTCTCTGCCCTGCCGTTGGCGCGTTTGGAATTAAGAATCTCGGGGAGACGTTCTTTGGGAACTCCTTTGGTGATGAGTTTGGCGCAGACGTTCAGCCAGGTTTGGATGGCTTTGGCACCTGAGAAGAGGTCGCCGATGCAGTGGAGGACATTCTTTGCAAGGTAGGCAGAAGCTGCCCAACACTGTTCTTCAGGTATGTCCTCCCTATCTTTCAGTTGCTTCTCGATCTGCTCGCGAGCGCCGACATAAGTAACGCCGTACACGGTCGTCATGACCTTCAGCAAAGACCCACGCTCAGCATCAAACAACTCCAACAATCAAAGACACGGAGAACACACCGTTTGCTTGACCACTTTGCGAGAAATTTTTCCTAGCAGGAGTTGGGCAATCTCCTCGCCATTGTCGGCGTCTCTCTGCACGATCTTCTCAACCATGCTGGCCACATAGGTGTATACGTCCGACGGCCGGTCGGTGACCGCCAGATTAACCTGTGCAGCACCTTTGCCATCACCTCCAAGGGCTGCGTAATGTTGCAGACCATTACATGTGCCGTCCTGGTGGACGGGAATCGTTGACATGTATGCGTGGGGGTCTTCCGATTCAAGGGCAGCGTGGAGCTCCATGGAGATAGCAAGACATTGCCATGGATCGTCTGCCTTAGTCCACCAGCGCCGACCCTGTCCAGAAATTGAGAAAAACTTGCCGAGATGAGGAGATCAACACACCTCCAAAGGATTCTGGGCACTGTCGTATACATCATCAAGGTGGTTCGTCACAAATGCCACGCGT
Source organism: Boletus sp. NGJ (assembly GCA_019096195.1). Lineage (NCBI taxonomy): Eukaryota > Fungi > Basidiomycota > Agaricomycetes > Boletales > Boletaceae > Boletus > Boletus sp. NGJ. The sequence goes on from JAGTXK010000030.1 coordinate 280,052, forward strand.
TCGTCGAAACTCCCCTTGTCGAACCCGTACAGGTTGGCAAGATGAATTTTTAGCCAACGCAGACCACGTTCGCCGAGGGGTTTTGCTTCTGCGAACATTAAAAGGCCACGGGCCAGGTCATCACCAATGTGACTCAAATGAGGGGGGATAGGGTACGCTCGTCCACGGAAATCGAGGTTGTGGGGTAAGTAGAATGCGTCCCCCAAGAACTAACTTCGATCAGTACACTGGTTCGATGTACATGTAACAGACTCACAGCACGGGAAATCTCAATCTTGTAATTAACGCTGCAGCGCTCCGAGTGGTTGTTTGCCTTATCCTGGACATGACTCTTGAGGCGTTGGTTGTATATGGATTTCGCCTGCACGTCAGTGTGATAGTTCTCCGGTTTCTCGGGCTCGGGCTTGTCGTATACTGCAGGAGGAATCTTACAGAGCCTTTCCCCGGAATTCCAGACTTGGAGTACGACATCGAAGATCTTACGGTTGATCTGCCAAGGTGTACTGCCTAGGACATCCAGGCCAGCATACACGAGTTCGAGATTGCCCAGAGACGAGGCATGGTGGAGATAGCTTTGTTGTTCCTGACAGTCCTTGAAACGCATGGCTGAAGCTGAATCGTCTCGTCAGCGGACCTGCCTTGCAGGACGAGAAGAATACCTACTCTTATTATAAATGTACCCGCCCTGGTCAGGAGCGAGCCAGGGCTTGGGCTTAATAAGCATAGGAAGATGGCGAGGATGAAGTGTTTCACGCAGAGGGTCCTTGGCAAGTCGGTCGGCAACAACGGGATTCAGTCGGATGACACCCAGTTTTTGACCACGAACATATTCGTATGCATGGTAAAAGGCTGGCTGCCTCTCCTTCCTACATACATAATTAGCCCCCTAAGAACACGAGAGACAAAAACAACACCTACAATTCCTCACCGGTCCGTTTGTCAAGTGCCGTACGTTCGACAGTGGCAACATCCATCAAACAGTCAACAAGGATACTTCCCACCCGTACACGCAACAACTGCGTCCATTCTGTTGTCCACTCCTCGTTATCCTGGATATACTTGGCTGCTGTGACTCGTCGTGCGTGCAGATCCCTGTAGCCAAGGCCCGTGAAGAAACTGTGGTCACCAACACGATGTAACGAAGGTATCGCGATGTTGTTGCGCTTGCACATCTGAGCCTTGTACTCATTTTCGACTGCACGCCCAACAGTGAGGAGAGCGCGAGCTAATTTCATACCGTCAGCGATACCACCAGTGCTGTTTAATCGCATCACTTCGAGGATGGTGATAAGAGAGAGCGTTTCAGGCTTCACGAGCGACATAAATGGACCCAGACGAGCAGATTTGTCTCCTAGATGGTGTGTTGACTTTAGTTTTGTTGTTATTACAAGTCAGCACATACCTCGAGTTTGCTTAGCCTCAGCAGCAACGATATCTGCAATCTCAGTTTCCAGGCGAACACTGAGCTTCTGGTGCCAATCCCACATCCATCTTTGAAGGTCTGCGCGTCGAAGACCCATATCCACATGACCCAAACCTATATCATCGAAGATTTTGGCCTCATGTTTCAGCCTCTCAACAGCGACATCATAGACAGACGCTTCAAGTAGTTTTTGACGGGCCGCGACATCTTCGGGAAGAACGCGACGAGCGAGGGTGATCTGTGCCAGATGCTTGCGTAGGTTGTCCAAATTGAATGGGATCTCTTCTACCGTTGCTAAGCGGGTAATATTGCCACTTTCATCGACAGTATCTTTAGATACGTCCTGTGACAGTATCAATCAGAAGGGAAGTGACCAATATCGAGTTGCCAACTGACCGCGAGTTTCTTAACTGGTGTCACCTCTGGCACATCATTTAATGGATCCAGATGATCAGTGCCCATGGCTTCCACTCGCCCCAGTTCTACTATGACTCGCGACATGTTCATCTCTATTGCTGCCTTGGACAGCAACCGGATGACTTCAGAGGCTTCATTTGAAGAGGTAAATATGCGATCGGATATGACATCTTGAATGGATATTCCACGCGCTGTGAGTCTACTGAGCAGCTTCCCTTGACTTGGCGCTGCATTTGAATCAATAGGATCCGAGCTGAACCTGCAGGCAATGGTGAGACACGTGGTCATGTTACACGACCGTCCTCTTACCGCAACCGAGCAAGGAGCATAATTGCATAGGTTTGCGCGGTCGGGTGGATATTTTCCGACCCATTTTCCATGGCTTCATACAATGACCATGCGTCCTCAACCCACAAAGCTCTATCGTTTGGCTCTTTTAGAGATGCCATCTCGATATAGGCCTGCAAGAAAGAGTTGTATATCCGTGCCTCCAGGATGGATTCAGCCGAGCTGGATTTTCGTAGTTGCTCAAAAATTTGTTTTGCGCGAGGCACGTCGTATAGATTGTGTAGACACGCGTCCATGACCGCCAGCTGATCCTGGGTCGGTGAGTCCGGGAAAAAATAGGTGCTGAGCGCGGTGGAATTGGAATGATCAGGGAGAGGGGTGGGTAGAATGGTGTAAGGAATCCGACGGTGCAAGAATCCGCGCATGTCATTGACAAAAGGCATGTCCTCCTCTGTCAACGGGTCCTTCTGCGTTGTAAAGCGAAAGGCGTCCGGGTGGGGGACCTGAAGCTGGGCGAATGCAGCGGCGGGAGCATTGGCCCTCTTTGACGGGGTCGAATAAAGTCGAGCTGGTCGTGGAAGACGTCGCCGGGAGTACGACACCAAAGTCGTCTCTAGCCTGCGAGTAGAGTTTCGAGGTATCATCCGGGTTCAACGTTCGCCACTCTCGTCGTCTTCGTCAGTGTCGTTCCGCTCGCACGACCAGCTCCTTTTAGCGAAAAAAAAGGAAAAAAACTTCGCCGGGAACGTTAGCGTCCTTCAAGAATCAAGTGACCCCTCGATTTCCCACGTCTATTTATCCTGCTCGTCTAACCGTGTGGTAGTATGGACCTTGAAGCTTGAAGCTTCATACACATTGCATATGCACTGGAAACGACCCCGCGCAACGTTACAGCCGTATTAATATCGCACGGAGTTTGCATGGCGGAACCTTGAGCAATGGAGTCAGGGAAACGCAGCGAACTGAATATGCGCGTTCTCCACATTTACTACAGCATCATTCACCGCTCGTTGTGTCCTGACAATCAGGTCATACTAAGTCGAGATCTCGTGGGTAGTACAGTCCAGGACGACGCCGCAATACAGTGGGTTTCACGTATCAGACATGAAGCGTGATTTATTCAACTCAGAAGAAATTCAGATGGCACTTCGATGTTTCTGTCAGCAGTAAAATGATACTATGTATTATAACCTGTCTTTCTTCCAGGAGTACCGTTAACTTCATGGGGAAATCCCCTTTTCAGCCAGTTTCATCGAGGAAGTGGGATCAAGTACCTTGATGTAACCATCACCGTCAAACGAGATTTGCTGGGGCTTTGCTCGTATGCACAGGTATCCTCTCCGGCTTCCATCATTACACAACCGGATAGGTGAAGTGAACGACCTCGAGGAAACCATCATCATTGACAGAGTATTGCTGGAATTTCGTTCGCGTGGGCATCCCGATCGTGCAGTCCGACTCGTCGTTGGATAAGTTCGGAGTCGACCTTTTCACTTGGTGCCACCAGCGTAACTAAACAAACTGATCGATCTGACTGTCGCTGATAATATCTACTTACAAGAAATTGTCATACATCGTGCTACCATCACGGACCACGAATGATACAAGTGGGGTCCTGTTCACGTTAGTAAAGGACTAAGCTTTTCTGCAACTACAGCATTCTCATTATCCCCGCAAATTTCGTCGAGATGAGAATCAGAATCGACAGCAGGAAAGTTACCTTTCTGGATTGGTTATATAGAGTAAATACTGTGGGTTGTGTCCACCCAAATTGCGTCTCTTAACGGAGAAATTAAGTTAGACTTACTGCGAGAAGCAAAACAAACTCGACCACACTCGCAAGAATCTGTGAGAAAGTTACGATGTAGGTCTGTCAATTGTGCATTTTAAGAATCTGCGAGTCTTGGTGTCAGGAAGCTGACCTGAATAACAACCGGACTCGAGACACATATCTGAACATACCGAGCATGCTCGCCAAATGTTAGACAGTAGTGCCAGACGAGAAGAGCGAGACATACGATTGAGGGTGGAACCAGCATCATGCAATACACTATGTCTTTATTGTAAAACATACCGGTATGGTGGCATATGTCGCGAACGGCAGCTGCATACGCCGGAACTATCACATGGTTGATATCACTTGAAGACATCCTATGGAAGAAGCTTGATCGCAGGGTTGGCATCTGTCATCCATCTATGCACCTCGCTGTTCTAGATGGGGTACCTTCTGATGCTCAGGCTGTCTCTGTGGTCAATATAACATTGCAGAACACGCCGTGTTACAGAGAGATCTGGCTCGTGAAAATGATCTCTTCGTCCGAGGGATTCCCTCTCACGAACCGTTGCATATTTAAAACGAGACAACAACCCTAGTATCTCGAATTTTTAGGTTTGGGTGTACAATTTTAGCCAATTGGCACCACTCACCACAACCGAAAAGAGCGATATTAACCAACTTCAGTTGACTTGTTGATCAGTGGCTTCGAACAGTGAACATGTGAGACGTACTATATAATAGCCGTGATTCACAGATCGTCGTGCCCATAGACCACCAGAGTGATACCACACATCACTAGAGTGAGCCATCCGATTTGCATTTAGCTATACTCAGTTGGCGGTTTGCAGGGTGACTCACGAAACATCACGACATAACAACTTAAAGCATCTTTCACAAGAAATGATAGAAGAGGTGTCCTTCTCCGCCCTAGTTTAACCCAGACGAAATGCTTGAAGATGAACATCCCCATGATGATGCTCTGGATGATCATGATGACGATTCTGAGGGACCACGTCAACCTACAGGTGAATACTTTGGAAAGTAAAAACTCACCCATCAGTATTTGCTATCTCCTTCCGTGGGTGAGGGATGATGCAAGCCTCGACGTGCTCCATTGTAGAACAATGGGCCATGTTTACACCTGCGACACCTAATTCCAAGAGCATCAGGCTACCAATGAAGACGCCCACTCTGCGGCTACGATTGAATGGCACAAAAACTGGTTAAATGAACTGATGAGTCAGTTTTGTGTAGTTTCCTAAACTTACTTCTGATGGCCAAGATAATCTCGATCATACAAGTCGACACTTGCAGGATGATTAGCATATACCAATACCACATCGCGCACAGGAAATCAGAAATGTGACCCGACGACAAGCTCGGCAAGACAGCCAGGTGAAATCTATGATGATATGTGTCACCTCGGCATGCGGATGAAAGAGCGACTACCTGACCTACAGTTGCGCAGCTAGCAAGACATAACAAAAATAAAAGTAGAACCATTTGAGTTTGCAGCGGCGCATTCTGGCGACGATGAGTTCATGGCAGCGTGGCTGTAACTTGCATAGTCTTACGGCCATACATATTCTATCTCTTCCCCGAGTGTTAAGAGCACGTCCCAGATCAATAAGCTGAGTGCGGCCGCTTTTCAGTACTGTTAGCATATGGTCTCGGAGGGACGCAGTGGACAAGACACACACATCTGATGGTAAACATCACGCACAGCCTCGAGGTAAGCTAATGAGAAGGTCGGAGTGCTGGTGGACTGATAACATAGTATGCTCCTGGGAGGGGGTGTAGTAAGGTACCGTTATTCTTTAGCAATCCACTTCAGTTGATATTTGTTGTCCAATTTCCATGGGTGGAGTACCATCACTGTGGGATCGTGTGTGGCATCCTCCCTGCTGCTTTTGATAATACGAGCTCGCCTATTGGCACTCTGCAACACCGCTCTGGGAACAAATGTTGGTCAGAGCTTGTGACACGCAGGGATAACCAAAACCGTGAATGGCCTTGATATGCACTCTGAGAAGCTTGTACTGTGATTCTAAATGGGTTTCCTTGGTGTTGACATGAATTACGCCGCGCTTGGTTAGGCTTTATTATCCAGGCTGTGCGCGGTGTGGTTATCTGTCTGTCAAAACTAAATTAGGCTAAAGTAAACAAAGTGTAGGGGGTCGACCGTCTCCCTGAACTGTGCCAATTTTAAGTTGTCTATGAGATTTCTGAAAAGTTGCCAGGAGCAAACACTTCGGACGTCGATCCCGGATTCTGGCTCAAATACACCGACGTTCACGCTGGTTTCTCTGATTGCACAGATGTAGACGCTATCGACAAGAGTATCAGATGAGTTCGTATGCTGTCGTCCATGGCGCTGGGTAAACAATGCAAGGGACTCACTCAATGTTTCCCTTGCGTGCGCACACCGACCCAAGCGCAGTGAGTGGTGCACCGAGATCAACTCTGCGCATCCAAGACGGCAGCTCAAGCTCCGCTAGCACGACAGATGTCGACGTGCTGGCAGAACGAACCGTACCGCCCGTGGACTCCCACTGTTTGTCCTCTGTAAGCCCGCCAGTCAGAGAACCTCTTCGTTCGTGCACAGTTCCGCAACAGGCGACGGCGACGGTGACTCTGCGGAGGCGCTCCTCATTCGTGAGCGGGTAAGAATCAAGGACTGAATAGAGATGAAATGAATGGAAAACTGAAAAACGCGAACGTACACCACACGCACTGAGCAAGGAACCGCTCGCTCAGAGCATGTTTATCGTGGTTTTTGGCTCTTATCCCAGCCTGCAAGTCTTTACGGACCTGTATCGGCCATAGCGTAAGCGAGATGTAAATCTCGTAGCTGTGTTTTCACAACACGATCGTTTGCGCGCAGGGACAAGTAAAAAAGTTAGTGCATGTGACTGAGACGCTTCCTATCGGTCCAATATCACCATTACGTCGATCGAGTGCACGCAGCCAGTCCGAGCTCCGTCGCAACGTTTCTGTGAGTCCACTTGCCTATTGATGCCCCTTGGTCCGCATCGCCACCGACGACAACGCCTTTTACTCAAGAACGTCCCCGACCACGTCCGATGGCTCAAACTCCCTGGAATAAACATTCAACCATATGTGCTTGCACATTTCCTGTCCGTTTCACGGTACGGGTGCTGGAAGCAAGTGAAGTGTAGTCTGTGTGGAAGGCGTCGGGGTAGGGAATGCATATGGAGAGTTTGCGGATCAAGCCTGAAAGGCCAAAGGCCTGATCAGCATGCGAAATGGTCAAACGATGATAAAAGGGGAGAACTCACCCCGCCCATGGAGTCAACCCAACTCAGTCTTTCGTAGACACCATCCCATTGATCGATATCCGCGCAGAACTGGGGTTTTGATGAGTGTACATTTCAAGCAGAGATGATTCAATGGATGATTCCGCAGCTAACGTCTGGTGAGGGAAAATCGTGAGTCGTGAAGTCACATCGAATCCTCTCGGAGAGCTTGCCTCGCCTTGCTTTCCGGTTGTAATGCGAGAGCCACACCGGCAGAGGTGGCCAATCGATTGGTTGCATATCCAAGTCACGCTCTTTTATGACATCCAATTGGCTGATAGGTGGGATAAGAGGTGTGGCATCAGTGACAGCTGCATGAGCCCAAACGCCACTCTTACGTTTGTTGTATAAGATCTTTCCCATCAAATGAAACAACACTAGACCTTGTCGCGTCTGGTGACAGCTTCCAAAACCGAAGGCACATTTGTGGTCCTCTTTCGTTCCGTCTACGTTCTTGTGAGTTACCTTGCCTTTCGACTTTATCGTCGAGGTGGGGAGGTCTACAACATATGCAAACTGAAGGCGCTTGCTGTTTGCCCACTTTCTCATGCGCTTCCAAAAATCCGAAATGAGGGCCTGTAATGCTCTGGCCATCAATATGGGAGCTATTGGATTAAATCTGGACAACGATATCCAGTCAAAGCTGCTCCATGGCGATGTACCTTATGCGCGTCACATAGACTCGTCAGTAACTCAGGTCCTAAAACATTGTGGATATCCAAAACTTCCCTCTTATCCCACCACCACCCGTTGCTACCACCATCCCACGTGTCGTCATTGGCTGCTCAACGCTCAGCACGAAGACCTGAGTCGGACGCCATTACGACGAACGTTGGTCCTGGGATTCAGACAGATTAGAGGTGGGGATGCATAGGGTCCGTAGGGTCCAGGTGGCCTGGAACCGCACTTGAGTAGGTAGGTGAAGAAGGTTTGGGAGTTCTTCCGAGAGAATGGGTTGGCGTGTACTGGACTCTGATAGAATGACATGTGTAGGCATCACTATCTACCAGCCATGATGGAGTGAGCGATAAGTTACGACCGCGTCCACGCCGGAGAGGAACAGACCCGCGCCGAACACGGTTTCTATCGGTGCCGGAACCGTCTTTTCCCCCGAAAAATGAATCAAGACGTGGTCGAGTCCTCCTTCGCTACACGCATGACATCCCCCGCGATGAGTGCAGTGTGATTCTAGAAATCTGTTGTAAGGACAGTGTGCATATACCCAATTTTATTGGAGTGACCCTAGTACCTCTACATTCGTATTTGCTGTCTGGTGTCGCCGCTGCTTCGCGAAGGTGAAGCATCCCATCCCTACACTTAAAAATATTTAATATAATCATTTATTTACAAAATTTTCACGGCAGCTCAGAAAAAAACGTTCAAACTCAGCTTCGGCACTGGTGACAGCATCATCTTTTGACAATCTCGCTCAATTTTGTTTCAAATGAGCTTGTTCAAGTTCACCACACTCTGAAATGTGCAATGTAAACAATATCTATATGTGGACTCAATGAAAGGGTAGAGTCAATGGTTGGCAGTGGTTCGAGCAGGGGAGTGGTAGGTTACCTGTTCTCACACGGAGCCTTTATTGGCTAACTTTTCCAGAGTACCAGCAGCCTCGACACAATTGCTTCCGGAGGACTTCAGACACTTTATTTTTCTTTGTTTG
>JAGTXK010000028.1:0-112644 GCA_019096195.1 Boletus sp. NGJ
CATAATGTTTCATGTCATCCAGCCAAATGTTTCTAGAGAAATAAAAGCACCCCTCCACATTGCAGTAGGAAACGGATATGCCTCAGTCGTGGAATACCTTCATTCAACTGGTAGGGAGGTCGAAGCAACTACGGATGCCAGTGATCATATACTCGTCGATCGTGGAGACTTGATGTCGCACCTTGCAATTAGGTATCTCCTTTCACTGAACATACCCATCGCTTCACGCTGTCCTAGATCGTACCGATCCTTTTTCGAAACAAAATGATTTGGAGATGATGAAGGTCTTTGTCACTTCTGGTTGAGATGCTTCACACACGCAATGCAGCTGGACACACGCCGCTCGATGCTGCGATAGAGTGGATCTCCCGTTGTCCGAGGACTTCCTCCACGGGCCAGGCCCAGGCGCTTCTAGGTATCCAAGGAGAGATAAAGCGACTACTGAACAGCGTTATCATGAGGTCCGGTTCGCCGAGTTGCGAGTCCCCCCGCGAAACGTGCGAAGTGTTCGTGATTCGTAGATGATTCAACTGAATAGTAACATCATCTTCGAGTTACCACTAGCACCTTATCAAAATTTGGTCAGTGGGCTGGTCTAGGCAGAACAAAAACGTATATAACACGCGTACACCGAGTGACAGGTTGCCGAGTATGTTTCGGAGATTTGCAGAGATTTGCATCCTCGGCGCCACTAATACGACCGGAATTGAATCAAATGAAGCTTGCCCCTGGCGTTTTCCGCATGTCAGCCTTTCTTTCTCCTCACCACCATCGAGTACCGGTGCGTGCACCTCCCCGATTACTACACGTAGCGCAGGGTCAAGCGCGATTCGTGACACTACCTAGAATCGGGTATCGTACTCTTTCCCTCGCCTCGTCTGGGAATCGCTGTCCCTTGGCCGCGACCGAACATATCTGCAAATGCTCATCCACGTCTAATGTCGCTCGAGGCTTTTTTTCTGCTCACTACATTCGCCCTGGAGAGTTCACCTCCATCGTCTATACATCTCTACAACGAACGTCGCTTTTGCTACAAGCCGCACAGCCTCCGAAGAATACATTGTGACATCCGCTCGCTCACGCAAAAGAACCCTTCGTGGTTATCTAGTACCCACAGGAGTCTGTCATCGTTTGCAGGGACAAGGCCGGCGAGGACGTCGGGAGTCTCATGACCTTGTCTAGTGAGTTCTTTTCTTTCCTTTGGGATCGTCGCATCAGGGTTTTGCGTGCATCGGCGTCGAGCGTGAACGAGGACGAGGCTGGACGTTGAATAGACCTGGGATCAGAACTGGAGTTGGAACCCATTCACGTCAAGCGAGTTCGACTCGTGGTATGGGTCCTTGCATTCGAACCTCATCTGATCGAGGCACGGCTCTCAGAAGACCATCATCTGGGTTATCAATCTTTATTAATAGGGTTTTTCCCCGACGCGCCCCCCTTCAACATGCCGCCCTGTTTCGACAAACGGGATTGTGTTGACCAAAGTCATACCATGGCAACGTTGCTCGTCCAGTAGACACACATGTACAGAGACACGTCACAAGCGCTATTCCACTCGGAGTCTGCCATGCTTTGTGTTCGTCCTCCAAATCCACGTTCATCCCATCAGTCATGCACAAATGACTGTATCGTATCGTATCGTACAAGTTCATCAAAGCTTTAAAGAGCCTTCGGATAATCATCACGCCCGTCATCGCGATCGTCACCATCAACATCACGGGATATACCTAAATCCGGGTGCCTTACAGATCCCAGAATCAGCCGTCGAGCGCTACATTGCCATCGTCCCAACCACGCTCACCTTGTCCGCCAACACGCTCGTGTCTACGGGCGCATCCGGATCGTGACGTCCATGCGACCCCTCCCGTCTCGCATTATCCCGCTTGTACGACATGTAGAGGACCACGGCAAGGACGCCGCCAAGCGCATTGAGGGCGCATGTCGTCGCAAACCCAGTGCTACAAACCCACGTCCCACAAACCATAAGCGTTTCCAACACGCGAGAGAGAGAGAGACGGGAGAAGACGACGTACATGTACCGAGGAGCGTCGGTGGTCGGATAAAGGTGGGTACCCAAAATCGATCCACACTGGCCGATCGCCATGAACATGGGTATACCGGTAGCCCGTTTCGATTCCGAGCCGAGGTTATGCGCGAACCACGCGATGACGATGCCGATAGAGGTATATGTCCCGCTGGTGATGCAAAACACGGCAAAGTATCTCGCGTGCGGGTTGGTCGGTACGACCGACACGATCAGGTATCCGATCGTGGCGAGGAAACACGAACTGGCGATGACGAGACCGCGGGTTTGGAAGCGATCTGTGAAGTAAGCAGCACTGCAAAGAACGATGGCAGCGACTGCGTATGGAGGGACGGTGAGGACTTGGGCGAGCGCATTGGCTGTGCAGATCGGTCGAGGTTGATTGTCCTGATACACTAGAAAGAGAAAGACGCACTATATCCAAAGGTCGTAATGATCGTGGGAAGGAATGCGGAAATACTTGCCAAGGCGCAATTGAGACCAAAGTAGATCACCCCACCAGCATAGATACGCCAGTCGGCAAAGGCTGCGAAAATGTGCGCTGCAATCCGGGATCAGATATCACCATGGCTGTAACAAGCGGCTGGAATTTGAGAGTGACAAAAAGGTAAATGACTCACCTTTGTTCACGACTGCTCCGATATCAGCCTTGGTGCCCCTTGCTCCACGTTCCAAGGCGATTTCCCGCTCTCTCTTTGTGAAAAATTTCGTGGACTCTGGTCGGTTGGGAAGAACGAACAGCGTGACGACACCGAGCAAGATTGCAGGAATACCCTATACGGTCGACGAATCAGCTCGGACTCATCTGCTTGTTAATGTGTACTACCTCGACCAAGAATAGAATTCTCCAATCTGACTCGCCGCCACTTCCACCAGAGGTCTTCAGTGGTGGTCCATAGTTGATTTGTTGAATGCCGAACGCGATCAGTCCTCCAAAGGCACCTGCGACGGCTGCAAAGCCGAACCAGTATCCCATACGAAGACCAAGCTCGGCTCTCGTGTAAAAGAACGCTGATTTCGGTTGGCAAGCAGTGAGTGGAGGTCACAGGGGGCGCCCGCGGAACAAAAATAGAGAAAGAGCAGAGAAGAGGATCGAAGAGATCCAAAGAAGAGCCCGAGACATACAAAAGTAAAGAGGGATAACTGGACCAAATCCAGCTTCAAAGACACCAAGACCGATCCGGCTGCACATCAGGCCTCCGAAATTGAACGCAGACGCCTACGAAATCCGGCAATACCAGAAATTGGTAAAAGTTCGAATTGGTCACAGAAAACTGGTGAGTGGTAGGAACCAGTACTGACCGACAAAGTGGAGCAGATTCCCCATCCGATAGCGGTTGCTGCCATCCAATAGGTCGGTGGGAAAAGCTTGGAACTGATCGTTGCAGGGACTTGGCAAAGGATCTGAGTGTGTAGTTTTGGACAGAGCGGAATGTCACTACAAGTCAGTATTCACACCAAGTCGGGCAGCACGCTTGCAACAATAATAACGAAAAAGGGTGCACGACTGAACTCACGTATGAGAAATAAAATGCCGAATTGACCCAGTTATAGAGGATGCCCGTGGGATCACCGTTGAGGGTTTCTTGAGGAAGTCCCTGTAGACGGGCGTTCCCCAGGTTGCTTCTGTCCAGATCTACATTAACACGGCTGATCAGCAAGAGAGGGCAAGGACAGTCAGGACAGCCATGTGTGGGGAACCAAACTCACAAGCGCAGAGATAGAGAAGACATGTGATGGGCAGGATGTGCCAGTCAATCTTCCTGACGAGGCGCTTCTCCTCCTCAGGCGTGGCCAAGGGAGGAGAAATGGACCCAGAGGTAGACCGTTGCTCAATGGAGCGTTTTTCTTCATCCATGATGTGTGGGAAGCAGCCAAATGATCACAGTGTGAGTTGGACGATACGAACGTAAGCGGGACTCCGAGTCTAAATTTATATCCTGTCGCCTCGAGTCCGGGAAGGTTTGATCCAGAGTGAAACTATTAAATGCGCACTGGATAGTCCGCTTGATTCTCTTCGTGAGCATTGCGAACGCGTCTGAAGGCCCTACTACCTGCCAGTGTGAGTTTGACTGGTAGATGTTCACGGGTCACCGGGGCCGACTGTGACTTTGGGACATGTGGCTACGAAGACTGCACTGCATGCAGTTGCCGTATTCATCATGGGAACGACTGTCTCTCTCGACTCTTTGGCTACATCATACAAAGAGACAAGGTATCAAATCAATCAAGATCCAAGATTGCCAGTCAGGACATGGATATCATCGAGACAAAAACACGTCGCGCCTTGAGCGTTTATACTTCTGACTCTTCTGACTCAGAGGAGTCAATTGGCGAGCTATCAAACTCCTCCAGGTAAGTCTCAACTTGTTGCCACGCCAGTTCATATCCATTTATCTGTTCGGCGTTTGTTCCCGGCGGCCTCAGAAACCTCGCCTCCAATGCTGTCACGGACGGGAGATATTTACACAGAAATTCTGCTACCGGACGGGCCTCGTTGATTGGCGATTCTGGCACAACGAGGCATGCAAAGTTTGTCTCGCGAGCCTCGGCTTCCTTGACCGCTGGGACTTCTCTGGCATCGAGAGGTAAACTGACGGTGTAAAGTTCCGGGCAAGAATTGACGAGTGACAGCAGGCCCAAGAGGGTTGGATACTTGGTTGAAAACGGAGGATATCCGCCACGGCCGCAATAGAAATTGAACACCTGAAGCAAAGGCCAGCTGCGAGCCAGGTTCGCCAACTCGTCATCATCCATAGAGATCTGTTCGCTCCACTCGATCATGAGTACACGAAGAGACCTGAGGATCATGAGGGGCTGAAGTGTCTTGTACGAGAGACGATAGCGTATAGCTTCACTCGCCATATGGTCTGCTGGAATGGGATGGGAGAAATCCCCAATTGATAGGGTGAGCTTCTGGAGGGGGTGTGGGCGCGATCGGGATGTAAGCAAATTCAAAAAGCTAACGACAGCCTCTGGGGTCTGTCGGCCATGGTGGTATAGACCGAAGGTATGAAATGTTTGGTCGCGAGGTCGTAGGAGGCTGGCAACAAGGTCAAGATCCAATGTGATGAATTCCAGCCGCTCAGCACTGCAAAATAGCGGGTCGGTAGGTAGGAAAGAGCCTATTCCTATTCTTGATCTTTCGGAAAGATAGACGGACAGCTCCTTGAGTGTTGGCAACGTGCACAAGTACGTCAAAGCACCCCCGTCGATGGGAGTATGAAGAACGACATTCTCAAGGGTTTCTTGACTACAGATTGCCCGGGAAAGCGCTTGAATGGTCGTCTCAGACTGTGGCTGTGCTGAAAAGCGAAATTCGACAGATGTCAAATTCCGACACAAGAGAGGGTAGTTATCGAAGAATGACAACAGTGTCGCCTGATCTACTTCGGCCAAGGTTGCTTCGAGAGAAACGAGGGTGGGGCTGAGCAACCGCTGGATGAAGATGATAGGAATATGAGGAGTAAGGACGTAGGGACTCCACCGCAGAACCATCAAGTTCGGGAAAAGGCAAGAGGGTCGCATGCTCGTGCATTGCAAAAAGCGCACAGAAGCGTTGTCAGAAATGGTGAGTTGCCGGATGCGATGAGCATATTTGTCAATGACAGCGAATTGGGAGGATGTTGGGGGGGACTGTTTCGGTCAACATCAGACAAGCTATCAAGAGAGGTGGCTATAGAGTTACCGCGTTTTCGACTTCATCTACACTCGTGTAGCACCGGATCAGCGGTTTAAGTGAATACAGCGACCTCCATAGACAATCGAGTGAAGGTTCGGAGAACGCGCGGCATGTTTGAGCCAAGGAAACCAGCGCTCGCCTTCCCGCTGGGTCAATTCTAGGACGTAAGCAGTCTAGGATGTTATAAAATAACTCTGAGACCATCAGAGGATTGCGTATTTTGGCGGGTGAGTCGAGCGTCGACATGACAAAATCTTGGGCGTGTTTCGCTTCTTCAGTATGTTTCGCTTCAAATTTTGATCAGGAGCAAAGGTGAGTATAGATAACTGAATCACAATCAGTAACTGGATAGAGGTATCTCGAATTTTACTTACCTTTGCATGCGCAGGTAGCAGCTGATCGCAACAAGCGGGAGAGAATCTCAGACTCGAGCACGAGGCTGGAGGTCACGATCACAAATACGGGACGAGCAGAGGCATGGATGAGATGGCTCGTTAATTGAGTGGGAAGACGGAGAGATGGGTAAAGACGAAAACTGTGTAGTGCTCGATTCTTATACTAATCGGTTCCAGAGAGCGGACCCCGCGCCGAGTAAACCGCATCAGAGCAGAACTTGTTCTCAGTAAACACCGCCTTCCGTATTACTGTAATCGGCCTTGAACTGTATATGAAGAATATCGCACTAGGAGTAACTTTTTTAAACGTTGTGCAGTGTGCATCGATTCCGAACATCGCTACAAGAAGTTGATGCCAACTTTTTGTGTTTGGTTCCTGTACGACCTCGAAGGTTTTTCAAGAAACTGCCATTGATAGACCGCTATCATGGCCAAAAGAACAGTCACGTCTACATTCATGATGAGCTTGTTCGTGGTCCCAGCCATCTCGGACATGATATTTCAGGAGCAGTATCATGAAGACCTCACCATCCGACCACTCACCGACGGCAAAGTAGTGACCGCCTTCACGTTCACGAACCTCCTTGGAGGCGCTTCGCCTCGAGATCCTCGCGACTCGGAAAGTTCAGGTGGGCACACAGGTCACCCGTCCCTGCCCCATGATGTCGTGCTTACGAATGGCCACGCTTCGACACTCGTCCTAAGCCCAGCATTACTCCTTCTTTCCTCTCACTCTCGGCCAAATCCTACGCGAATACTCCGTAACCGAGCTCCATCTTTCTCTCAACGCCGGAAAGTGGAATTATGATAGCTGGGGGTATCCCGACCACCCCAGCGTTGGCACGGGCGCCGAGCTCTGGGCGTGGATGGCAGATGGCGGGCCACTGTCGTGAGTCCTTCTCCATATCCGTTGGACCTTTTTTCTTTTTTCTTTTTTCTGCTTCCCATGAAACTCAATGCATGTTCTTTGTCAGCGTGGACGATCGTTGGATAGGTCTGCGCAACGCTCTAGCAGGCCTTTTTTGTGCCTCCCTCGGCTCCCTTGATGACCGACGTACTTCCTCCCCAGCCTCTACTTTCCCCTCTCGTCTGCACCACTCCCCAAAGATGCGATCCCTTACGCTCTGCGATATGCCACTCTCCCTTCAGAGCACGTGTGTACAGAGAACCTCACTCCGTTTCTCAAGCTTCTACCCTGCAAATCACGCGCCGGCCTAGCGAGACTGCTAGACCCGCAACGCGTATTCGACGCTGACTGGCATGGACTTGGGGTTCACGTGCGTTCGACTGAAATTGGAGTTGAGTTGAGTCTGGGAGTGCAGGCCGTGCTCGATCCCGTGAGACGGAGTGGAGGGAAACGACGAGGTAAGACACAGGCGGCCCCCCTTGATTCAGAGGTTGACCGCAATTATTTTGTGTCAGATTGGTCATTCCAGTCTCTGTTCGATCGTAGCATTGACGTATCCTGTCCCGTTGCAAGTTCGAACACTATACATCTTGTCGTGCCAAACGCCCGTGGATATAAGCTTTCACCTAACCCGATGTCCAGCAACGATACTGCTAGCGTCTACAGTCTAACCTCTCGTAAGGATGCAGGTCTTTGGATGGAGAGTGAATGCTAACATTAATCTTTTTGAGACGTACCTCTTGACATTGCAATGTCCTGGCCCGAAGAACACGTTTTCAAGTATCGTAAGCGCATATTCACGTCGATTTTGCACGACGCTCATGGCTTTCGACAGCGCTCCCACCTCCCGCTCCGCAGACACCTCTTTCGATTAAGCGTACGCTCTATGGATCCTCTCAGACGCGAGGGGTTCTTTTCGTCTCCCTCACAAATAACGATCACGCCCCCATGACAGTTGGGTACCTCGAAACCCTCCCTGCCCTTGTGACTCTGTGGATGCATACGATGAAAGTGGACGTAGGTGGCATCGCTCGAGGTCCGTTCCTCTCACACGCTCTGGAGCTTTTCTATATTCAATAGTGCATATAGATGGCCTCATGTCAGATATCATCTACCACCCACCACTTCTCCTTGCGAATGGACACCACGGGCCATCAACATTACAAGCGACGCTGATGATCCCGGCCAAGAGCACGCTTCGTCTCTCTATCGATCTCAGCAAGGCGTTTCTAAAATATACCGAACATCCTCCGGATGCCATGAGGGGCTGGGACCTCCCTCCCGCCGTTCTTTTCCCAGTCATGGTTCGCGACAACGCGCGGACGAATGTGTCGCTGGGTGGTGGACAGAGCATCCCGAAGCGGATGTACACGCCAACGCTCCTAGTCGATCTCCCGACGCCTGATTTCTCCATGCCATACAACGTCATCATCCTTAGTTGCACGTTGATCACGTTGATCTTTGGGAGCATTTTCAATCTGTTGACGCGCAAGTGGATCATTGTGCGACTCGGCGACTGATCGGGTCCCGCGATGGTCCGAAGCTCTTGTTTCGCGCGCATCGGTATCCGAGCTCACTTGGCGTTTTCCTTGTAAAAAAACTTTGTTGTGGATCAATGGGACGCAATCTCCTTTTCTATGCGAGTGCTAGCTACTTGTCAGGGTTTTTTGCACGGTGGGGGACCGGGGTGTGCACGGTGGGTGCCAGAATGCCAGCCTGAGCGACCTGTATGTTTTTCTTTTTCGCGGTCATTTTGACCATCATCACAAGAGAAGCCTTATCCGGGAACTGAGACCAACAGGTGGCTGATGGCCCTTCGGATCTTCAAAATAGCTCGCCTCCGAGTCTCCATGCGCCGATATTGTTCAATCTCGTCGTCTGCAAACAAGTTCATTTGCACATACAAACACTGTCAAGGTTCCGCGTCTCTGCTCATGTTCGTTATTCTACTTGAACGAATCCAAAACGATCCTTCCCACCACCTTTCCCTCCTCAAGATCATTATATACCCTGGTATATTATTGTCACCTCGTCAGCGAAACAGGGCCCGAAATACAACCACTCACTGCTGAAGGTCCGTGAGGCCTTTTCGCGCATAGTTCACCTTCACCTTTCCCGAGGCAGCGATGTCGATCGCCTCGATCGCATCCTGACGATTCCCAACATAAGAACCCTTGACCGAGATGCCCTGCAGCGCGCATGAGACTCCTTTTCAAGAATTATCTATCGCCAACTACCTTGAGCACCGTCCAAAAGATGGACGTATCCAGTTTTGCGTCCCCCGGTAGCCCGACTGCCATCAACGTGCCAGCAGGGCGCAGATATTCGACCGCCTGGACATAGCCTTCGCTGCGTGGTAAAGTGACGATGGCAGAGTGCGCGCCGGGTCCATCGCATGCTTCCTTGACTGCCTTGACGAGATTTCTAGCATCGTTGTTGAAGTCCTTGAAGTCGAACCATATCTCCGCCCCAAGGTCGAGACAAAGCTTCTTTTTTTCCGGCCCGGTGTCTGTGAAAGCTTCGTCATCTGTGAAAGCTGCCGTGTAAAGGATATGATGAACCTATTGCGACGACTCGCATTCCCATGGCCACCGCATACTGCACGGCTAGGTGATTTGGTCAGCGAGATGTAGGTAGGGCGTTTCCGCACGAGGAGGACTGTTACCGAGGTGGCCGAGTCCTCCGCCTGCACCTGGCACGACGACCCAATTTCCGATTCTAGTTTCAGAGTATTTAAGTGCTCGGTAAACAGTCACGCCCTAAACCATGTCATGTCGTTGGCTGTCAGGATCCTCTAGCGGGCGAGAACAGACTTACCGCACAAAGCAAGGACGCAGCTGCAAAGCTATCCATGGCTTCTGGAATTGGCGTGACGGTGTGCACCCACGATACCTGAAGCACTATGATTGGACAAACGGCAGCTAAATCGACCAATATGTCCGACGTACCACATACTGACTAAACGTTCCATTGACAGTGAACCCGCTCGTTTTCAAACGGGCGCAATCTGGAATATGTCTGTATGTCAAAGGTGCGCCACAAAAGACGTGACGGGGCGATTATCGACGTACGCTGCTCGCGGCCTTTGCGGCATTGTTCACAGTCACGGCAGCAATATGCGATCCACTTGATGCCGACACGTTGGCCTAGCCTGACAGGGGATGCGTCTGTGTGGTCTGCGATGGCGACGACCTCACCCACGCCTTCGTGTCCACCAATCAAAGCTGTCGCCATTGGCACCTTCAATGGCCAGTCGCGCTTGCTGATATGAAGATCCATGTGACACACCCCGGTGCAGATCATCTTGACGAGACACTGGCCCGGCTTGAGCTCGGACGGTTGTGTGACGGGGACGTCGCGCCGTACCAGTACGCGCAGGTTGGGGCCAGTAACAACAGCGGCGACTTGCTTCTTTGGGAATTGGTAGGACATTTTTTTCTGCGTGTGGGGGGGAGAGTGGGTGCTATTTCGTCCGAGGGGCTCGTATCTCGTCTTATATTATACCTTTTTTTTTTTTTTGAACGTGACGGATGACTTTTTGAATGCACTCAGGCTTATAGGGGAAACTTTGCAATAGGGGCTTGTTCAGCGTCCCCGCCGCCCGGCCGGCGAATGTGTTCGAAATGATAGTATACAGTATGTGGCTTTGGAGGATAATATGTTGGTCATGCGCCCTGAGGTCTACGCCACGTCGTCTTGACTTCTAGAATTTGTGAACAAATGAGCGTTAAGAAGAACTGTGAAATACCAAACGCTACAATCGATATCCGTCTCACAGAGAGTCAAAAACCAGTGTCAGTTTGACCATGTCCACTCTATTTTAGGGGCTCTACAAAAGAGGAAATTGCACCAAAAGAGCAGCATTTTTTTACTCGAGTCCCTCCACTACGGTCGACGCGTTCAACTCGGACATATCAGATCACATTTCTTTTTGTTCAAATGTCCACGGACCCATATCATGTCGTACAGCAAGAAATACAGTCCTCACTACAGACAGCCTCGACGCTCCGCGCGTCGTACCTCCGAATCCGCAGCACGGCGCACGAGGAAAATGAAGAGCTAGTTTGGGCCCGGAACGAGGTTCGTTCGTTCGTTCGTCCTCCCCGCCCCTCTCAAAACCTGTGCTTCATGGGTGGGTTTGATCCCCGTGGCTGAGTAACGACGCTCGCAATCACAGCTCAAAGCTACCTTGTCGGCCCTGGAAGCAGACCTCGAGGACCTCGAGGAGAGCGTAAAGTACGGACTCGAACCTTGCATCGAGAGCAACCCTTCCCCCGATGTTGTTGACGCTTTGAACTGCAAAGGGTAGTTGAATCGACCGGTCCTCGCTTATTCAATCTCGACAATGCAGAGGTGGCAGAGCGGCGGCGCTATGTTGGGCGAGTCAAGCGCGAGATCACGGTGCGTCTGGGTCGCGTTGACAGGTTTTCCTTTGTCGGAAACATTGATGGCAAGGGCCCGTAGAGTATGAGATCGGAGGTGGAGGACACGACGGTGCGGGCAAACTTCCATCTGCCGCCATCAGTATTCACCTTGCATTTCTCATAATCCCAGGTGCATCCTCGGTCACCCTATCTCCAACATTCAGCACCGGCTGGCTCACAGTCGCCACTTCCCACCGCTAGCAATATGCCGCAGAGTAGCGATCAAGACGAGGGCAACCAGTGGGCACGTGAAGAACAACAGGTATGTACGCCGTTTTCAAACCACAAGCAGAGGTTTGACCACACTCACCATACATCAGTTCATGATACAGGAACAAGATCGCACGATCGACTCAATATCAGGGACGCTGACTACACTTGCGCAGCAAGCCGGCCTGATGGGGCAAGAGATTGGTCAACATAACGAGTAAGCATCTCAGCATCTCGATGATCCCACGTGTTGGACATGTCGCAGCACTGTACTAACATGGCTTGCAGAATCCTTGATGACCTAGAACGGAACGTCGAGCATTCGGACTCCAAGCTCGACAGCGCCATGCGGAAAATGAAGAATTTCATACGAGAAACGGAAGGTACATGGCAGCCTGTTTTTTTCGACGTCGTCATTGTTCTGACGCATGGACTCGCCCGCAGACACCAAGTCGGGGTGGTGCATAACAATTTTGATCATTATCCTCGTCATCTTACTTGTGGCGGTCATATTCGTTTGATAGCATGGGAGGACACCTTACGTCACTCATTTTTCCATTAAGTAACTTATCGGATTATTAGTGGACCGTTGCGTCGTGGAACGTAGAGCAACTTTACGTTGTCCGCCGTGGAATCTAGCGGCTCGGACGTGGAAGGGATAATTACACGCACCTTGCAGGCGCCAGATTGCGTGTGTATATGACCCTGAAAGTGGATGTGAGATTCTGGGCGGCGAGTTTGAAGCATGCATCCACACAGTGCTGAACGCCGAAAAGAATAGGCAATATGCGAAAGAATCACCGAGATGCTGGAGGTAACTAAACTGGCCGTTGGAGATTGGAGCCGCAGCTGAGGGGGGGAAAAGGTATCATGTCTTCATGCATGTATCTACACTGGCCATGCTCAAAACGTCGCGTCCCTATACGCACTTTGGATCCGTAAATAAAAGTACGGCACATTGACTGGTTTATCTGCGTGGCACATCGCAGCGGTGGAAACCGGATCGATGTGGGATCGAGCGCACCTGTTAGCTTGTGTGGCAGGATAAGTTCCGTAGCTTCACGGTGTTCTATCATTCAAAAGAAGTCGGGCCACGTTGTGTCAGTGATAGAACATGTCAGGAAGAAGAGAAAGAAAAGAAAGTCGATCACCGGAGGGCCGGCGAAAGAAGCTCGGGGAGGGGGGCTCGACATTCAAACGCACAGACGATGCGTGTCGTTGTTGAGTTGTTGGGAAATGAGAGGGTTGGAGGTAGCCCCGCCTGCCAGTGCGCGAGCTGCGATCACCAGCCCTCCTGCTGGCTGTTAAATTTCCCCCAAACTCGGGACCGCATTGTGGTCGTACCCTATCCCTCGACCAGCCAATGGTAGGTCTATCGTTCGGACGGCGCGGACGTCATTTACCAATCCCGGAGATCCCAAAGCGAGGTACTAGCCCACGTTGGATGGTGACCATATCAGCGATCAATTGGTGATGATCCAAGCGGAAGAAAACGTTTGAGAATAGGGCACACCTTCTCGCTGACTCTTCCAGTGTAACCAATAGCGGGAGGTATGCGATCATCGGTCTACGAAATCGGTCAGCACTCTAGTAAAACGTGGCTTGACCGACCCGCAAACGGTGGAGGCGTGATCGGGAGAAGATGGTCTTCGAGCAGCCTCGTGTTTTGTGACTCCAAAGGACACGATGGGGTAGAAGGAGTCATCACACGACCAACACGCTGCCTACACCCGCTGTTTGTAGTCGTAAGTAGTAAGTTTCTCTTCCAGGGTTGTTTCTCGACTTCGAATCAGATTTGGTTAGGGGAAAAAC
Organism: Boletus sp. NGJ; assembly: GCA_019096195.1. Taxonomy (NCBI): domain Eukaryota; kingdom Fungi; phylum Basidiomycota; class Agaricomycetes; order Boletales; family Boletaceae; genus Boletus; species Boletus sp. NGJ. The sequence goes on from JAGTXK010000028.1 coordinate 13,475, forward strand.
AATGGTCACACGACAGCCTAGAACGGGATTTCTTTCTGCACTTCTTCTTCCACGGCATCCGCCATCCTACCCAATGTCTCATAGCGCCAGGTATAGGGACACCCGCCATCCACTGTGGCACCCTCCCGATCCGAGTGATATACTGTGACGCTGCTCTCGCTCCCTATGAAGTTAACCCCATGCCTGCTTATCCAAACGCTGTGTAACTTGCGCTGCATGGCAGGGATGATGTCATGGTGAATAGAGTTGGCGACGACAAGGACACGCGATGCATCCACATCCACCAAAGGGTTTGACGGAAGTGAAGGGTTTGGGTTTGCGGAAAGCTGTTTCAATGCACTCTCCAGCATCAAAGGGTTAGGCTTGTAAGCGCCAACTTGCTGCGCGGTGAGGATGAGCGAGAATGGCGAATCTGGAGTGACTGTGCGGTAGGCAGACCCTGGGTAGTCAGGCGTGCAGAGCTTCTCGTGCGTCCCTGCAAAGCTGCTGTCATCGGTGTTGGATAATACAACGAGGGCGAAATGTTTCTTGAGCCTGTGAAGCGCATTGATCGTGTCAGGGAATGGCTTCCAATCCACTATGGACCTGCCAAAACGCTGCGCGTCGTCGGTTGAAGAGGTTGAGACGGTGGATATTTCCGACTCCCCTTTCACGCCGTCTGGGGTGGATGCGCACTGCTCCTCTCTCGACTCTCCTTGAGCACTACCCGCCGTTGTCACGCTAGGTGGGGTGGCCAGCTGGCGGTAAGCCAGCTCCAAAATCGTCGAGTATGGTGTGCTTTGGAACTGCGTCTGCAGGTTTCCCTCGATTACCGCATAATTGACCAGGATCTCCTTCCGCGTTAGCTTTGGGAAGACGGGAACGAAAGCATCGTGAATGGCAGACTCCCAATCTACGAGTGTGCCGTACACATCGAAAACAAGTGCGCGATTCTCGGTTAATTTCACGTTGGATGATGACTTGGCAGAAGCAGAAGGCGATTTATGTGCCATTGGTAGCGACGTGAAATGGGGAGATGCAATGAGCCACGATGACGAGAATGTGGGAGAGACGGTAAAGGCGAGTTGCGATTATATTTGTAGTTTGGTTAAAACGTTTGTTGGTGATCCCAGTGCGAACTCGAAGGTGTACCGAGTGGACGATGGCAACTGATCAATGGGGGTGGTTGGCAAAGGCTCGCGACTTAACTTACTAAGTTGCCATGAACGGTAAATTTACCGGAGATGATTGACCGTATAACGTCACCCGAATTCGTGGATGCATAAATACCGGGTCGTCCGCCCACGTACAGTACCACACCGCATTGTAACTCTCAGTTGTATTCGAAAGGATCATTGGTTCCATCCAACTGTTGTCTGAGCAGTTAGTTTGGATAGAATGAAGTTTGCATGGTGAGGAGAAATCTCTTCACAGTGTCTGCCATTCCTAACTATATGTATCCATCACCCTCCATCATTACACTGCAGATACCTCCAAGATACCCAAGTCAGTGTCTCCCAGTCACACCCTGCACATTGATTGTGCTGAATGGCTTTCTACAGGTTCCCGAGTGGAAGAAAGCTTACATGTATTGAATTTATTGTCTTGTTGCCTGAACACTTGTGCTGTGACATGGCTCTCGTATGTTGGGAAATGTGTGATTGCTTCCTGTTTAACAGAGACTATTGTGGGCTTAAAGTACAGTTAGGGATTATATGAGCGCAGGTAGTGTTGCCTTAGCTCAGCTTCTGACTTTTGCAGCTTTGATATTAGCTTTTTTATCTAGCATGCCCATTTCTTCATGGACTGTGATGCTTCTAGTGAATGAAATGTAGCCTACTATTAAATCTATTAGATGGAAAAAGAAGTCTGTGATTTGATTTAGCCATTGATGTATTAAGTCCAAAAGAGCATTAGGGTTAAGCATTGGTGTCACTAAAGCTGAAGAATAGCTTAAAGAGAATAATTTCTGATTGGTTGGTTCAATTTATATAATTCTTTTTTTATCTAATAGCTGTCACCAGAAACCACATTTCTATCTCTGATATATCAAGGTCCATAATGAAATGGATGAGATACTGCAGCAACACTAAGCACCGGCTCCATAGCAACTTGAAGTTAATGGGTCGAATTCCATTGGAATTGCAGATGTTGATCATATTCATCATCTCGCTCCAAACAATGAGAGATATGATGACTCCAAAGGTGAGAGCACTCTTGAGTATCAATTATGCCCCTGAAACATCAAATGGATTCATTTTCAATAATGGCAGAACTGTACTTGAATCAGGGAAATATGACACCGGCATGCATCCCAACCCTATTTGTTTCTGGAATTGACTCCGCAATGAAGGATGCCATAGACTTGAGTGGCAATGGAACAGATTCCCCAATGAAGTGAAGCACAAGTAGCTAAAAAAGTAAGTTATTGATATATAAACGACAGTTGAAGTTGGAAGCTCACAAAATATATTAGAACCTTCCTTGAGTTTGACCTTGGCCAGTCTTCCACCTTATGTGAGCAGAACAGCATCAGGTGCCCTGTCTTAGCAAACACCACTACCTTCCAAAACTCCCAGTTCTTCTCCAGTTTTTCCTTTTATCAGGGATTTGGGTATTTGCTTTCTTTGTCCATTGAGATCTGACCACAGTTTAACCCTGGTTCTGGCAGGATCTCCTGCTGCTGCCTTTGCATACTATACTTTGCAATTTGCCCACCTCCTATGCCAGGTTTTTTGACATGCTTGATGCTGAGCTAGACAAAGTAGAAAAATTTTACGTAGAGAGAGAAAAAGAAATACATAAACATGCCAAACAGCTCAGAGAACAACTCAACAAACTTAGAAAACACCATCAGATGTACCACGTCAGTGTGCTTTATTGTGGATAGAAGTACATACCACTAAACTGTGACCCTGCTAGCAATTGTCTATGTGGCTGAATGCCCAGAGTTGGATACCATCTACACTTTTGTTGCTGAGCCAGTGGTTCCTGGGCCCTACCAAACCAAAAGAGTCTTATCAGATTGGTGTGAGTAGCAGTATTTGCCTTCTGAATTAGAGTGTGGTGAATATCCTTTTTTGTGCCAGTGGTGCTCACTATCATGTGTTGATATATCCCAATTAGGAACGCAAGCAGCTCAACACCAGCATTGGAGCAGCAATCATTCTAGACTAGCACATTCACCCAGGCTATTGTGCCTTTGGCATAATTATGCAATTTTTATTGGATAGAGTTCATTTATGCTATTGTGCCTTTGGCACAATCATGTAAGTTTTGTTGGGTAGAGTTCATTCATGCTGTTGTGCTTTTAGCACAATTGTTTGAGTTTGTTGAAAAGTTTCTTAACTTTGTTGAAATCTCTAAGTACATGTTTTCTTCTTCAAGTTAAATAGCAAAGTTATTACAAAGTATAGTACAAATAATATTTTCAAGTTTCTAAATACTTCACTCCAAACTACATTTGTAACTTTGGTATCTTCTTGATCATTAGAAAATAGAAGCTTGATGTTTCTAGAATGGGTACAATGTGAAAGTGCCATATACAGCTGTCCATGAGAGAAAACAGGTGACCTCAAGTTGATACCAACATGTTTCAGTGTTGTTGCACTTGCTGAACTGCTTGTTGCTCTTGCTGTCTATGCTCCTCCTCTTCTTGCAGCTCTTGAATAAGTCTCTGATAATCTAGCTCCTGTCTTTGCAATGCTTGATGCTGCTCCTCAGTAACTCTTTGCCGATGTAGCATTTGTTGTCTCAATTCCTCTCTTTGATGCTCCAAAAGCTGTTGACACTCTACTTCTCATCTAAGGGACTGCTCTTGCTGCAACTGCATTTGGTGATGATGATGATGTTGCTACAGCTATAGTTGTTGCAATCTTATAAGATGTTCTTGTTCCTGTTTCTGCTGAGCTTGCAAATATCTGATTCTCTGCCTCATGTTGAAAATTGATAACATGCTGGTGAATTTGTGGGATTTGTGGAGATGGCTGATTAGAAGTAGGAATCTCAGGATTAGGATGAGAATAAACTTCAGAAGAATGATTTTGCCTTCTGTTGCATCGCCTGTTATGAGTACGATTGAATCTATTCAAAAGGCAAGCACTGTAATCCACCTGAGCATCCATTTGAGGAATGTTTTGAGGCTGTGAAGGGGGTGGTACAAATGCTTGATAGGATAGTTGCTGATTTGGCAGCATGAATGGTTGAGCAAAGGGATAGAGCATTGGAAGAGGAAATTGTTGTTGTTGTTGTTGTGGTGGTGGTGGTGGTGGTGGTGGTGATGGTGGGTGGTGGTGACATTTGGTTGTGGTACATACATTGCATGTCATAATGTGCAATCTAACAGGGTATTCCAGGATCTTGTTAAACAGGAACAGAAGGATGAATCTAGAAATCATATTCAGCCTTTAAAAATTTATAATAGATAAAAAGAAACTCACCACCAAAGCAGTAGGAATTGATGGTATGACAGCATAAGGTTGATAATGGAATGGAGAAGAACCAAGCTGACATTGATCATATTCAGCCTGGCAAGCTGCACTTTGGGCATGTTGGGGGGAGGTGGGAGAAGAAGACCTAATACAAATTTTATATGAAATATCCACAAAGAATCTGAAAATACATACATTCTAAAACAAATACTTCAACTCCAAAATCCGAGAAAGAAAAATCTAGGTTCAGAAAGAAGATCCAAGTGCAGAAGGTAGATTCAAGTCTAAGTCCAGGTATGGCCAGATCTTCAGAAAAGTAGTCAAAAATGCACACTATTTACTCTGCCTTATTAAGAGTTAACTAAATGGCAACCAGGACAGGAGTATGATAGAGATAAAGGCAAAAAGCCTGAGACAAAATGAAAGGTAACAGCAAGGATGAAAAGACAGATCAAAGACCTGTCAGTCTCCTTAGCACCCTCCAATCAAGTCTCAACTCTGTAGTGCTATCAGAGGTCTCAGGACAACCAGCAAATACACAGAGTTGAATCTGTGAAGCTAGGTAGTAGAGACTTGATCACACTTCTTCCTAATCAACTGGTTTTCACTCTTGGCAAACTATAGTGAAGTAGAGATCAAGTGTCTAATCCAAAGACTTACACTTTCACTCTTGAAAAGTCCTTATCAACTGTTAGATCTGTTATCAGGTCACAGCCAGAACACCAATCAGATGGTATTAAACTTACAAAGAACACTCTGAGACTTTAGATATGGGCAGGTATAGTGACTCCCAAAACTGTTTCTCCACAACTCCTCTATTCTCTTAGGAGGCTCCTCATAGTCTGCCAGCTTCCTTTTGAGGTGAAGCCAGATATGTTCTATGGGATTGAGGTCAGAAGACTCTGCAGGCCATACCATGGTCCTAAATTCCTGCTCTTCCAGCCACTCCTTGACCTTTTTGCAAGTATGCTTGGGGTCATTATCTTGTTGAAAGATGACATCAGGAGGATTCAGATCATAGAACTCCAAGGAATCCTGGAGTTCATCCTTCAAAATTTGAAAGTAGAGATCACCATCCATCCTACCACCAATCTTGATTGCATAGCCAACCCCATTCCAAGCCATATAGCCTCACAACATCAAAGAACCCCCTTCAAAGTTCCCTCAACTAATCTGTCACTAAGCCCCTCTCCTGGCTTTTTCCATGTCCATTTGTGACCATTTGGCCCAAGACGATCAATTTTGGTCTCATTAGACCATACCACCTGCTTTCAGTCCTCTAGAGTCCAGTCCTTATGAGCATAAGCAAAGTTGTATAGCAAAGATGTGGATGAATTGTGTCAATTATGTAGACACAGTGTAGAATGTGAGAAATTGTAGTAGTTGGGTTGTCATGCCAATGCAGTTGAGTGGTGTTGTAATTCATTCTGCACACAGGAAAGTGTTATGTAAGCTACCACCATAAGTGAGCATTATTATTGGACAAGGGATTCACTGCAAGCAAGCCATATGGTTTTTGGTCAACAAAAAAGGAAATACATGTGGTGGAAGTGAAAAGATGAATGGATTTACCTGAAAAACCCAACAGTCGAAAAGAGTGTTGACAATGGTGAACATTCAAAATACACAAGAAAAGCATCAGCAGTTCTACTTTCCCCCACCATTGCCTGCTAACTTATAGATCCAAGAAAAAAGATAGAATAATGCAAAGTAATGCCAAGAAGGAACTAGATGACTCTGCTAGATCACCACCCAAACTATTGAATAGCCTGCTGAAGGCATGGTTTGGTGGGACAAGGCATTCTCTTGACCCTTATGAATACCAATCCACAAAAAGCCAACTTCAAAAGGCTATAATTGAACATTACCAGTGGGTTGAAATGTTCTTTCTTTAAAAATTAGCTACTGCAAAGGCAGGTTCTCATGGAGTGTTTCATCTCACTTGGAATGTCTGAATCTTGATTACAAACACAATGCTAACACATGGCATTTATTTATAGGGGCCTTGAGGTCCTCAATAATTATAGGGTGAGCATTTTCTTTCTAAATCACCTACATGTCATGTGCTGCATGTTGACATTCTTTTCTTGCACAATTTTCCTTGGTCAGATTCACAATTGACTTTGAAATATCATTGGACCCCCTTAGATTCTTAACCTTACTGGCTTTCACAAAGTGTTGAAGAAATATGAGAAGATTACCAATAGATCTGTCTTGGATGCCTATATGAAGGAGAAGGTATGTGGTTATACTTGTTAATGACATTCCAACACCCAAGAGTTGTGTTATTATAGGTAGAACCTTCTGCCTTTGCCTCTGATGCTATTGTTAGCACTATGCTCAAGGAAATGAAAGATCTTTTTATGATGCAATTTAATATGCTTCCTTCATGCCCAAGCACTATTACATGTCCATTAGTAAAAACAGGACTAGCTGTCTAGTGCTGGACAGTACTGGACAGTAACATAGTGCTCATAGTGAGGATCCAACTGGATAGTGATTTGATAGTACTATGAAAGTGTCTCATAGTCTGTTCATAGTGTGGCCATAGTCTGTCATAGTATTCTCATAGTACTTCCACAGTGGTCATAGTGATGCCATAGTATATATAGTGCTTCCATAGTGGCTTAGCAATCCTAATCCTAATCCTAATCCTAATGCAATTTCAAGCCAATTCTAATTTCAAATTCAATCAAATATTAATTCTATTAATCCTAATCCTGATCCTAATCCCAGTCCCAGTCCCAATCCCAATCCCAATCCCAATCCTAATCCTAATGATTTACAAAGTGAAGTGTTGACTTCATGTAATGAGTAGAGAAGAATAAAATTGAGAAACAAGAGAGTGTGGGAAAGTTTTTGAAGTCTGGCTTGTTTATATAAGAATGGTGGCACAAACATTGGCAAACAATGTCCGCTTTTTGAACACTAAGTGTGGGAAAATGGACTTGGATATTTTTTTTGAGTGTAGCTCTACACTTTTGGTACACTTTTGGTACACTTTGTTTGCTACACTGTACTACCCTCTGCTACACTTTTGTTTGCTTTTTTTTTACTACACTTTGTTTGCTACACTTTTGCTACATTTGGTGCGCATTTTTGCTACACTGTACTACACTCTTTCCTACACTTTTTGTACAACATTTGACTACATCTTTGACTACACTTTTTGACTACACTTTTTGTATACTTTTGACTTAAATAGTAATAGTAATAGTAATAGGATTAGGATTGAGATTGAGATTGGGATTGGGATTAGCTTAAAATTACTACTATGACTATGACTACTATGAATGTACTATAAATGCTATGGTACTATGACACTATGATACTATGAACACTATGAATATACTATGGATACTATGAATACACTTTCAATACTATGACACTATGAATACTATGAGTTATCTATGAAACTACTACAACTACTATGATACTACTGCACTATGAGCACTATGATGAAATTCTATATTTACTGATAACTCACTGACACATGTATCTTGTATACAGAATGTGGGGACAAAAAGAAAGCAGTAGACTGCCTTCAAGTAGGACCATTATCTAAAACACACCATTTTAGCACATTCCACTCAGGATTGTGGTTGAAGATAGCCCTTCCTGCAGTTGCTGGGGGTTTTTATCTATGTATGAATGTCTTCAAAGACTGTTGAATGGACTCATTCTAAATGCCTCTTGTAGCTTCCCAGGAATATACATGTGGATCACTCCCATTGTGGAATATTCTGCTTTTTATTTACTCAATATTCCTCATTCCAATACTCATGGTGCTATCAATTGGCCTCAATATTGCCATATGGGCACACAAAAGAATTAACTATGTCTTTATATTTGGTGTGTTACTGTCATCATACTCTGTTCATGTTTTGATGGTCTACACAGAACTGAACCTGAGATCAAGGCTTGATCATCATGAATATTTTGAAGTATGTTGTGTTTCTATCTCATATGGGCTGATTTTGATTAGGCACAAAAGCTTCCTTTGTTTCTCTTCTACACCCTTGCCCATGCCTTTTAGTTCTCCTTGGCTCAAATTGGTCCCCCGTTGCTGTGGCCATTGATTTGGCTCACTCTCATCCTCATTATCATGTTTAATCTCCAATCCATATAAGTCCTTCAACCACATTCAGGTCTGATGCAGACCACATCTGGATATATAGAGAGGTTCATGTGGGGCAGTGCCCATTGGTGGACAGTCAAGAACATCGCCAAGCTTGGGGTTAGTGGGGTATGGAGAGTTGAGGTTAGTGACCAAATGTCAATTTCATGAGGCAGTTTTGAAAGCTGATCATGTTCCAGTTCACCAATTTCTGGCTCAGGTATGCACCTCAATGTTTGTGTTTTTATCTAACACATCTCACCTATCACCACCAGTGATCAATTTTGTAGTTTTGTCTATCTGCTTTCCCACCTGTACTTCTTGGGCTGTTTCTATACCCATTACTTTGTCCATTTCTCCTTGATGACTGTACCAGCTCTGATGCATTCCAAGCCACAAATAGATATTGTCAATGTTATGTCTTCATATCAACCCATATCCTCTGCTGTGAAATGGGCATTCCAGAGGCTGCAATCTCCAGCTTACAACCCTGAAACTCAAGAAGCATGGATGATGTGCAGTGTGACTGGCAATTGAAGTTGATATTATCTTCTTGGTGTGCTGCCCTTTGTAATATATTTTGTGCAGAGCCTAAGGCAATATCAGAACTTGGGGCTCCCTATCCATCTTATCAATGTACAAATTCATTTATGATGTCTGTTCATGGTGTGTTGATCATTGGAACATTCACACATGATATCTATTATTTATCACTACCCTCTCTACACTTTCACACTACCCATAGATGATATACATTCACCTACTATCAACCAAACTCCCTCCTTGCTATACACATACAAACACACAACCTAGTTCCTCATATAATACCGCACCCATATCATACACCATTCCACCATTCATATCCTAGCATTACTCATTGTATCCTTCATCATATAATACACCACACTGCTGCCCATACCCAAGTACACTTTCATTAGTTGTACCCTAGTCATGCCCATTACATATACAACACCAAGTAGCCTCACAGCTAAACCCAGCACACACCACCACAAGCACAGGTCCACACACCTCTAAACTACACCACCCTGTGAACATACCTGATGCAGTGCTCAGTATCTACACAAGGCCCATAGGCAGTACCTAATGCAGTGCTCAGTACCCTACACCAAGTACTAATCAAGCCAACACTAGATTAACCTATTTATTAGATTCATAGATATATTAGACAAGATCCGATCCATCCCCCGATACAATCCTATCTTGATATCAGATCTCATGATCAATCTATGCAACACCTTAAGCATTACTCTTTCATTTCCTTTTCATTTCATCTCTTCATTCCTATCTATTAGATCTCCTAATATATCACAATGTAGCTGCATTCCAGAACACTATGGACTACCTTTCACTTGCATGTGCACACCATACACATCTCATTCCACCGTTTCTCTCTTTTGCCATTGGACACTAACATTTCTTTGTTCCTGTGATGTCATATCCAGTACCTATGATGTCATAGCATAGCATGGTCCATGCACCACTATCAGTAGTATATAAGTAGCCAGTAGAGTACCATGTTTCCTCTAGTCTTGAAATTGCCTCTTGCTTCCTTGCATATTGTCTTAGTTGGCAATGCTTGAAATATCAGGTATAGGCTTCTGCCATCTGTTTGTTGGTTGTTCCTTTCAATCATGTGGTTTAAATAGGCTGGAAAGTGTGGTATGGGAATGATATATTACTTCTTTTACTACTACTCGAAATGTTTTCCCCCTCTCCCTTATAGATACTGTATTTATGTACTTAGCTAAGAGATGCTCTCAGGAACAATTATATACTAGCTAACACCCAAGATCTCGAATCCATGCCTAGATCTACAACATCACCCTTAGGTCATAGAATACTCTAGAATAATACATCATACTTATATCACTATTCTAGCACATTCCATACTGGCCCTAAAGTTGGTCCATGCACACATACCATAGTAGAAATAGTAGCATATTTTGCCTGTATATACTCATTCTTGGAATTGCTATTCTATTTTTTAATATCACTTTCTAGTGACTCTTAGGGTTGTTAATTTGATCTTTTCAAATTCCAAGAATATCCCTTGGTTGCTGGGACCATCGCCCCCCAACTACCTTTCTCCCATTGCCAGCCTCGCCATGTCTTTAATGATGTGCTTGTTCTCTTCTCTACTCCCCTCTCCCCACATCCATTCTCTAGGACAATCATAGACTCCAAGAGTTGAGGACCCAAGGAAACTTGATTAGTGTTAAGTGTAAATCCAGCCTACTTAAGTGGTTGCTAGCATTGAGTACAAGCTACAACTAGAGAAGAAGTTAAGGAGTTCAGAGACCTTTTCTGTTTCACTACCCATCACACCCTTTCCACCATCCATCCTTGTGACCCTTTGTTGCAGACACCCCACAGCCAGACCTCAGGCTTAAGAGGAATTTGTTGGCAAATGTGACACATCTGAGTAGACTCTCATTGAGGCTGTTGCACATATGCTCATCTAGCTTACCAAATAAAGATAATATTGCTACCAGGCATAGTGCACAAGCCTCCGTCGTCTGCTGAGTGCCTAGCAGTCTGTACCCTCCTTGACACTACAGGAGGCAGGTTTGTGTGATTACCTGTGATGTCACACCAGTGTGACAAGGGAATTTACCTTGCCTTTTCCCCATGCACACCTTTCTGCAGTACAGAAGTTATCCTCCGGTTTTAATTCAACCATATTTGTTCTTGTCAAGGGTCTCTCCACAGAACCATCTTCCCATCATTCTGTGTAATTCTGAGCATGCAGCCGAGCACTGCTCAGTTGAATCCATCCCTCATTTCCACTCATTATGAGCCACTCTTGGTACCACTTTCACTGGACTTCATCCACCATGTCATATTGATCCAGTCCACCATCTAATAGCCTACCTCATGTGCTTTGGTGTTTTCTTACCCGTCATCTCTGATCAATCAACATACTCATTGAGATACTGTACTTGCAACACTCCTCTACTTTCTCAACCAACAATGAGCTTCAACTGCCCAGCACTAACACCAGGCCCCTCACAAGGCACCACATTTGTGACCATGATAGCCACTCTTGAAGACATCAACACCACAACCTCCACCCCCACACAGCAATTGCTAGTGGAAGCTCCTTCATCCAGGGATCTGTTGGCAGCCTCACTATATGGATTTCTAGGTCAACAAATACCCCCTAGCCTTGTCACTATCACACCCACAAATCACCTGCTTCACCACCGCCACAACATACCACCCATGGATCCAGTCGGGACATGGCTGGCTGCTGTTAAGGCATGGCAGAAGATCTATCAGAGAGTAGGAACAGTGGCAGGACTGTTACCACCTCCTCCCCCCAACCTCACCACTGCAACACTGCCACCGCAGCAACTGTCACCCCACCATCCTCTGCCACTGACTCCCCCTTCTTCTTCCTCGCCAGAAGACCCCTGGGCAGCAGCATATGGCTTCCCTGGACCTTCACCCAAGCTAGGCAAGTCCCTGGCAGCAAAACCAGAGTATTATGATGGCAACAAAGAAAAATTCATGTCCTGGTGAAGGATGATGAAACTGTACTTGTTGGGTTTTGAAATGACCCTGCAAGACTATCAGAAAATTCTAATTGTGTTGTCATACCTTCATGGTAGCAACCCAATGGGAAGATTTGAAGACCTCATGATGGTGCAGGGAGCTGTCCATATTCTTACCTTTGTGAGCTTTGAGAAGAAGCTCAAAAAAAACTTCCAGCCTGCAAACTTAAAGCATGTGGCTCAACAAAAACTCATGGGCCTGAAACAGGGCAAGGATATAGTAGAAGACTACTTTACCAAACTCTACCACTATGCCAAGAAAGCCAAGTTCAACATCGGTTACAATGGACAGGTAATGGTGGATTTGGCAAGATGAGCAGTGCACTCAGACATAGTGGAGTTCATAGAAAGAAATCAGCTGGCACTGATTGAATCTACCAATGTCCATGACTGGGAGACCACCCTTATCAAGGTCTCTGACATCCTTGCAGAGATTGCCGATAGGAAGTGGTCAGTCTATGCAATAGGCCCAGTCTATGCTCCCCACTTCACACCATGCCCTTGATACACCACCCCCACAGGCCCCCCTTCAACCACTGTAGCTGCTTCTGCAGCAAAACCTCACCCAAACATGACTGGCATGTTTGCTGGTTAAGGCACTTCTATGGAGCTTGACAAAGCATGCCAAACCTTGGCTGTGTGCAGATCACCCCCTGCACCACTGCCCTCACCAAGCAAGGGGTATAGTAATTAATGGGTTTTGCCAGACATGTTTGCAAACATATGTGCCATGATGATAGATGCCAAATGGGCAGAGCCCACCACAGAATATGCCCCTGATGTTACATGAGACTCATCTTTTCTTCTAGTACAGTAGATAACAATCATTCTTCTGTACAATTACCTAAGTCATTGCAAAAGAATTGCTTTACTCCTCTTTGCAGTGATGAGACTGAAACAGAAGAAATCTGAGTAAACCTTCTGACACCAAAGGTAAAAATTACAATTATGAAGTGCAAGCCCATGTGGTCACATTTGCCCATAGCATATGGAGAGCCTGCTTGCAAAACACCCAATGTGTACAGATGATACCGTGATGGGCCTGAGATATATGAAATGCATAAAACATGGCCAGGCCTGTCTGACACATACATACATAGAATACAGCAGATCCTGGAAAGGGTAGATAGGTTAAGGGCTGATAGATACAAAGCTGCCCCAAGTGGGGTGAGTAAGACCAAGGTTGATGCATATGATGGAACTGAGTGGTGTGGGCCTGACTCACCCCAATGCATAGGATGGGACTGGCAGGGTGAATGTGACTTACCTCAATGGATAGGGTGGGACTGAGCAGGGTGGGGATGACCAAGTGCTGATATATACAACCACACCGAGTAGTGTGAGCATGACTGACCTCAATGAATATGGCCAAGACTGAACAGTGTGGAGGTGACCAATTGCTGATGTATATGACCACACTGAGCAGGGTGAGAATGGATGACCTCAATGGATATGGCCAGACTGAGCAGGGTGGAGGTAACTGAGTACCAATGGATACGACCGCACTGAGGAGGGTGACCTTGACTGACCTCAATGGATATGACTAGACTGAGCAGGGCAGAGGTGACCAAGCACTGATGCATACAACCACACCAAGCAGTGTGAAAATGGCTGACTTCAATGGATATGGCCAGACTGGGCAGGGTGGAGGTAGTCAAGTGCTGATGGATATGACCACACCGAGCAGGGTGAGCATGACTGACCTTGATGGGTATGACCACACCAAGCATGGTGGAGTTGACCAAGCACCAATGGATACGACCACACTAACCAGTGTGAGCATGGCCAACCTCAATGGATATGACCACATCAGGGAGGGTGACCTTGACCAACCTCAATGGATATGACTAGATCAAGCATGGTGAGTGTGACTGACCTTGATGGATATGACTAGACCGAGCAGGGTGGAGGTCACTGAGTACCGATGGATACGACCACACCAGGGAGGGTGAGTGTGACTGACCTTGATGGATACGACTAGATTGCGCAGGATGAAGGTGACCAAGCACTGATGTATATGACCACACCAAGCAGTGTGAGCATGACTGAACTCGATGGATACAGCCAGACTGAGCAGGGTGACTGCAACCAACCTCAATGCATATGATAGGACCGAGCAGGGTGCGGATTATTGACCACTGTATATCAGACTGAGGATCATGCGTTCATGTGTGAACTGACCAAGCTCAGTTTGGGCCTTGAACTGAATCCAAATATTCCCTTTCGTATGACCAGAATATCTATATGCTATTGATATGGCATATACAGTATGTCTATTCTAATGTTACACACACTGCTCTTGAATATATCCAACAGCCTTACCTGAGTCTGAAGCAGTTCCATCCTCTGCTGTGAGGCCCAAATAAAGGATTCTGTGGCCATTTCCATTGCCATCCAAGCAAGTGGATGTTCAATCAGTTGATGTCAGAATGCTGGCTACCTCCTCCACCATGCGATCAACCATGGCAGCATTTGCAAACACTGCCAATATCGTCAGAACAAGCCATTTACAGCATGATTATGCACTCACCGAAATCCAGATTTCCCTCTATCTTGACACCCTGTTTGGCGAACCGATCATGCTCGGCATTGTTTCTTGCAGCCACTACATTTGGACAAGATGATGTGATATACATTATTAAGGTGAGGTAGTGAATGAGCTTACACTGTTGATCAATAGTCTTCATTGCCTCTGCCCGATGCTTTTGTCTTGCATCACAACTGAGCAACATCTGAACATTCCACTCTCACTCACCCGATTGATGCTTTCAAGCAGGTAGATCCATCTCACCCTTGAGGCAAGGCAGTTGTTGAGGCAGACAGACCTGTGCTGTCTCCTGTGAGATGGAGGAGGGGGAAGGATCTTTGGCCATTGGAACAAATGGTGGTGGCATTGGGATACAGATGTCATGTTGTAGAAATGGAGGAGGTGTTGGGATGCAGGCACTTGCGAACACAACAGGCTGGACATCAGGCATCGTGAAGGGGGTTGGGGTTGGTAAGCGGGCACTGGCGAAATCATTAAAGTCGGTTGTCATCAATGGTGGCTAGTAGGGTTGGAATGGAGGTGGGGTGGGAATGTGCCAAGACAGGTCTGATGTATCAGGTATTTCTAGATCTAAAATGCAGTCAGTTACCGATCGAGTCCATGGTCACTTGCATACCAACAGAGTCTGATTCACAGTATGCCAAGACAGTTGATTGATTGCATGTGGCCAAGGCGGCATCTGAATTTGATGTTTTTTAGGTTGAAATCTTTTTGAGACAAGCTATGGCCACACTCACCTGGTATTGTGAATCAAACTTGCTTTTGCATTTGTGAGTATGTTCCGAGATACAGGGAAATAATAAAATGGTAGGAAAGGAGAGAACTGAAACATTCACACCTGATATCTATTATCTATCGCTACCCTCTCTACAATCTCGCACTACCTATAGATGACAAACTCACCTACCATCAACCAAGCTCCATCCCAGCCTTACATCACATACACCAAGAGTAGTCACTCATTGTATCCTTCACCATACGATACATCACACCGTCACCCATACCCACGTACACTTTCATTAGTAGTACCTCCGTCATATCCATTACACCTATGACACCAAGTAGCCTCATGGCTAATCCCACCATTCACCGCCACAAACATAGGCCCACATGCCTCTAAACTACAACACCCTGTGGACATACCTGATGTAGTGCTCGGTATCCACACAAGACCTGTAGACTGTATTTGACGCAGTGCTCAGTACCCTACACAAGTAATAATCAAGCCAACACTAGATTAACCTATTTATTAAACCCCTAGATACCTTAGACAAGATCCGATCTATCTCTGATACGATCCCATCTCGATACCAGATCTCACGAATCAACTTATGCAACACCTTAAGTGTTACCTTTTCATTTCCCTTTCATTCCATCTCTCCATTCCTATCTATTAGATCTCCTTTGATACATCACAATGTAGCCACACCTAGAGCATCATGGACTACCATTTCACTTACATGCACATATCACATGCATCTCATTCCACTGTTTCTCTCTTTCGCTATTGGACACTAACAATTCTTCATTCCTATGATGTCATACCCAGTACCTACAACATCATAGCATAGCACGGTCCGTGTGCCACTATTGGTAGTATATAAAGTAGCTGGTAGAAGTACCATGTTTCCCCTTAGCCTTGAAATTGCTCTTCTCTCTCTTACATATTACCTTGGTTGGTAACGCCTGAGATCTTGAGTTTAGGCTTCACCCTTCGCTTTATTGGTTGTTCCTTTCAAGAACTTAGATTGGGTGTGGTGATGGGTGTGGTCAGCTATGGAATGTGTGGTTACTTAGGAGATTTGGACTAGAGTGCATTAGCCATAATTGCCAAGCCACAATGGCGGAGAACCAAACAATGGTAAATGCCGTTCAGTGTAGCAAAACTCGCCGTGCCCCACACATCTTCTTCTTCCATTACATTCTCCATCACCATATATCACCATGCCCTCCACAATCCAAACCATCATTGATGATGCCACAGCCACCATCTGGCATGTGATCAAGATGAAAGTACTCAGCATGACCAATGGAGCTGCTGCTTGGACAGAAGCATGGCACCAGGCCATCACCAAGATCACAGGCCAATTGGTATGCGATTCATATTTTTCATACCCCAAGTAGTGAACTGACCTTGTTTGCTAGGACACGAGTTGTTATGGTTAGGGAAGGGGGTACATCTTTTTCTCCCTTCACCCCCTCCAGGACTATGGGACAACCTCTTCCTCGACTCTGACCAGGGATTTCCCTAGGATTCCCCTGCGACACCCATGCAAGCATTGCCTTATCCGGAACTCCTCTTCTAGAGTGATGCACCACCATGGCTGTGACACAGCCTGTTCTATTTCATTTTACTTACATTTCACCTTTTGATCTGATCATAGACATTGCCTCCTTGGCTGTGTTCTCTTGCACACAGCCCAGTATTCCATCTTCTTCATTTGACTGATGATATGATCTCTTATGGTAATATTCCATTATTACTCATATACGATATGAAGCCTGCCCTGAATAGGGAAGGCCTATATATATGGGCATTTGCCCTTCATGTAACCTCTAATCTAGATCTACACAACTTCCAGTGTAATCTACCAGCTCTCCCAGCTCTCAGTTCCACTTCACCTCAGAAGCCTACACCCGCTCTGGAGGTGATCACCACAGTGCTCATGATCGTCTTCCTCATCACTGCGCATCTGTGTGGCCTCATTGCCGTCCACTCGCGTCATTAGACAGCAACTCCAACACCAACAGAGGTTGGCCCATGTAAGCCCAGGACTCTGCCACTGGCACCATGCTAAGACCAGGACTCCACCACTGGTACCTGTATAGGTCAGGACTCCGCCACTGATCCCCATATAGAATAGGTCTGCCCTTCCTTCGGATCACGCCACCATCCTCAAAGTCCGAGACTCCGACATCAGTTGTGGAGTAGCAGCTCCAATCCCAAGGGAGGCTCTATGTTAAAGCTAGCAGTCGGTCCCCAGTCCGAGGAATCATTGGGCCTCGGGAGGTATTTTCCCCTCAAGTCTGGCTAGTCCAGTAATCACACAGGGTTGATTACTCAGGAACATGTCACTTGTTACACTGCGTAACAAAAGATCTAGGTTATAAATTGCTATGGGACTATCTAGTCCAGCAACTCCCACCTCTATTCAAGGGAATAGAACCACCTATCAGAGGATAGGCCCTCGCTCTACGCACTGCGCAGAATCAACCTCGCCCAGCTCCTCAAAGAAGATCAAGAAGAAGAAGCCACACTCGACACGGGCTTCTACTCCTATCTCCGACACGTCTTCAAGAAGGATCCCAGGGTCATCATCTCCATTACAATGACCCTCCTTCCTGCACATTTCCAGATCCACCCAGGTGACCAGATTTTCCAGATGGTCTCCGCTCTTGAACTGCGACCCCATCGGCAGATCCTACCCCTCTGCCTGCATTCCAACCAGTTCCCATCAGAGTAGATTCCCCCAGACTCCCTCCTCAATTGAAGTGGAGCATCTAGTCCAAACCCCTATCTAGGAGATCTCCAGACAAATGAAGACTCAGACAACGAAGAAGAAATGGTTGAAATTAAAGCTGCCTTGCCTGAGGAGTTCTCTGGCGAGACCAACAATGCCAAGAGATGGCTAATGGCTATGGAAGGATACTTCCATCTAGGAGGAGCAGAGAAGTTCACAGAGGAAGCCAAGAGGCTTATCCTATTGAACAGGATGTCCAAGGGAAGAGGAAAAGCGTTTGCAGAAGCCTGGCTGACCAGGCTACTCGATGACACCGTGCCGCAAGCAGACAAGACCTATAACGAAATCAAGAAAGCCTTCACCCTCACCTTCACCCCCCACAACACCAGCAACCTGGCCATGGCAGAACTTGGATCCCTCCGACAAGATAAACGGGATCCAAAAGGATTTGACAAATTCATTTCCCAGTTCTCATTGCTGGTAGTTCGCTCCGAGCTACAAGAATTCTGTTCCATCCTGGAATTCTTCCTCAGAGGAATAGATCCAAACATTGCCTGGCAACTAGTCAACAGTGAGACCTTCCAGAAAGCCAAGAAAATGGAAGAGGTCTACAAAGTAGCTGCCAACATCCACGGGGCATGGCAATGGATTGAAGGAATACAGAAAGGACCCTTCACGTCCTTTGGAAGAGGAAAAGGAAACCACCACGACCCCAACGCTATGAACGTGGACCAGATCACCTTATCTCCTATCGAACATGCCAAGCGGATGAGAGAGCATAGATGCTTCATCTGCAACAAGACTAGGTGCAGTATCAGGAAACACCCAGGATACAGGCCGATCAGGAGAGAGGAATATAGGAAACCCCAAGAAATGCACACCTGGGTTGTCATTACCAGGGAAACACCACAAGATCCCCTTGACAAATATTTCACAGAGATCTCCAGAAACAACGGACAGACAAAGTTCTCAGGATGCTCCAGACAGCCTTTGACACAAGGCTTGACGAGCAAGGCCTCACTCTAGAACGAGCAGAGGAAGCTGCTGCAATAGAATGGGAAGAGAACATTGATTCTCTTGCCCTCAGACCTGCTACACAAATCTCCACTATTTCCCCCAAAGATGAAATGTCTTTTTAGATAGAAGAGGTGTACCAATGTCACCCTCTTCCTACACGATTGCACCTGTATTTATTTCCGGATCGAAGAGTAATTCTATTCACATTCCTCTCTCAATCTGGAAGCAGGATGGCAAAATTGTTGGAACAAAAGCCCTAATTGACAGTGGAGCAACTGGATGCTTCATTTCAAAACAAGTGGTGAAGAAGATGAGACTATCCACATGGAAGCTTAACACCCTGGTCTGAGCTTGGAACGTCGATGGAACCCAAAACCAGTCAGGGACCATCAAAGAGAAGACCAACATTGTGTTGGACTACGGAAGCATATGAGAATGGCGGGATCTCTATGTCCTCAATTGCGGCAAGGATGAAGTCATTTTAGAACTTCCATGGCTCAGGGCAGTGAACCCTGATATCAACTGGACAGAAGGATGGGTAACCATAGTGCTGTCTTCCTACTGATGGACCCAAGGGGACCCACTGGGAACACTGGAACAGCAATACCTGCTATGGTATCTGGAACATGACGAAAAGGAGTATGTGCAAGATGGACTCTACAAAACCTTTCGTCATTGGACACCCTTACAATGGGCCAAGTTTTTCAATGTGCATGGGGATGTACCAGAGTTTGTCATCAAGAGGACCACTCTGTCTACCGAGATCGCCCAACAGGTGCCAAAGGCCAAGATCACATTACCAGATGCATTCAAAGAATACACACATATCTTCACAGAGAAGACAATCACCAAGTTACCTCCCTCCCGGCTCTATGACCACGCCATTGAGTGAAAAGACTTGTTTGTCCTGAAATGAGCCAAGGCATACCCTCTAAATCCACTGGAACAACAGGCATGCAAAGAATTCATCAATGAACACCTCAAAACTGGGAAGATATCTCCATTGAAATCTCCCCAGGCAGCCCCTTTCTTCTTCATGCAGAAGAAAGATGGAAAACTCCGCCCCTGCCAAGACTACCGATACCTCAACAGCCACACAATCAAGAACACTTACCCCCTCCCCTTAATTTCCGACCTCCTGGACAAATTAAAGGGATCATCGATCTTCACCAAGTTCGACATACAATGGGGCTACAATAACATCTTGATCAAACCTGAAGATCGGTGGAAAGTGGCTTTCCTCACCCCATTTGGGCTGTTCAAACCAAACATGATGTTCTTTGGAATGTGTAATTCCCCAGCAACATTCCAGGCCTTCATGGATGATCTCTTTGGAGATTATATTGCAGAGGGATGGTTGGTAATCTGTATGGACAATCTGTTGATATACTCTTCAGATCAGATAACTCACGACAAGAGGACATGGAAGGTCCTAGAATGCTTCCAACAGCATGAAATGTACCTCAAACTGGAGAAGTGCACCTTCTCAGCCAAAGAAGTCAAGTATCTTGGAATGATCATAGGAAAGGATGGCGTCCAGATGGACCTGGTCAAGCTCAACACCATCAAACAATGGAAATCCCCAGTGAATGTAAAGGACATCCGGTCCTTCATCGGGTTCTGCAACTTTTACAGGAAGTTCATCCCCTCTTTCTCCGACATCGCACATCCACTGCTAGACCTTACAAAGCAGACAATGACCTGGTCATGGGGAGCCCTTCAAGAAAAGTCATTCAGAGCCCTTCAGGCTTCATTCATAAAGAAACCCATCCTCACCTTCCCCGATACCTCGAAACCTTTCACCCTCATGATGGACGCTTCCCTCACTGTGTCAGGAGTGGTACTCATGCAGAACAATGACAACGGAGATATGCAACCATGTGGTTACCTCTCCCAGACTTTCTCTCCAGCTGAGAGAAATTATGACATCTATGACAGGAAACTATTGGCTATCATACATGGATTAAAGGAATGGCAGCAATACCTCCTTGGGTCCCCCACCCTATGACAGTGTTAACCGATCACAAGAATTTAATGTTCTTCAAGGAACCCTGACAACTATCCTGACAACAGGCACGGTGGCTTTTGTTCCTTCAGGACTACAATATGATCTACCAAGCGTTACCTAGAACAAAAATGGCCCCTGCCGATGCTCTGTCACATCATGATAAAGTAGACACTTCCAAGGACAATGAAGACGTTCAACTCCTCCCATCCGACGCATTCGATTGTTAAGTACAAATGATTGACCTGGCACTGGCTGAGAAAATCAAGGGATCCTCTCAAAATGATCCCCTGATACTCTCCACCCTACAAAGTATGGGACAAGGAGAACCCCTCTTCATCCGATCGAAATTGAAAGATTGGACCTTTGACAATGGCAACCTATACTGCAAGAACCGAATGTATATTCCAGGCCCAGCTCGGCAGGAGCTGGTATCCTCCATCCATTCCTCCTTTGAGGGGGGACATGGGAGATACCTTTGAAGTGCTGCCCTCCTGGCCAAAGACTACTGGTGGCCTGGACTCACCACATTCGTCCACAAATACATTGCTGGTTGTGCAACCTGTCAAAGTAACAAGGTCCAAACACACCCCATGGTTCCTCTGGTCACTCCATTAGCCTTCGAAGGATGCCGCCCTTTCTAGCACCTATCAGTGGATTTAATCACTGACCTACCCCCAGCAGGGGGTTTTGATTCAGTCATGGTCGTGGTCGACCATGGGCTTAGTAAGGGGGTAATTCTCGCCCCTTGCACGAAAACGAGTAGACGCGGCTGGTATAGCCCGTCTTTTCTTTGAAAAGGTCTTCCTACGGTATGGTTTACATGACAAGCTGGTTTCAGATCATGGTCCACAGTTCGCATCCGCGTTTGCTCGGGAGCTCGCTAGACTCTTGAACTATGACGTCGCCCTCTCCACAGCCTACCACCCACAGAGAGGATGGCGAAACAGAATGATACAACCAGGAACTAGAAACCTACCTACGGATATTCTGCGATGGCCAACCACAGAGGTGGTTGGAATTACTACCCATGGCGGAGTTTGCTCATAACTCCACAACCCACTCGGTCACCGGAAAATCGCCCTTCTCCTTGATCCTTGGATACGAAGCCAAGAGCGTATCCCTCTATTGGAAAAACCTTCCTACCGGCCCTAGAGGAAAGACTCTCTTTCCTGGAGGAAGCAAGACGAGGAAGCAGAAGCGGCGCACAAACTGGCACAGATACGAATGAAGGAGAGGGTTCACTCTCGCTTCAAACCATGGAAGCTCGGAGATAAGGTGTGGCTGGATGCCAAGAACCTGAAACTCCAAGTTCCATCCCGGAAGCTGTCCCCGAAACATGCACTGGACCATTTGAAATCACTCAAGTGGTATCCTCCGTGGCGTTCCAACTCAAGTTGCCAAAACAGTGGAAGATCCATGATGTGTTCCATGCATCCCTACTCTCCCTGTATCGGGAAACTATGGAACACGGCCCCAATTTCACCTCAACCACCACCGGAACTTGTCGGAACAGAAGAGGAGTACAAAGTGGACAGCATCATAAACCATCAGGGAAAAACTGGGCAGAAGGCAGTACCTAACCCACTGGAAAGGGTATTCTGCAGCAGAACGAACTTGGGAACCAGAGGCCAACTTGGGAAACGCCAAGAAGATACTCTCAGAGTATAAAACCCGACTCAAACTCTGAACGAGGTCCATGTCCCAAGACAACACCTCCCTGTTCATACTCTTAGCCCATGTATCTGCTGCCCTCACCCAAGCTCACCTTCAGAGACAATACCCCGACCTCGACATTCCCAAACACGCCGGCTCGCATTCCTGCTTCTGCCGCATTGACTACTGCCCCTACCACCATAATTGGTAGATGGCCATCGCTTCCCTCTCTCAGTACGCCTAAACCACCTGTCCCCCATCCACTGTCGAAACCTCTGTGCATCTGTCCTCGATGACCCCATCACAATCACAACCCTCCAATCCATCCCCTTCTTCTCTTGCGATGACTCCCTCGTTCAACTCGTCACTCTCTACAGATCCTATTCCTCACTTCGATCCATTCTCGCCAGGACCGCCGGGAGCTCGACAAGTTCCCATGTCTTCAATGCCCAGCAGACCACTGCAGAAGAAGAAAGGGCAATGGAAAGTGTCATCGAAATTTGCACGAACTTATTCTCGACCTCCTTTTCATTGAAGGATTCAACTATTCCCTCACCCTTCTGCCCATCAACACCCATGATCGCCTCCTCCACGCCACCCTCCTCTCCCTCTCAGAAGAGGAAAGTCACCTTTTCTTTGCCCCCTCATCGACCACCGCACCCTCCCACCCCGTTCCACCTCGACATGAGTCCCTTTCAGTCGCGAGAGCGACCCCTGGAGAACATCAACGGAATCAGAGGCATTAACGGAGTTGATAGAAACTCTCCAGAGACACGAGAGAGCCCAGTCCTCCGATGACACCATTGTCGCCTCCCCTTCCTCCACGACCTCCAACCCCTCCTTCCTGAGGAACCACCGCAGTACCAGTCCTCCCAATTCCTCCCCCAGCCCTTTCCCATCAGACCAGGACCCTCCACCAGTGAGGAGCCATGGTATTCTCAGCCGGCCTCCCCTCTCACCCCAACAATCAGAGGTCTTCTCAACACACTGGGGGACACTACAACAAGGAGCCCTCCTCCTTCCTCCGTTCCCATTCCTGGGGCCGCCACAGGCGCCTCTCCTACCAGCCATTCCGACTCAATGGCTAGTCATCCCCATCCCCTGCCCAGCGCCCGATCGGCTAATCACCATCGAACTCCCATCTCCAGCCTCCGCTGTTTCGAATGCGGACATCAAGGTCACCTTCGGCCCGCCTGCCCCTACTACCGGTGCCCCTACTGTCGGGTGGTTGCCCCCAACCATCCACAGTATGCTTGCCCATGAAGAGCTTGCACCTACTGTGGCAGAAGAGGACATGGTTACCAGACCTGTCCTAGCCAGGGAGTCTTCGATGACTCCTGGGACCTTACCGGCTATGAGGAGAACGAGAGGAGACAGGAGTTCTTGAGATGGAACTTCAAGACTACGAGGAGGGTAATGTTACGGTTACAGAAGGGGGTACATCTTTTTCTCTCCCTTCCCCTCCTCTGAGACTCTGGAACGACCTGTTCTTTGATGCCTCTGATATCCAGGATTCCCTGGGATTCCCCCGCAATGCCCACACAAGCATCACCCTATCTCGGAACTCCCTTTCTGAGTGATGCACCGCTATGGCTGTAACACAGCCCACTCTATTTCACCTCCTACATGCATTTCACCTCTGATACTGATCATAGACATTGGCTCCTCGGCTGTGCTCTCTTGCACACAGCCCAGTATTCCACCTTCTCCATTTGACTCCATGACATGATCCCTTATGGTAATACTCTAGAATTACCATAAACGATACTGAAGCCTGCCCTGAATAGGGAAGGCCTATTTATATGGGCGTCCGCCCTTCATGTAAATCCCAACCTAGATCTACACAACTTCCAGTGTAATCTACCAGCTCTCCCAGCTCTTCGGTTCCACTTCACCTTAGAAGCCTGCTCCCGCTCTGGAGGTGATCACCACAGTGCTTGTGATTGTTACAGTTTACCGAAGGGGGTACATCTTTTCCCCTTCCTTCTCCCCCCGTAGGACTATGGGACGACCTATTCTTCGACTCGGACCAGGGATTCCCCTGCAACACCGACTCAGGCATTGCCCCATCCAGAACCTCCTTTCTAGGAAGTTATTCATAACTCCCTTTTTAGAAACCTACCCATTTGGTATGGACACCGCCTCTCTTATTTCATCTGATACATGCTTTCTTCCTTCTTGACCCAATCATAGACATTGCCTCCTTGGCTGTGCTCTCTCGTGCATAGCCCAGTATTCCTACCTTTCCATTTTTGACTCATGCCTTGATCCGTTTATAGTAATCTTTCGTCTGCGACTAACGATTACTATATTCGTTATGAAGCCTGTCCTAGACGGGTAAGGCCTATAAATAGGGATGCGGGCCCTTCATGTAACTCTAACCTAGATCTACACTCCTTCCCATGTAATCTACCTGCTTCTCCCGCTAAAGGTTCCACTTCACCTCAGAAGCCTTCCCCACACTCTGGAGGTGATCGCCCTCGCGCTTGTGATCATCCTCCTCATCACTTCGCACTTGTGCGCCATCGTTGCCGTAACAGGCTTCTAAAGCTTCGGCAACTCCAACGACCAACAGAGGTTGGTCGTCGTCGGTCAGGACTCTGCCACTGACCCAGCAAGCCCGGGACTCCGCCACCGGCACTCGGCCCAGTAAGTTCAGAGAATCAGCTGACAGAAGGCAACTGCTCTCTGGCCTGTGCACCAGTCTGCCCACCCTAAGATTGGGATTCCGTGGTAAATCCAAGACTCCGCCATTGGTCGTAGAGGTAACGATAGGACTCTACGTAAAGCTAGCAGTTGGTCCCCAGTCAGAGGAAACCTTGGGCCTCTGGAGGTTGAGTAATCCCTCAAGTCCTGCTAGTCCTATAATCCAACAGGGGTTATACGGGAACATGTCACATTGTTACCCGGCGTAACAGTGATTGTCTTCCTCATCACTTCGCATCTGTGTGGCCTCATTGCCATTCACTCGCATCGCTAGATGGCAATCCCAACACCAACAGAGGTTGGCCCATGTAAACCCAGAACTCCGCCACTGGCAGCACAGTAAATCCAGAACTCCACCACTGGTACCATATTGGTCAGGACTCTGCCACTGACCCTTGTATAGGATAGATCTGCCCTTCCTTCGGATCATGCCACCATCCTCAAAGTCCAAGACTCCAACATCGGTTATGGAGTAGCAGCTCCAACCCCAACAGAGGCTCTATGTTAAAGCTAGCCATTGGTCCCCAGTCCAAGGAATCATTGGGTCTTGGGAGGTATTTTCCCCTCAAGCCCAGCTAGTCCAGTAATCACACAGGGTTGATTACTCGGGAACATGTCACTTGTTACACAGTGTAACACAACCAATCCATCCACTATTCACTCCCTCACCAAGTTGTGTGATTGCTCAACATGCATATGCCAGACGAGCCTCTTCAAAGACACATCATTCCAAGCCTACACAGCATCCCTCAACCACCTCCCAACCACCTCTTTGAAATTCCCTTACCACTCTCCAAACCTCAGCTCTCCAATATCCTGGTTGACCAGGAGTTCAATCTTTAAAAAGGGGGTAATGAAATGTTTTCCCCCTCTCCCTCATAGATATTTACATACTTAGCTAAGGGACACTCTCAGGAACAATTACATACTAGCTAACATCCAAGATCTCAAACCCACGTCTAGACCTACGATGTCACCCTTATGTCATAAAACACTCTAGAATGATACATCATACTTACATCATTATTCTAGCACATTCCATACCAACCCTAAAGTTGGTCCATGCACACATACCATAGTATAAATAGTAGCATATTTTGCCTGTAGATACCCATTCTTGGAATCACTATTCTATTCTTTGGATATCACTTTCAAGTGACCCTTAGGATTGTTAGCTTGATATTTTCACTACTGGAGGCACCAAGGTATGTCTAAATCCATGATACTGAACACATGTCTAAAATCATCTCCTAGGTGGCCCAAATGTTGGCACAAGCTACATCCTCTGGTTATTCATGGCAGTTGCCTATACAGTACGATATATGGATATGCTTGGATAAATTACTGTCTGTCCATCAGTTTTGACAGCCATGACAGATTTGTTTGTCCTCAGGACTTTTTGATGGATTGGTCCCTGTGTAAATCACATGCTTGATATCCACTTCTTCAAATGGAGCTCATCTACAAATCAGAAATACTGGTACATTTTTCCTTGTCTTTGATCTCTGTGATAGCACTCACACCGATCTAGTCCTACTACTTTGCATTGGTATGATTGCTGGAACCCATGGCCTCTCACATCTCACTCCAACTTGTCCCCACAGATATCCAATCTATGCATTCATCTCATCTGGCTGACGTACATGCCCCATGAAGGGCCAAACTACACATTGCACACATTCATTGCTGCCATCTTGGAGATGTTGTGAAGAGTCCAGTGGAATTTTTGTGTGCAATCTCTTTTCTTTTCTGTAACTTTCCTTTTATGACCTTGACTTGTATGATGCACACATGACGGTTTCAGATCAACTCAAGAACGAACACCTTGGTAATATAGATCAGTACTGCATGATGTGTGACTCAGTGTGAGGTGCTGTTGCCATACAGCTTTGATGTGCAATCCAACGAGGAGGAACTTGAAGAGTGTGAGAAGGAGTCAGAGGTGCATCATACATGTGCACAACTGAAGAAATGGATAGCTCACCAACCTAGGAGAAATGTGGGGCATGGATAATTTTTTTCTGGAACAGCTGAGTTTGCACTGGCCTGCAGGCTCATGCATCAACTCAAGGAGAGGGTGGAAGCATTTTATGCCAAGTGTTTTGATTTTCAATGGATTGTACATGTCCAAGGGTTATGCCTTTTATCAAATAAATATAAAATGATGGCCTTTGTGGGAGTAAACGACATGTACCCGAGAGAAGGCAGCGAATCATTGATCTCCTTTTTTTGGCAAGGTCGTGATCACTCTTCCCGGCGGTCCGCGGAGATTAGCCCCGAGGAGCCCGTCGCCTGTTAACGTATTAACAAAAGGATTGTCGCGGTGGACAGTCTCTATCTCTAGTCGTGCACGAGGACACGCACGCCGTCATGGTCATGCAAATGAGCCACTGATAACTTGAAGTGCCTCCGGTATCGATATGCTCGACGAGCTCATCGTCGCGACCGGTTGGGGAAAGAGGGGAAGAATTGAAGACATCGTCACGGAGATATGCCCTTGTCCTGCATCCGTCCAGGTTCTATCAAGAGGACCGCACCCTTGGCCAACTGACCGTCGGTATGATCCTTTTCTTCCAGAAGTGCCACAAGTTCGACGTGATAAGGATCTCCGAGGGGAGAGGGGTGCCGAACGAAAGAAGATACGGTACATGGAAGACACACCGCTGTTAACTTCAATCGCAATGTAGAGGAGAACAACCACCGCTCACGGCATCAAAACACTCTTCATTCAAGGAATGCAATTGTTCTCGAGTGAGAAGCATCGGTCGAGCATCCACGCTAATATGTACGTACATGAGATCGTCACCTTGCATTCCGTCCGCATATGCGACACCAACAAGACAAGGCTGACCTCCGCCCTGAGCCCTGCGTCGAGTTCTCAAATGATATGCCATTCGACATCCGCTTGCCATCCATTTCATCCATCGAGACGAATGGCCGTCCGCCCCTAATGACCTGCAAGGGCCGACTGGTCATGAAGTCCTCTGAGTACACCCAGAATTCGGAGCAGTTCCCGAACATCCATTCATTCATCAAGGGGGCATTGACGATGACCCATTGAATGGCTTTTTGACTCCGTAGTCTTGCAGTGTGTCAGACATGAATCCTTTGCCAAGCTGTTTTGCGTAGTTGGGCAGTAGGCACTAGGAACCTGCCAGAAAATCTGCTTTCTGTTCCCTCCGTACATTGTCATCCTGGGGTATTGGAGGAAAACGCTCCATTTGACAATGGATCAGCTTTCCTGAATAGTGTCACCTTCATAATCAACGAGTACGCAGGCTGTATGAATTTGAACGTTTGAACTTCGTTTCATACATACAACACCTCATGGCTTAATATCAACACTCAATTTAGAGTCGACCAGTGCCAGAACTGCTCGACCATTCAACCGCGACGACACGGCCACCAGATACCGATCTTACCAAAGAAAGTGACCGTTTTTTAATGCAAGATTGATCAATGGATATAACAATGAGGAGCGGCAATGATAACTGACAAACGTCATTAGATCCATACGGGTACAACTAACGTTCCAATCTAAGAGTATTGGGCGGCAGCTGCTTGGCACTGGGTAGATCCGTCAGCACATACGAAACAAAGAGCAAAGAGCAGTACATACAGCTTTAAGCTGTTCAAGATAATACGAGCAGCTCTGCAAGTCTGCCTTGTCCAAGCAACGTGTAAAGTCCTTGGCCTGAGTGTCACAAGCAGGGGTAGACTGGAAAGACTGTTGTTGAACCGGAGCCGCAGGCTCAGCAGTTGTTGCAGAGTTGGATCCACCGAACAGCATATGGGAAATTCCGTGACCAATAGTCGAGCCAACCGCAACGGAACCAGCAGTAGCAGCCATTTGCGTAAGCAAGCCGGGTTGACCAGACTGAGCAGTCGGTGCAGGGGCATGAGCGGGGTTTGCGTGGGCTGCTTGTGGAGGCATAGCAGCAGTGTGAGCACCCCGGGATTGCTGCGCGGGAGCAGCAGCTGGCCGTTGTGCGGGACGAGAGGAACGGGAAGAACGCTGGATGAACAGTGAGTAAGATGTACATTATTCACAGAAGTGACAGAGACGGACTTACAGGCATGATTAGATGGTGGTGGTCAGAAACAAACGTGCGTATGCGTGGATGTGCAGGAATTTTTGTAACGGTTGATCCTTTTATATCCACTGGCCGGCCAGAGCATGCGTAAGGTACCCGGCGAGGTCCGTGGGAATTATATGCAAGGGTCCGGAAATTTACGTCTTTTGGAAATGCCTCATTGGGAACTGTCTTTCTGGACTGAACCAACATTCACAGGTAGGAGGACTGGCAGTTGCCCCGACGATGGCAGCTGTTGGGCTCAGAACGTGCCAATCATGGATACACCAGGCAAATGTCTTGTCTACTGTCAATTCTCGGTCATACGCAGCGATGGCCATCAAGAGCAAGCAAAAACTATCCGGTTCCCAAGAGTCTCCGACACCCCGGAACGCCTCGCCGTCACCCAAGGCAGAACTACAACCATCAAGTGGGAAGGAAAAGAAAGCCAAGTCTAGATCTTCATCACTCGAAAGTGCCGCGGAAAAGAATCTTCGAGCAATGGAGAGCATGAAACGGTTTAGTAAAATGTACGCCACGGCCGATGTATGGGGGACGGAAATGACGAACTTGGGTATGACTGTTGTTCTAGGTTCCATGTGCTGACAAAAACTCATAACCTATCAGATGTGGAGATACCTTACGACCTGCGTCCAATGTTCCGCTCACTCACAAAATCCATGTTTGCGCCAAGGAAATTCTCGTGTGTACATCATTGGATTCGTTGAGTATGTGCCGACATCAAGGACTACGTGACACAGCAGCCTCTGGTATGCGATCAAGCACAACACGAGCAACTGGATGAAGAATTCGTACAGGTGCGCTTCTGTTCGTCCTTTCCAGGATGCAATCTGTGACGCGTTGTCGTAATTTTCGTAGCATGTTTGTCATGACAAGAGCGAACGCGTTCCCGGGGAGGAACTTAGAATTACGCGTCAAGACGTTGGGTCGTATATTGAATATACGAAACAATTCTCCAGATGCGCTGTTGGCTCCGTTACGCCAAGTAGTTCTTCATACCTACCGCAAAGTAAACACTTCCATCGCAAGGTGCGCACCCGGTCGACGTTTGAATACTCGTGTTAGTCACGACTTCCGACCACTCTAGGGGGCGCGAGGACACGGTAAAAGAGTTCACGTCGGGCCGGTTCCAAGAAAAGACTATCAAGGCTATGCGTCGGCGCGAAAAGGGTCAAACTTGGTCCTGGACCATCACCAGCGATGTCTCGGATGCAGCTCTGTTCCCCAAGTCCAAGAGTACGTCACTCCTTGGACCTCGGGATCTATTCTGATATCCTTCTAGAGCGGGGAGCACCCACACCAGTGGACATCGTTTCCATCCGAGCGGGTGAGGTTTATACTGAAAATGCAGAACCCATCAATGGGCATCGTCTGCTCATTCAAGCCCTCGTCAAGTTTGATACTACGCAAGTAAGCAGCTTTTCCCCTGAGCCTCTAACACGTCAATGACTCCGTTACCACGCGATACAGAAAATTGACATTACCGACAAGCGTGGCGAATCCATTAAATCAGACCTTGCTGGCTCCCGTAAAGTCGTGCAATATCTTCTATTAGAGAAGATGGGGTGGTATGACACGCCTTGGAAGATCAAGGACCAATATCACAAGGCGTAGAGGCACGTGAACGATCTCGCGTATTCCTTCCTGCTACCCGCTGTCTTATATTTCACGAATTGGCTTTTGGTATCGGGCTGCGCTGCCACGCGCCGCTGAGTGGGCGTCGGAATGAATTCCGATTATATCTTTCCAACCTTGTTAGCATTGCTTGCGAAACGCGTGAGCAAACTCGAACACTGTGAGGGAGCTCGAGTGGTCAACAATGTAAGATTTACGGTTGGATACCCCATTTACGTGCAGGTTTGCGCGTCCATTGTACCTGTAGTGTTACAGATGAATCGAGGAATGGGATGTAGGCCGTTTACATGGTTCACTACCCTCAACATCATCGTCAAGCAACTTGAGCTGAAAATTAGTGTCGCCGAGACTGATCATTCGTGACTTTACTCTTCTCAGTGGTTTGATTTTACTGTCGGCCCATGAGATCTTATCAGAATGCTGAGGTATCAAGGAAGAGGAACCCGTTGTCCTGGATCATGACGAGATTCTCCGGTCTGTCCAGGGAAGCTTAACTGACGTACGAGGGTGGAGACCACCGTGACGGATCCAGAGATTCAGATTGTCAGACGGACGTGAACGATGAGGCTGTTCACCACATTCGAACCGCCCTCTCACATTCTCGACGAAACGCTGAAACGATCGGTACGAGCAAAGGGACGGTCCCTCGTGTGGTAGTATTCCGAATGACCTTTGTATACACACAACAAAGGTGTGGAAAAGGAGGATGGAAAAGTAGACCAACTTGCAGGGATCATTGACGGACGAGCATGTACTACACTGCACAATTTAATCTCACAGAACCAGGCTCCGTCGTGGAGAGACTTCAAAACACCAATGTTGGGCGCGTATGCGATGCGCGTTCTCTGCGTTCTGAGCGCGGAACACAGAAGGGTTTTAGCGTCACATGGCTATCATTAATCATTCATCATCGTTGGACATACCCGACAGAGACCCGACATGTCTTCTACGGTCGTGATCAAGGTAACGTGAACGTATTTCCTAGAGGTATGTGTTCACTTTAGGCCCACGACAACATGTACAACTCTTATCTCCAGGACGACTTCCGCCGACGGAGGAGTGAGCGATTGGGACATGGGAAATATCGGATTAGAATTTCTTCCAGCAAACGAGGATCACGGTCGGCGTATTGGGGGAGTGGATGTATGTAACAGCGATATTTCCAATGGTTTTCCGCATGTTCACCAGGACCTCCCTCGCGTCCAGAGGCAAACAAAAATCACGGAGGTCCGGGCAACATTCGAGGAGGGCCGACAACCCTTTGAAGGTGAGATACTTGACCAATCGCCAAGGGTGTTCTTCTACATATTGTCTACGATTTAAATGCAGGACCTGGAGTGAGGCCCAGTTGCGCGTCAAGGATAGCAAGTCGTCGTCGTCGATAGAAAACCAGCGGCCGAGATCAATAACCAGTTCACGGAGGTGGGATAGGGAAGTGAGGGGACGAAGCGTGTCGTACGTGAGATGGTAGTGCGTGACTGGCTCGTCGGATTCCCTAGGAGCAGAACGGAGCCCATCCACGTCAACGCGATCGGGCATGACGGGCGTGAGCCTGATTGATCGGAGGGAACGTGTGCGCTGGCGAGACGCCAATGCACTAAAAAAGGTAAAGGCAGCGTCAGTGGTAGGTGTGGAACGGTGGCGGAGCACGAAGGAGCGGAACATCTGGTCCTGGGTTCGTAGCAAGGTCGTGACGAAATCGAGATCCCATGCTTCCAAGGACAGTTTCTCGACATTGCGAAATGGTGTGATGTCAGATGGAATGCAAATTTGGTGTAAACTGGATATGTCAGGATGGAGTGCTAGTGCTAATCGTATGAATGTTGGGGACATGATGATGTGTGTCAGGGCAACGTCGTTGATGGGAACGGAAAGGTCGAGAGATTCGAGATGCTTGTAGCGAGGGATGGCCCGAGAGAGTGTTCCAATGGTCGTAGTAGATACTTGCTTGGGTCTAGCAACATTGATGACAATGGACTTCAAATCCGGACAAAGGGAAGGGTAGCTGGCAAAAAACGATTGCATTCTTTCGTCATCCGCATCGCTCAGGGCGACGTCCAGGGAAATGAGTGAGGGGCTCAGAAATCGCTGGATGAATTTGATGGAAAGAAATGGGTTAATCCCCGAACGCCACTTGAGTACCCTCAAGTTTGGCACGAGCAGAGAAGGGTGTGAGCTGGTAGATCGCAAAAACGACAGAGAAAACTGGCCAATAGGGCCAATGCTGAGTTCCCTGATCCGATGCGAATACCGATGAATGATGTCCCATTCAGCCGCAGATGGTGGTGTCTGTCAAGTGGCAGTGAGCGAAGGTACCAAACTGAAGATCAACGAAAAATAAGTGCCTTTGCCCTTTCTTCATCCAATCCTGTTGCAAAACACTGAGCGAGGGGTTCGAGCGAATCCAACCTGCTCCAGAGATGGTCGAGGGAGGGTTCTGAGAATGCACGACATGTCTGAGCTAGGGAGAAAAGCTCCCGACGTGACTTTCTGAATTGTTTAAGACTCGCTTCTGGTGCAGCAAGACAGTCCAGTATGCAGTGAAATACATCATTCTGAGACAAAGCGTTCCATGTTGCCGTCCGTAAGGAGTCGACAGTGGTTTGTTTGGAAAGAGTCATAAAGTTGGACCTAGTATTTGCGAAACTCTTGAGTTTTACTATCCGACATCCCATGTCATGTCACGCAAACCAACCTCCCAGTCTACACATCCAACATCTAACAAGAACACCAGGAGAACCCTCAAAACCCTCAAGCTCACACGTTGCGATAGCCACGATGACAAGGAACCTCCGTCGAAAAAGCACCGTGCTGGTTTCACGGTACATCTTCGAAAGGCCTCGGTTTGTCCGTCTAGCGCACTCATTGTCCTTGTCCACCCTCCACAGCTTTCGAACCCTCCCGTATTCGATTTAACCAAGGATGATACTATCATGGCGTCGAGCTCCCAAGGTTCGACTGGTTCGCAATTAGCAAAGCCTATCCTTCAAAGTCAACAGCCCTTGGTAGATGTCAAAGGAAAGTGCAAAGAGACTCGGACACTGGGGAATGATGAGGATAATAGTTTATGGGTGGACGAGTACGAGCCCTCGTCCGAGGTAAGACGCATTTTGACTTTGCACCACCCTCGATAGCGCGTCGAGGTGCATGTGTCCTTTGCATGGTCATACTGAACTCAAACGATAAAAGGCAGAACTGGCTGTTCACAAACGAAAAGTAGAGGATGTGCGTCATTGGCTCCTTGAAGCGTTCGAAGGGGGTCCATCAGCGAAACTGCGCAAATACCGTGTACGTGTTCGCCGCTATGAATCACTGAAGCTGAACATATCTACGGTCTCTCCATGTTCGTAATGCTTTATAGCGCATACTCGCCCTCACAGGTCCAGCTGGGACCGCGAAAACATCAACATTGCGCGTCCTATCTAGGGAGCTCGACTTCGATATTCTTGAGTGGCGGAATAGCATGAGTGAACGCGGACCGTCTGCCTTCACAAACGGAGAGCCTCCTCTGGATGGTAAGTGTGACTTTTGTAAATATTATTGAAACTGTACCACTGAGATCGTCACCCGATACACACTTTTTTTTTGCAGAAGAATTGAATCTTGACACGGAAACACTCTTCGACAAATTCCAGGCATTCCTGACGCGTGCGACGACTTGCAATAGTGTATTTGGGCATTGCAACATTACTCAGAGACGTCGCGCCGAGTCGCTTGTGCCGACATACTCACAGAGCCAAACATCCACCCTACGTCCCAGCAAACGCCAGCTCATTCTTTTGGAAGACCTCCCTAACCTTCTTCACCAACCTACTCAAGTGCGGTTCCAAGCCGCCCTACGGTCCCTATGCATACCTACCCCTAATATGTCGGAACCCCCGGGACCACCGATCGTTATCATCGTGTCCGACTCAGGTCTTCGTGCTGAGCAGCCCGATGATGACACGTGGGATGGTGGTAGCAACGAGCGGAGGTGGGATAAGAAGGAAGTTTTGGATATCCGCAACGTTTTAGGACCTGAGTTGCTGACGAGTCCTTATGTGACACGCATAGGGTATGCACATATCGCCATTATGACTTGCATTCCGCTGAACAGCTTTGGCTGCATATCGTTGTCCAGGTTTAATCCAATAGCCCCCACGTTGATGACGAGAGCACTGCAGGCCCTCCTTGCTTCACATTTCGGATCTTTGGAAGTGCATGAGAAATTGGGCAAACAGCCTGCCCGTGAAGCCATTGATATCATTGTAGAATCTTCCAGTGGAGACATCCGAAGCGCGATCATGACCCTTCAGTTTGCGTGTGTTGTAGACCTCCCAACCTCATCGATAAAGTCGAAGGGCAAGGTAAGTCGCAAGAACGTAGACGGAAAGAAGAGGTCAAAAAATGTCCGTGCGATTTTGGAAGCTGTCACCAGACGCGAGCAAAGTCTAGTGTTGTTTCACTTGATGGGCAAGATCTTGTACAACAAACGTCAGAGTGGCGTTTTGGGCTCACGCAGCTGTCACTGATGCCACGCCTCCTATCCAGGTAAATTTGACTCTCCCTCATCCCACCTATCAGCCAAGGATGCCGCGAAAGAGCGTGACTTGGATATGCAACTAATCGATCCGCCACCTCTGCCGATGTGGCTCTCGCAGAACAACCGGAAAGCAAGTCGAGTGTGCATAGAGGTAAGCTTCTCTGAGAGCATTTGGTGTGACTCGCGACTCATGACTTTTCCTCGCGGTCCAGACGCTCGCTGCGGAATCACCTATTGACTCATCTCTACTTGGAATGTATATTCATCAAAACTATACTCAGTTCTGCACGGATATCGATCAATGCGATGGTGTCTGCGAAGGATTGAGTTGGGTTGACTCCATAGGCGGGGTGAGCTCTCCCCTTTCGCAGGTTTCATCATCCTTTGTCCATTGCACATGCTGATCAGGTCTTTGGCCTTTCAGGCTCAATCCGCAAACTCACCATATGCATTCCCCACCCTGACGCTTTCTACACTTCACTCGCTTCCAACACCCGTACCGCGAAATGGACAGAAAGTGTGCAAACCCACATGGTTCGATGTTCGTACCAAGGAGCTTGGGGCATCGGACGCGGTCGGGGATGTTCTTGGGTGGCTCGGGAAAGGCGTGGTCGTCGATGGCGATGCGGACCAAGGGGCATCGTCGATCTCAGTAGGCAAGTGGACTCACACTAATGTTGCGACGGAGCTCGGGGGCTGGCTGCGTGCACTCGATCGATGTAGTGGTGGTACTGGACCGATGGGAAGCAAGCGACAAGGATGGCCGCACCCACAGCCGCCGCGGACACATTGCCTTTTCACACATTTACCATGGACTCTTGGGGCTGCTGAGGGAGACGCGCTGGGAGAGAACGAGGAGGGGGAGGGGGAGGGGGATGCAGACGAGGATGTGAGAGCGCCCGGTGGGATGCGAGATGGAAAAGAGAGGAAGGGGTGGTTGGACGACGATGACATCGAAAATGTGGAATGAACGAAATGAAGCCTGGTAACGTTGTCGGTGCTTACTGTATTGTAGTGGAACGTTGGTGCAATCAAAGTCTTTTACTGTAATTTAGCTTGTTCACAGCGCGAAACCTAACCGCGGCTATATTCGGCCCGGATGTACACGGATCAGTACTAACTACGTACCGACGTTGTTAGTACGTCCAAGAATGTTCGTTTTGACACGAAGAGGACTCGCACAACAAATTCATACCCTCAATGTTACTCGGGGCTCTCCAAAACATGTGCGAGTAACTTTCGCCAGCCTTCCAGGTCGTGACATAAAACGCATTGTCCAAGCAAGGTTTCAATCGACCACATCACACGGTGAACCACACGTGCCTAGATCCTGGCTACAACGTCGAAGCAGCATCCGCGTATCTACGCTTTTCACCGCTTTGCTCGCATTCGGCGCAGGTGCAACGGCACTCGGTCTGTGCGTGGTCTCAGTCACACAATCAAGGCTCCCTGCACTAACTTTCTTTGCTTTTACTCGAATATCCGGGAACCTGGATGACATCCCTGCTTGCGACGCGCGCAAAACGATCGTGTCCGTTGAAAACACAGCTACGAGATTTACACCTCGTTCACGCTATGGCCGATAGAGGTCCGTAAAGACTTGCGTGCTGGGATAAGAGCCAAAAAACAGGGTGACTATGCTCTGAGCGAACGATTCCTTGCTCGGTGCGTCCGCGTTTTAATTTTAATTTTAATTTTTTCATTCATGTCGTCTCTACTCGGTTCTTGGTTCTTACCCGTGCCATGCATACAGTGCATTACAAACTGCCCTGGCACTCCCATTGTCGGCGCTCGGCTCGGACCCGTACCTCAAGTTATCAGGGATCGCCGCTGTCTTGGCACAAGTGTCACCCGAACGACGTGCGAAAGAGGTGCTGCAAAGCGTGTGGAGCAAAGGTGATATCTCCAGCTCCCCGTCGTCTACTTCCCCCGGGGGTGAGGGTGACAGCAGGAACGAGTCAAACGACGACTGGGCGACGTACACGCTCACGAACGAGGAGCGCCTCCGCAGAGTTGCCGTCGCGTGCAAGCTTGCGGAACTGTGCGCGAACGAAGATGGGGAGGAAGAGGAAAAGTGGCTTGTGTGGGCGGTCGAGGAGGTTCTTTGGCTGGCGGGCGTTGGTGTACAGAAGACGAACAACGGGGAATCCACGGGCGGTACGGCCCGTTCTATCAGCACGTCGACAGCTGTCGTGCTTGCAGAGCTTGAGCTGCCGTCTTGGATGCGCAGAGTCGACCTCGGTGCACCACTCGCCGCGCTTGGATCGGTGTACGCACGCAAGGGAAACATTGAGTGAGTCCAACGCATTGTTTGCCCAGCGCCTTGCCCAGCGCCATGGACGCCAGCATACGAACTCATCGAAAAGGTATGCCATGCCACTTTATTTACAGGCCATATCGCTCCTTCTCCCACCGAACAACATGCAGAACGTGAACATTGAAGATCGTTGTGAGGGTACGTCTGCTCTTTTGCAACCGCTTAATATGCTCCAGACAGACCCGACGTCTACCCGTAGCTGCACAACTCATGAACAACCTCTCGGAACTGATCATGCGACGGCCACCCTCACCCGAGATTAGACACCAGGCAGAAGCCTGGGCACGTCAGGCCTATGGATTGATTGAGCGCGTGCAGGAGATACCCATGCCTCGGACGGGATGGTTCAGCTCCAGCAGTGAGCAGAGCAGAGAGGTCTGCGATCAGGTATTGGGCGTCGTCTTGTTTAATCTTGGCATGTTGA
Organism: Boletus sp. NGJ; assembly: GCA_019096195.1. Lineage (NCBI taxonomy): Eukaryota > Fungi > Basidiomycota > Agaricomycetes > Boletales > Boletaceae > Boletus > Boletus sp. NGJ. The sequence continues at coordinate 51,961 of JAGTXK010000028.1, forward strand.
GGGAGGTGAGGATTTTCACTCATTGTCTGACAGGCTCGAGTTAATCTTCCGACAAATGGTAGATGGACGAGGACCAGGCCACTGCACGTTCCTTGTACGAGCAGAGCCTAAAGCAGTGTGAAAAAGTCGGGATGAAGGAAGGGGTGATGCAAACCAAGCAAGCATTGAGAAGAGTCGGCCGTGCCGGCGGGAACGCTGTGTAGTCCTTTTATGCGAGTCCTCGCGAGCAACGGGCGTGCATCTGACAGTGTATAGCCCATGGAAATTGGGGTAAGCCGATGTGGTTGCACATAGTAGACACGGAGAAAGTCCACATCGGGTTGACAACCCCCGGAAAGCTAAGTTAAGTTGTGCGAGACTTCGAACGGGACTATCTTTGGTGACAGATGATGTTGCCAGCCCGATCGAGATGTGAGCGAAAGATAGGCGTGTAAACTGCCCACGAGTACCCTCAGTCCAAGCGCGAGGCCACGCGCTCGTTCCACCATTGGGAACACCATTCTCACGTACTTCGAACGAAAAAGGGCCAAGACGAATCACCATGGTCATTCCGCGTGCCCCAGCCTCTGACACTTGCATATTCGCTCTGCGAGCTGGCTGATGTCACCATGGACAGTCGCAATGGTGCTCAGGGAAGTTACGGAACTTCTTATCCATGGGTTGGGCGGCATGAGCATCCCCATGTTGGGCATGTTCATCATGCCTATCAGCGCCATGCTACCCATACCACCTAGTGATACACGCTCCCCCCAACTCCCTCCGCCGTATACGCCTCCACCACTCCCATTCTTCGCCTGCCGTTTGCGTCGCTTGGTGGGTAACATTCATCCGACACACTTATTTCGCAATGAGAGCGCGTTGATGTGAAGCGAGGTACGCAGGATCGCTGCTGAACTGAAGTGGAATTGTTGGGGTCATGCCACTATCCAGGTCGCATCGTCCGGTGGACACCATTCTTCATTGTCACGTTGATCGCTGGATTGCGACCACACAGACCCACGTCATCGTCGTCATGCACCAGCGGCCTACGGCTATTCGAGGACCTCGCCAGCTCGAGGAGGACATGGCTACAAGCGTCGCGGGCGGAGGCCGCGAAAGACCCTCGGACGCGCTGATAACCAAGGCACGTGACGTGGCGCGGAGCGACTGGACTTGTAGTCCTCCTTGACCGAAGGGGAGTCTGATATCGAGTGGATGGGGGGCACGTGTAGAATGCGGTAGGAATTCTACGACGCCGATGACCTGGCAGCGGAAGAGAAAGCCACTGCGTCTGACTTGTCGTTTCGAGCAGCGGGACTTAACGATCGTTTGGCGGACGTTGTCGAGCGCCTGTGTCAGGCTGCGACGAAAGCGCGACATTGAAGAGGCTTTTGGAAGCGGGTGAAAGGCGAGGCCGATGTCTCGGCGGTACTTACTGTAAAGTGTGGAAGGTTTACGTTCCCGCGCGATGGGGGTCATAGGGTGACTAGTGACAGATGCTGACTCTTCACCAATGTTCTGATGCGGCTAAGGGTGGCAGAGAAGTAAGTACGGTTGGTTTGCAACCATCAGCAACAGAAACAATGATCACCCCAATCAATATAAGACGACTACGCTGGAGGCAACACAGTCGGTGAGAAACAAGTTCAACCTTGCCACGAGTTAGTAGCGTTATCGCACCAGCTGGAGAGAAAACACCGTGTTCGCGTTCACCAGAAGGAACGACGAATGCGTTACAGTTGATATGCTCATAATGCATAAGGTCGGGACCCGCCAAAACCTAATGCATTACCATGGTTATGCAAGACGGCGATGCGTGACAAGGGTGACTCATCACTGTCACAACTTATCCCGGGCCTTCGACTACGCTACTTGTTACATGTATCTATCCAAAGTCGTCTGCTTCGCATCATTAAACTCCTGTCGCCGTAAGTGTGCACAAAAAACGACACAGCTGCTTCGACGACTCGAAGATGTCCTCGGCCTCAGCATACTCCAACACTGCGCCTGCAAGTTGCTCGCATAACGACATTGCCTGAACCCTTGTGACACATGGCTCCGGGTTATCCTCTTCGTCTGAGTCGATCTCGATGACCTCGCCCCTCGCCACAGCTATCTCGTGGTGCACCACATCTACAATCTCTTCCTCACCTTTCTCGCCACCTGAGAAAATCTCCATTTCACGAATCTCGATCTCTTCGGGAGGATCCAGGACATCATCCACAGTCGGTAGGGTGTCAAAGATGCGGTTTCGTGCTTTGAGATCTTTGATGGATTGGGTGAGTTCATCCTGTATTGATTTGAGTTGAGGGACTTGGAGGTCCTTTGGGCCAAGTGGAATTCGGATTTTGAGTCCTGGTCGGCGGATGGCTGCTTGCTCGAGAGGTTTGATGGCCATTAGAGCAGCCTGAACATCCCCCTCAGCATTCATGACAGCCTGGAGGGCTGGTTGCCAGTCTGTGTCAATGAAACGGCCACCGAGATGAGCTTGAAGGTGAATTTCAGCATTTGGTAGTGAGAGGTCTGTTGTTGCAAATTCATGGATAATCTTCCATGCGAGAGGGTCAGCATGTGGGGTTGTTGATTGGGATGATGAGGGTAAGTTGACAAAGGACTCGGAATCCAACCCGCCATCCACAATATAGGTTTCACTGTCAAAGATAAAATTAAAATAAGTAACAGTCTGAGACATGCCAGTGAATGTGTGGCTTATGGCTGAATACATGCGTGATTCCAACAGTTTCGGATGGTCTCTGGCGTTACACAACTCCATGCCTTGTTTGCCATTACCATAGCTTCGAGAAGGTCTGTCTTGTAGATCTTGCATTCACTGGCCTCGTCCAGATCGATTGCTCGCTTATTAAAGTTATGATGGTATAAGGCCTTGAAGCATCGTATGATGCCAGTATCACAGGGTTGGATGAATGCTGTCATGTTTGGCTCAAAATATTCAAGCTGAATGTTCGATGGTTCATATGATATGAAGTGCCCAGAGAAATTGTCGACCAATAGAATAATATTCCGGTTTTCTCGCTTCATCTTAATGTCGAGCTTTTTCACCCACCTGGCAACACAATTGTTAGTGAACCAAACATAGGCCCAGGCTAAATGATCTCACTCCTCAAAAAGCTCTGAGGTTATCCAGGCCTTCTTGTTGTTACGGTAATAAAATCCACATTCCTCAGGGGTTTTCTTTTTAAAGCATTGTGGCTTGGCTGCCTTGCCAACAAAAAACAGATCGAGTTTCTCACTGCCATCTGCGTTGCATGCGACTGCAATGGTAATTCAGAATTTTTTTTTTTATACCACTCATTTGCTTCATAGCAAGGCCACGGTCAGGTGGAGCACTAGAAACAGTTTGTAAATAAAGTTTGATAAGATAACAACAGAGCTTACTGGGGATTGAATGATGTTTCATCCATGTTGAAGCAGTCACATGGAGCATAGTTTGCAAGAAGTTGTCAGCACCATACTTGATTGGCTTCAACAGCATCAAGGTCAACTGAAGCAGCCTCCCCATGTCGGCGAATTTCGTGAAGTTTGTAGGTGTTACAAAATGATTGCACCCAGCTTTCCCCCAATAGTCTCTCAGTCTCAGGAACTTGAAACTTGTCCTCAAATCTCTTTCGCTTGTCCCTCAGCATTGGACCTGAGACAGTCTCACCTCTCTGAGCCATATCCCGCACCCAAAGTACAAGTGCACGTTTGACATCAGGCCTGGTAACAACCCGAGGCCTCTTCGATGACAAAGCAGTGGGGTTGTCATTAGCACGAGCCTCCATATTGTGGCATTCTCAAAGCTTGCGAGATAAGGTTGATTGATTGAAGATCAGGGCACCTTCATGGCGTGTCTGGAAGTGCTCTACAATGCCAGCTTGGGAAATATCTGGGTGTGTGTCAATGTAAGCATAAACCAACAGCCAGTCTGCAAGAGTAAGGTTTTGGCGCCATGATGTTTGCTTTGGCAGCTGTGCGGAGGTTGCAGGCCCATCTTGGGTATGCTTCTGCTGTTTCACCAGCAGGCGATTGGTGGGTTTTTCTTGAGGCTTCCGTTTCACATGGAGCATTTTGATGTTGGGAATTTTGTTACTGTGAGAAATGGCAAGATTCGTGTTTACAGTACAAAATTTTCAGTTTGTCTACCCTGATAGCTCCATCATAATGCATATGTACCCATAGCTACCCAATGCATTATGCAATATGCATTAGTTCATCCACTTTGGCTGGGCCCAACACGGAACCCCCCAAAATGCAATGCAGTATGACAGATATACATTACTACCATATGCATTATGAGCATATCAACTGTACTACCTTGGAGCTTGTTCCACCCACGGCCTGCTCCTTGACTCACGCCACAAGCCCACAACATCAAGGTACATACTTACTACTATTGCATGTACTAGAACTGATTTAGATGGTGTATTGAATTGGATAAGTACCATCTGAGGCCATTATTACATATTCGAGAACCTGGTCCATGTGCCAGGCAATAATGCTAGCAGCTTGTATTTCAACATTCAACACATCCCCTCAACTCCAGCCTCCTTCACCAGAGAAGATGAGTCGAATTTTTGAATGAGAGCTTGCCACGTTTTTGTTACTTTGTGATACATAACAGTGAATCCACTGAACCTGATGGGGTCTCAGTTCAGTCTGCTTCCGCAGGTCGGGTGCCAGCTCTTCTGCATGGTAAAGATTGAAGTCAATAGTTGAGAGTGTTTGTAACACTGTGCACTATTGTCGTGGTTAGTATATGCCAGCGTCCGCCAATACAAACCAGTGTCTCCTGTGACACTGATGTGGACATTTTCGATGGTGTGATGTAGTGTCACAGACGCTCCTACAGCAATGTCGTCTCAATGATTTGGTAGTGTCTGAGACATTATTCAGACGTGTCCTCTCAACTGTAGGGTAGCACTCCATTCACTTCTGAACAGTGTCCGGGAATCTATTAACTATCTGACCTTTACAGCAGTGCACTTAATTCGCACTGATGGTGTAGTACGCAGCACAAAACAATAGTAATACATTCCAAAAAAAGACACATACATCTGTGAGCAGGCTACAAGAAATTGAACAAATTTGTTACAAAAGGAATACAGACGATTGCAGATGATCATGGGCCTGCGTTGTGATGGAAAGGTTTTGCAGATGATTGTGGGCTTGCATTGTGATGGAAAGCTTGCAGGGCGAACAGGCCTATTTTGCACGCGATTTCAATCGAGTGGATCTTCCAGCCTGTAGGTCGACTCCTTGACTGCCACTGACTGGGTTTTTCTTGACATGACCTGTCTTCTTTGTTGGGGCCTTTGAAGTACTGGCATCACCATGACTCGTGATCGCAATCGTCTCATTTCTGATACTGGTCGAGCTCCCACTTGTGCTGCCATTAGCCTCAGCCTGGTCACACAATCAAGTATCATCCCTACGACAGGAATACAACACTCACCCGAGGACCCTTGACAATGATTCAAGGCCTAGGATGTGGCCTCTGTGGTCGACTCGTGACCTATTAGCCAATGTGAATACACCAACACTACATACCTTATTTCCGGGTTCAGGTGCTTTATAGTTCTGGAGGGAAACGAGTGTTCTCACGGCTGCTTCTATACCCTCTTGCTCGTGCATTGCATGTCCTTTGAATGACAGGGTTGTCTTGTGGTTGATTAAATCGGCTTCATCATCATCATCTTCATTTATGTGGATAGAGTCGCCCACATCACTACTTGCAACCATGGTATTGTATGCGCTCACTGATGAGGATATATTGAGGTCCTGCATGATCAGTTGTGAGACAATGTGAGGAGTGACGATGTAACACAAATAGTGCATGATTGGCAGGGGTTTGAATGCCTTGGTTGAAGTCGACGCCAAAGGGAATAACTGCAGCAATGTGTGCATGATGATCGCAGTCCCTTTCGGACCATAGCTACCAAATTAGATCAAGTTTGTTAGCCTCCCATCGCGAAAATATTTGCCAGCAATATGAAAAAAAATCTGCCTTACTATCCACTGCAAGAGTTCAACCAAATCTATGACAACATTTGAATTTGGGGTGGTCGCAATGCAGCAAAATGATCGATTGTCCATCCATCCATTTCCAGGTTGCCCATGAAACAGGTCCACACAAATAGTTGCATGTGTCTGTCTGGTTTGAACATGATCTGTCTGAGGTCGTCATACATGCCGAGAACATGATTGGGGATTTGCTTGAAGTTGATGGCAGTCGCAGGCCAGTTCCTCCTATGAGCCATTTCAATTGAATCTTTGCGCTGATGCAATCACTTGACTGTAATGCAGATTGCAGTAGCCAGGTGGAAGTCATCTTCCCCCTGTTGTAATTGGGTGGCATAATGGATCAGCGCTGTCTGAAGGTCCACTGGGATATTCTTAGGAATAGGGTGTGAGCAGTCTGCACCTGGACAAGATCTAGGAATCACAATGTCCTCTTTGTCTGACTGGGAGGTGTCACCATCCCCAGTTTTGGTAGTCAAGGTTTTTTTCACACCTTGATGACACGTATGGCCCTGTTCCTCGGCATTTGTGTAAGTTTGGTTAAATGGTAATGGTGCGCTGAATCAAACCTTCCTTCGCTCTGCATCTGGGCTAGGAGAATTGCTTTCATGGACTTCTTCGTCCTCCCATTCTTCGCGATTGTCCTTCTGTGCAGATGGTAGTCCCTTCCTGGCTTGATGATGTGCATGGCCCTGTTCCTCGTTTGTGTAAGTTTCGTTAAATGGTAATGATGTGCTGAATTGCACCTTCCTTCCATCCTCACTAGGACACCTGTGATCCATGCGATGTCTTTTCTGAGGGCGATGGTCATCATCCTCGCTAGATTTGTCCTCACTTTCCTCACTCTCCTCATTCTCCTCAGGGATATCCTCATCGCTGTCATCAGCGTCACTTTCTTCCTTGTCTTTCTCATCGTGCACATGATTGGTGTTCATTTCCCCTTCACTCTCCCCACTATTGTTGTTCTCTGATCCAGTCAGATTGTCATCTCTAGCTTTTTGTTTGCCGTTCATCATCTGTGATCATAGTTGGTTGTCAGATGTAATTCATAGTTGAACACGTACCGCTATGGTCTTCTCTTCTCGTTTGCTTGCCTGCGAACTGTTGCGGAGATACTGGGCCAGCATATCCTGCACTGGCCATCCGTTTTCATACTTCAGTAGCACTGGTAATTTCAATTGGACCTAATTTGTGAAGTGAGTCCACATATATGCACCTGAAAGTCTAGTCATTGCACATGCTTACCTCACGGATCACCTTTTTGACCAGCTGGTTGTTGCGTTGGTGGTTCATTGTATGAGTTATGTCAAGATACTTGATAGCCAACCTGCGTATCGTGCGCTATTCTCAATACTGTCAGCACACACAGTTCAGAGATGAAGAAATACAAACAGATATGTGGTAGTATTGCTCTTTGTTGTCTGTAAGGCCCAACTCGTCGATTATTCGATAGCCTTTGCCCTCGCCTCACCCAGGTCAGCCCTTTGGTCTGGGAATGAGATCCAATGGTTGTACTGCAGGATAGTCAGGTCGTTTTGTTCGCTGTCGTTTCGCCTGTTGACTGCCTAGATAGATGCTGTATGTGTCAGTAGGATGAGTTATCACATAAGATATCATGCACGAGTGAGAAAGTCTAATTGTTCTTGCATCTGTGTGACCATTTTGTGCAGTGCGGCATCTTTTGAGGGTTTTGGTACCATTGGCTTAGGTTTTGTGATTGTGGGCATGACAATGGCCTTGAGGGTAGTGATGGCGGGTTTCTGTTTTGTTGAGTGAGGTGTTTAGTGGGGTGCAAAGACTGCACACACGTTCGTGTGCATCATCACGTGCATGTCAATGTCTTCTCGAAATTCAGCCAAGTTCATTTTACTCTGCAACTCACCATGCGGAACCATCGCCGACATTCTGCACAGCTGTTTAAACCACAACGAGACCATGTCAAGAAATGTTGGTGTACTCCAACATGTGGCAAACACCTTAGCTTTCGACAGCGTCGCCACCATTATCGCAAAGCATCAGATAAGGGACTCTTTAGTGCGATACACGCATCCCAGAGTGTTGATTCTGCTGACTCAGACACCAACACCACTGAATTAGGTATGAAAAACTCATGTTTACTGATGAAAACACTTGTTGATGACCCCTTGCATGTTTCTCAGGTGGAATCTCAGAGTTAGGCAAACAAATTGAGATCAGACGACAAAACATGTCATTGGGCCTTGCGGACCTCCCAGAAGATTGCTCTCATTCCCCATCCAGAGAACGGCTTGATGAATCACAATGACTGGGATTGGGTAGTAGATGATGAGTCAGAAGAAGACACAGATAATGATAGCATCCTTCACAATGATCCGGAGCTGCAAGCCCTTGCATTACAGGCACAGGAAGAGACGATGTTCAATATGCGTACGTATATCTACCAGATCCACAAACATGATACAATACAATCTTGCATGTAGGGAATAGAATTTTATCAGACTGCGATCATGACAATATACGTGCCTTCAATCTGCTCATCACAGGGAAGATCACGCAGTCAGCATTCCAGCAGATGAGATATGTTTTCTGACACAAAATGAACCTCGACTCAGAATACACGATTTCGCACTGGATGACACTTCTTGTTGATATCACACCGGTCATGTACGATTGCTGCATCAACTCATGTGTTCTATACACGTCACAGTTCAAAGCAAACAAAAAACCTCGCTGGCAGTTTGCCTACTTCCCACTTATTCCCCATCTGCAAGGTTTTTTTCAGAGCATTGCCAGAATCTGCCTCATGGACTACCGGGCTAGCTTTAAACCCATTCAAGATGAAATCATAGATGTCTTTGACGGGGCTCATTATCATAAACTCACTGGCAAACGTGTTGTAGTGGACGGAATCAAATTGCACCATCAATACTTTTGTGATCCCCGTGATATTGCCTTCGTGCTCTGTATTGACAGTTACCTACTCTACAAGCGACGCAATGGCCCATCTGCGATGCCAATCATCTTACAGAACTACAACCTTCCTCTGAATCTCCACACACATCACAAGCACCTGATTTGCCTCGGAATCATTCCTGGACTGTGGCAACCAAAAAATCTCGCATCCTTCCTCTCTCCACTCGACGATGAGCTTGTTGAACTAGCATATGGAGTACCTACATTCAACGGATCCACTGGCACCATATTTGACTTACATGCATACATTCTTTTCAAACTGGGCGACATTCTCGCCATCGAGAAGTTTCTCAACATCAAAGGCCACAATTCAATTTTTCCCTGCCAGTCATGCAACATAAAGGCTGTGCACAGCCCGGGAACAGTACACTATGTGCCCCTCCATTCTCCGAGACACCACCCTGAGCAGCAATCTCTTGTCACATGGAGGGCAGATGACCTTCCCTTGCGTGCTCATCAAGACTTTCTTCGGGTCTCTGAGCAGATTGCGTTTGCACCCTCAAATGCAGCCAAGGAGAGGATTGCGAAAGAAACAGGTATACAGGATCTCCCAGGATTACACCGAGTCAGTTCCCTCAACTTTGCACGCTCCATCCCTTGGGAATGGTTCCACTTACTACTTGAAAATGTGATCCCAAATCTCGTTGACTTGTGGACTGGAGGGTTTAAAGGTTTGGATATTGGCGATGGCAAGTTCAGAATCATGCCACACATATGGAAAATAATTGGAGAAGAGACTGCTGCCTCACTGTGTCATATTCCCGCATCATTTGTTCATGTACTTGATGACATCACCACTAATCGTTCTGCTTTTACAGCCGAATCATGGTGCTTCTGGTTCATCTATTTGGCACCATATCTCCTTGAAAACCGGTTTCCGAAGAAGAAGTACTACACCCACATGCATGAACTTGGTGCATTAATGGAAATCACTCTGCAATTCAACATTACAGTCCAACAGCTCAAGGATGTTGAAGCACGGCTGCGCAAATGGGTTGAGAATTACGAAAGGTAAATTTTCATTTCTTCTTTAACATAGTAAATTCAGAGATGTGATTTAGATATTATTATCAGTATCATATCAAATGTCTTTCAGCTTGCACGCTGACCATCCATGGACTCCTTCATATCACGGACAATATCTGCTACTGTGGTCCTATCTGGTCAACATGGACATTCTTCATGGAACGCTACTGTGGAACTCTACACCGCGCCCTCCATTCTCGAAGCCAACCCTGGAGTAACCTCAATCATGTTGTCCACAATTCCATCATCCTTGAGCAGCTCGCTGTGTGCTATGAGGTCTCTGAGGAGCTTGCTTGGTGGGATGGTCGGGATAGCGATGGACCAGTTGGATCTGAACAAGTCTTTGAAGGGTGTAAGTCCAAGTTGTCTTTGTCCATCAATCAAACCTGTGTGCACTGATCACAATCTCAAATTTTATTTAGACGATGATTATGTTCTCCATGCTCCATTTACTATAAATACAATAAATGATCCATCCCTTCAGCAAAAAGTTGCACACTATCTAGCCATGGTCTTAGGGCGGCGTGAAAGTGAGGTGAAGAAACGTATTGGCATTCCATCTTTCTTTGCTGGCAAGCTCAGGATATGAGGAGGGGGTGACTTGTTTTGAATGAAGGCTGTTGCTAGGAGACTGGCAATCCAAGAGAGGAGGAACTGCTATGTGAAGGTATGTGAACATGAATCCTCATGTTGATCAGCTAACCATCTGACGAACCTCAGTACGAGTTTGAGCTTGAGGGACGAAACGGCCCTTTGATTCACCAAGTCCAATATGGAGACCTTGAGAGGATTTTCGTCCTCACATTACCGACCAACACTTTCTTTGGACCGCTCAGCAAGAAAACACTTGTTCTCGCACAGGTATTGCCATGGGAAGTTGCTGGAGAGAGTGGTGATGCAAGAATCAAAAATACCTTCATAGTTTCAAACAAGGCAGCAATTGTGACCGACATTCGAAGCCTCGAAGCAGTGGTAGGCTTGGTGGCAGTAAATGGGCGATGGGGGATTATGGATCATGGACGTGCAATGGCCACGAGAAGCTTTGCAGAGGAGGCGTTTTTGGAAGGCGCTGAGGAAGTTGGTGCATAGGCATACCTCAGTTGATGGTGCATGTTTACAATCGCAAAGAATGAGATTTAGTGTCATGGACACTCGAACACTGAGAGGTAGTGTCCGCTACAGACACTAAAGCATAGCGTCACCAAGTATCAGTGTCACAAATGGTTTGACACTAATGGGTAGTGTCCATCAGCAGACACTAGACAGAAGTGTCCCTCATTCCAGTGTCACGGACACTGGTCTCAGACACACTAATGTCGGGGACACTTTCGAATAGTGTATTTACTTTTTGTAGTGTCTGTGACCGTCTCTTATCTGCTTCGACTTGATGCTCCACGCTACCCGCCACAGGTTTGAGAAATTGTTACGATCAGGGGGTACTAATCACCCTCTGGAACCTCCTCCAAGTAGATTGGAGCGGAGCGGATTGTTGCTCAATTTGAGATCAAGAGTGTAAGATCCCACCTGGCCCGAGACTCTTGGGCGATGTAAAAAAGGATCACCCGGAGCCCTTCATCTCCGCAATCCAGTGCTGGAATGATCACTGTTGAGCGGGAGACTTCATTGAACGTGACAGCCGCATTCCCCTTTTTTTCGCGTGGACATTCCACACGCGCAAGAAGGTCTTAGCCCACCAGGGTGCCTCACGTTCGTACGTTCTTACACTTGCCGGTTTATTACTCGCTAAGGTGGCTTGATCGGGTTCAAATCAGGGGCAACGGTCACCCGGCTTGACACGTCTTTCCCCGGAGGATATAGATCTTCCCTGCACTCGTCTATGGCTCACATATCGGGACCAGACCGAGTACCAAAGATTCCAAGGGCCCCATCTGGTAAAGCGACTGGGTCAACACCATCATGGATTAATGAGTATCTCAACGACGAGGACGAGTCAACTATTGGCGACGATGGATCCGTGTTTTGAATGGAAATACTGTATGTTGCTGTCCAAGCTTTAGGATATGTTTAGCCATCTAAATCATCCGGAACGTATTGACGACTATCTATGGTGACCATGGCTGGCAAAAGTATCTACCACAATCCTGCAAGACCCAGGCCAGATGATACATTAGAACTGTGCACGAAGCTAAAGGAAAACGTATATGACATTTAACCAGCAAGGACATGGGAATAATGCGACCAAACAGTGATACTAATAAGCCAATATGGTCAAGCTCAGGGCATAACCCCCGCGAAAAACGTCTAACAGCTCCGCCGCGAGCACACTTTACGAATCCTCGTCCGGTACCTCCTCCACCCGCGCAGACCGACTTCCAGGACGAGAAGAATCGGCGGATTCATTCTCGACAACCTCTTCGATATAAGCACCGCCATTGTTAGCTAGCTTTTCCTCCGGCGTTTTCCCCGCTGGCGTCTTGCCTCTCTTCTTCTTACCGCCCTTTTTCTTTGGAGTATCCCATTCCCACAACGGAATGAACGATTCGATCTGTAAGGCAACGTCGACTCGTCAGACGACTCGGATCACGTGACATAGGATACGGTGCTCACCACGCCCACATCTGCAAAGAGTTTTGGGAATATCCAGATACCTGGAGGCACGACGACGATTGTAATCACGTAGAAGATCAGTCTTACAATCGCCAGCCCAAAGAAGGCACCGATGAGGCCAAGCATCCCCATACTGATGTACCACACGCCGAGACGCATGATGGGTGGCCAAAGTGGGAACATGACTCCGGCGAGCATGATGGCCACCATGAGCAGACCGCCTGCGTATGTCGTCCATTGGGATCCCTCGTAGAACCATGCAAAGTAGCCGTCTTGCGCAAACGATTGTTGTGGCGTGACAGTGACGTGACGGGGAGAGAGTGAAGATGAACCAGTAGGATTGCCACGATCCACACGTAGGTAGAAAGCATAAGGAATAATGGACGTCAGGACTGCTTCTGCTTCTGCCTCGTTGGTCACGGGCGGAACGTTTTTCAGCTTGGCGTAGGCTGGGGAGAGAAGGGCCCTGACAGCAGATTTGCCTGGTAGTCTGGTTGTCAAAATGACAGGAAACCTCAGGAAAAACAGGTTGAGAAGAGCTCTGACACACCTTTGAAGTAGTCTACCCGTTTGCCATTGAGAGCTCCCACACGTATTTTCATGCCGGATTTGCTACTCCGTAGAAATTGGGCTACGTGGCGAGATTGCGGAGGGGCTCGAACCTGCTGTGCTTGCGCCGTAGACATTGTCGGCGAGAGGATACGACAACTGGACGGTTATATCGAAAGAGTCTGAATCGAACTTGGGGAAAGCAAACGATGATTCAAGAGCAAAATGGATTGCTTTGCTTAGTCATTGCTTCAACGTCACTTGGCCACGAGTGCAGTGCTCGTGCAAAATTGGATTGAATCACTGTGGACGACCATATCCTCGCCAGAGGTCAACTTGATGCTGTACAGCTGCACCGGTCCGTTTCTTCGTGTGCTTACATTCAACTGGTAAAGTCTATGGAGTCCAACAAAGTGGTAAATGTACAGCTATGGTGAAGATGGCTCCGACGAGGACTCGGTAGGAATTTTTGGGATGATATCGTGTTTCTCGAGTAACGACTCCAGCTCCCCAGACTGATGCACTTTGGAGACATTAGTACACTTTCAAACAAGCCTCTGTAAGAAGACTCACTCCCGAGTAGGATATCGCATCCCCCGACAAACTCCCCATTGATATATATCTGTGGGATTGTTGGCCACTCACTGGGGGACAGAGACGTGGACTGAGACACCATTATTCCACCTGATCACGTCGTGTTGGACTCACGAGAACTCCTTGATACCACTCCTAAGCTCAGAGTCCTCCAGGACGTCATAGGTCTTTAATTTCTGCGGGGGAACGCCATGGATGTCCAGGACTTGGACGGCTGCACGAGAAAACCCGCACTGAGGCATCTGAGGGTTACCCTTCATGAACAACACGACGGGCGATTCCTGGACAGCAGCTTGGATTTTTGCGTGTGCTTCTTGTGATAGGAATCGTCGGAACGCGAGATTTCGATTTGAACGCACATTCCGAGCAGACAAGGACTATACAGTCGGGTCAGGGTAACACCATACGTGAACGGGAAGTTACTTGCAGAAGTCTGAAGTAATGCGCGTAGCATGGTCATGGGGGTCCGTTGTCAAAGTACTCAGTTCAAGGATGGGGTGATCAAGCCTGACTAAGCGATTGGACGCTGTTCGGGGACTTGCCCTCGGCGACTCTTCAGTTCGGCTGTTTTGAACCATCCACACTGAATTTTCCTATTATGCATCCCCATTCGACGGGTCTCAAACCTATAGTATACATGCGGAAGAGCGATATTCACCAGCACTTTTGCCAGGTTTGTAGGAATGAATTGATTACGTCCCTCGACGTGTCCGGATGGAGAATTTTCTATTTGGTTTCCCAGTCCTCCCCTAGCGAGCCAAGAAGGCTAGTGTACTACTAATCGTTCATACAGAACCAATCGAACAATACCAGTTGTCATTCCGCATTGGTGAGTGCCAGATTGGATCCCCAGTGGAGGTGACCGGTGACCTTTCATCAGAGAATACCATAACCAGAGCCCTGGATTGTTTTCTCATTGGCATAAAACTCTAGACTCGGGTAATACCCCTTCTCTACAAATCGCCCCGCCATTTCTCTCTCTTTCAAAAAAGTCAGCTTTGACACGGTGGGTCCATGATATAATGTCATGGCTCAACTCGTCATCGGAATGGGCAACACTTGACTTGCCCCAAGACGCGACTGGGGTCCATCATGGGCGAGAAATTCAGCCGCATCTGCGTCTCGTAAATTGTGGCATTGGATGTGATTGGAGTGGAGTTGCTGATTATCCAACGACGGGTGGTGCCCTCGATAATCTTGGATGGTGGCGCCTGGCCTGCCTTCCAACGCCAACGCCACTTGAATCATAGAAATCAAGCACCGGCCCCGGTTATGATCCGTGCCATGGAAGAAGTTGAGTCTCATTGGCCCATGAGCATCTAAACGATCCCAAAGGGTCTCCTACAACATGTCTTACTGAAGGCACTTTGTACTTACCAGGACAAATGGGGAGCAGTGTACTTCACTTTGCACATGAAAGTTCAGGAGCATGCCAACTGCCTTGCGTAACGTCACTGACATTTTCCCAGGATTCGCTGTTCGGTTGACCTCCAGAGAACCATGCTGAAGCTCGGAGTTGGACATTGCCGGCTTTTGGTGAGCCGTGTCTATCTCCGAATCTGCAACGGCGACGTCCATCAGTAGGCCATGGTCTGGTGCTTGCAAAAGTATGGGAAGGACACCAATCTTGCACAGTTATTCAGCGGATTGCGCCTTTCTGTGAGTGAGTTCATTGATTTCCTCTCTTTTTCCATACAGTGAATATGAGCTGTGCGAGCTACATAATCAATGACTACCCCCAGGTCCTTGGATCATCCGGACGCACTATACCATATATGCATCGTGGGGTCACTCCATATGATGAAAACGCTCGGTAGCCGTCCTCCAATCACTCAGGTTCGATCGGCAGAGTCACGTTAAGCGATAACGTTACATACGTCTTTGCAGATGTTCTGCTCCCCTTTATTCACGAATATCACTCAGGGCATCCTATTCCAAGAATGGTTGATTCGCGTCATCAATTGAGTTCATGATAACTCGAATAGCAAACGGTGAACTGGATATTCCGTACATTCCTGTCTGCGATCTTGACCTTTCCTGAGATAAATACCGTCCTGAAAACCAAAGGTCGTCACATCGTCCTCTCAACTTTTCTGTATCTCATGTCAACTCCCGCTGAGAGAGAGTTCAATACATCCTCCAGGTTCACCGCGCCATCGGGTTATGAGTCTTGGAAGATTCGGAATGATTATCCTCGATCTCACGACACACCTCTCTCTGATGACAAGCCGTGGCTCCAAGTAGACTTTAAGAACCCGACTGGCGCGGAGATGTGTCAAGGAATACTTTTTCAAAGGAAATACGGAGAACGACTTCATCGTCCAAAGGAACAAGGTAATTTCTCTGGAGCTAGTTTCGTTCGATCAATGGACTGATAATCCTCTATTTCAGGATCGTGAATGGTTCCATCCACCATGGTTGCACTACGGGGACAAGGGTCGTGAGCCGATCAACGGCCTCGCTTTTGGAGGCTTCCTCCCTCCATGTTACCTTGCGAAGAATCAGAACCACTGGGTACAAGGCTGGCTATGCAGTTACTTCAACTGGGAAGGTCAGTGCCGTGAAAAAAAAAAAGGCTAACGTTCACACTCTGACTGCTTTTTACAGCCGCCACGATCTTGGGCGATATGTGGGCTGATTTAAACAACCCCAAGTAGGACACTTATCTCCGCTTCCCTGTCGGACCTGTGATCTGCGAGAATACCTTTTGCGATATCGGGGACGAGGAGGTGCCCATCGCGGAGGGGTCCCCTGTGGTCTATGCCTGCATCGGCAAGCTGCCAAAGGACCCAGAACATGCTGAAGCTCCCGACGGACGCATGGACACACCCACCCGTCTTCGTCTCATCCAGGTTGACTTTGCTGCACGCGACGATCGTTCTCATATCGGCTGGGTGTTCGGTACCTATGCATGCGATGGTAGGAAGGCCGCCCCTAACGTAAGCGACACTGGTGTCCGTGTATCTGCTGAAACCCAAACTCGTTTACAAGGCCTGGGACAACGTCTTTCCGATCGGACTTCAGTACGGCAACGACCCTAATGTCCTGCAGAAGCAATACGACGAGGGAGAGTGGCCTACGCAGCTGTGGCGAAACCCCATCGCGCTTGCATTGCTCGAGGAGCTGGGAGGAAATAGGCCGTGGTTGGGTTGGCACGATCGTCTAGACGGGTGCGTCTTTGACCTATGCCACATGGCGGGACGGCATTAAGGAGATTTCCATCATAGACTGGCTGATGACTTCATGGGCACCTGTACGTCCTGCCATGCGACAGCCCAGCTGAGCAAGCCAGACCGAACGCCTACCTCGAGGATCCAAGATCCTCCACCCCAGGAGAAGATTCCAGGTGAGTGGGTCCAGCAGTACGAGGAAGTAGAGAGAACATGGTATGTAACTCGAGGGTTTACCCGTCTTTCTGTTGTTGCCATGAATCTGACGCGTGCTTCCGGGGCTGCGCAACCTTCCATATGGAACGCCCTTTGACAACAACGATTCCTTGTCGGCTGACTACAACATACACGTTGAATTCGCGTATAGGAACTATCGGGATTGGAGGGCGAAGGGAGAGAACAAGTAGGCAGCCGGGCTCTCCCGAGTCCCAACAAATGTTCCTTGCGCTGGATTTTCTCGACTGGTTTACTTGACAAAGATGGTGACGGTACTAACGTCTTTGAAACGCCTTCAGCCTGTAGTAAATGTAACTTGATTTTCAGTACTCGTGGCTCCGTCTTCTTGCTACCATCTATCTAACCTTTGTACGTTGTCTGTTCACACAAATTTCACGCCCCCATGACAAAGAACGATTTAAAAAAAACCGATGATCAGAAACAAGACGTTCTCGTAGTGAAAAATATCACTGAACTTTCATGTCCATTTCCTAACCTCATACCCCTGGGCCGGGTTAACTGCCGCCAGCCATTACCCGGGCCGGAATTATACTCACGCTGGACCTCAAGGCCTCACCGTTCCCACGCGTGCTTATCCTCCTCGTCGACGATGCCATCCCGCCGCCGTTTGCAGCAGTACGCTGTCGCGATTAGCATCCTCAGCGTGTTCTACAACACCGCCGAGGGCGTTGTGTCCATCGTCTTTGGCGCTGAATCATCCTCGCGCGCACTCGTCTTCTACGGCCTCCAGTCCGCTGTCGAGGTCATCTCAGCCCTTCTCGTCACATGGCGTTTCCTCGGCGTCATCAAGCCAGGCGACGAAACAGACACCCAGAACAACACCTCCCCGCAAACCATCCGGTAAGCCCTTTCCACGTCGGGGTTCCCCCTAAATCCTCCTTTCCAACAAACTGAGCTGCTCATCGTCCCCTCCCATCCGCCCATTTCAACAGCATCGAACGCATCGCAACGACCGCCATCGGCGCGCTCCTCGTCTCCCTCGCCATCGCAGCCATCGCCACCTCTACCGCCTCCCTCGCAGCACACGAACATCCCTCCACCGCCCTCCCCGCCCTCCTCATCGCCGCCACTGCAACAGCTCTCATGCTCGTCCTCTACCTCGCCAAACGCTACCTTGCCCGCGCCCTCAACTCGAGCACCCTCCACGGCGAAGCTCTCTGTGCGCTCTCCTGCGCGCAGCTCTCCGTCGTCTTGCTCGTCGGGTCGTTGATCTATCGTCTGTGGAAAGGTGGGTGGTGGGTCGATGCGGCGACAGCGGTCGTGATTGGGCTGTTGTTTGGTTGGGAGGGGGTCAAGATGATTCGGTGGGCGTGGCACAAAGAGTTTGATGGGGGGTGTTGTGCGGATTGTCGACCCAAAGACAAGGCTGCGTCCGGTTGTACGACACCCTCATTGGAGAGGGAGAAGCCCAAGGAATCAGAGCAGAAACAGACGCCCTGTTCCACTTCCACCCAGGGTTGTGGCTGCTGCAAGAAAGAGCAACCTGTCGACGGGGAACAAGCGTGTTAGCTGCCGGTTGACACCTCTTGCCTTGGATCCTTCGATATGACTCGTATACATGTTGGAATGTCTAAAGAGATGCATGATTTTACATACCATAGATTCTGAACAAATTACAACAAGAGAAAACGATCAAGGAAAAAAAAAAGAGGTTGTTCCCAAGCGTTTCAAAAAAAAGGAAGAGGGAGAGAGAGAAAGCATCGAATAAAGACAGCGTGAAAAGTGACGACGGCGGACAAAAACACCTCCCAAGCAACGACAGTACCTGCTGCGAGTCAGCACCGCAATCGGCCTCGTCGGGGGTCGACTGAAAAAATGAAGACGGCAATTTACGCCGTCTCCTGGCGATGTACATCCGATAGTTTGTGTGTGCGCGAGATCATACAAGTTCCACAGGTCAAGTACGGTACTTTCGACTCCCAACGTCGGAACTCATTTCAAGTGATGGGTGCCGGGCGGAAGGACATAATTTCCTCGTACAGGAGTTCCTTGAGTTGCTCACGGCTGATGTCATCCTTGTGCACTGATGGAACGAGGCGAGAATGACAATGGAGTTTTGCATTTATGAAAACAGGCACTTACGATCAAACTCGAAGAACTCTGGGTCGAGAGGGGGAGCAACGGGTTCGTCGTCGGGATCGTGCTAAAAAAGCGACGGCCTGAGCGATCAGAAGGATTGAAACAAGACATGAAAACATACATATGCCTCGAGGTATGGGTGAGCGAGCGCCTCCTCGACAGTAATCCGTTTCTTTGGATCAAATGTCTAACAAGACGAATCAAATCAGCCTCTTCCTACAATCCAACAAGAAATCAAACCGACCAACGTCTTTGTCAAAAAGTCGACCGCCATCGGGTTCGCATTCGGAAACAGCTGCGCAAATGGCCGACGTTTCCGAAAGGGCAGCGCTCGGATATAATCACGTGATCGTCGTGTTGTAATCGCATAAAACTCGTCCAACGTTGGTGTCCCGAGCACGTCCAATATGAGCGTCAGTTGGTGATGGTAATCCCGTCCAGGGAAAAGCGGTTTTCCGGACAACATCTCCGCCAATATACATCCCACGGACCACACGTCGATCGCCTTGGTATATTGCTTGAACGTGAGCATGATCTCTGGTGCACGGTACCACCGTGTCGCGACGTATTCCGTCATGAAACCCGTTTCGGTGCCTGACGGCTCAGCCGTCTTGACAGACCGCGCGAGACCGAAATCACAGACTTTGAGATCACAGTTAGCGTTCAAGAGTAGATTTGACGGTTTGAGATCGCGGTGGATGACGTCGGCCGAATGAAGTGCTTTGAGTGCACGAAGGGTTTGGTAAATGAAATACTGCGCATGATCGTCAGAGAGATCTTGCGTCCGAATAACGCGATGCATGTCCGTTTCCATCAGTTCTTGGATCACTGTCAAACGTCCACACACACACACAAACGGACATCAGTCACAGCTGCGGGTGCGCACCACGTGTGGGGTGGTGGACGCCCCGAGGTAGGTAAATGACGTACGATAGACTTCCTTGAACGCCTCAAGCGACGGGGGCTTGATGATGTCGAGGATCGAAATGATCTACGAGAAACGGTTGCAACACGTCCGTTAGCACCCGAGTGGCCCGGGATCCATTCTGGATGAAATGTATACACACGTTCTCGCTCACGCCGGCCTCGCTCAGAAACTTGAGGAGCTTCAGTTCGCGCAGCGTTCGGAGACAGAACATGGAGTGATCAAAGGGTGCGATCTTCTTGATGGCGACTTTACGTCCGCTGGGACGGTGCACCGCGGAGCAAACGATGCCGTAGGCACCCTCGCCGACGACGTCGAGGACTTGATATTGCGTGCCTGATGAAGTTCGGAACGTCACATCTTCTTCCGTATCGCAAGAGAAAGAAAAAAAAGAGACGTTGAGACGGACGAATGACCACGCACCGACGTTGAAGCGTACTTTACGTGGCGCAGACGGAGCCTGGGATCCCGCATGACCGTGCTTTAAATTCGACTTGGACTGCGATGATGCAGCAGCAGCCTGTTGTTGATTCTCTGGCATTGTCTTGACCTGGTGAGAAAGGGAGATACGGAAAGCGTTTTGGAGAGAACAAGGGCCGCTTTAACGTACACACCTTGCACTTGCCTATTTGTTCTCTGGAATAAATCCTTTCCAGCTATTCCCAATTTGGGGAAAAAAAAAAGGGACTTGGCGTATCCATCGAGGATTTCGTATAGAATTGCCTTTACACGGGGAAGTTTCGACCTTTTTTTTTGCCGGTATTTGCAGTACAAACCCGTGCTAACTACCTGTGATAGCATGCACCATGTTCACTGTATCCTCGTTCCCAGATCCCCTTTTCCGTGTGTGTGCCCACTGCTCACCTCGCACAGACTTCAAAATTTTGGGATGCGGGTCACGGCAGCGCTTTCGCCATGACGACCGCGTCAAAAATCCCACACCGTTTCCATGGTTTAAACGACAGTTACAGTTTCGTTGCGACGGTCCTCGGGGATAGGCGGATGCTAAGTTACTTTGGGAGAGTATCATATAACTAATCGCTCACATCTGTCGCACGTGCGCACACATAGTAGGTACGATCAGTCATAATTAATGTATACGGTTGGGACCGCCAAAGAGCTATGAGAAAGTCAGGCGCCCACCAAGATCGTATACATGATGCGCCATCTCCTATCCACGACTGGATGGTGAGCCATGACTTGTGTAGACCGCCTGAATCTTGGTGTGGTGCCCCACGCTTCATACACGTATCATACATGAAAAATCATCTGAACATCCCATCAAACCTGATCTGATGCAGCCACACACCGTGATGGTAGCAAAGCCCCCACCTCCGAGATCAGAGGGCGTCGTATTCATCGTCAGGTTGCTACAGTAAGATCTTCCCAGAGAACCAAGCCTGAGCGTGTACCACCCCGCGATCGCTTGCATGAGCATTAAAGATACCTTGGCATATCCAACCCGGAAATGATATCGTCCGATTTTTTTTGGACGGTCATCCGCTTTCTGAATGACCATGCGTTCTTTTTGTCCCAATGGAACAACGATCGACTTGCTCTACAAAGTCGCCGATCATCATCATCGTACGTACACTCACTGAAACCGGCTCATCACATCACCAATGACCGACATATAAACCTCGGTCGACAACAGAGCACGTGTCAAGAGCGAGATGCGTATGGGGACTGTCCGTTTTATTCTTCTTTTTTATATTCTATGCGACTCCTCACGCAACAGGAGCATCCAAAAAAAAAAAAAAAAAACATGCCAACATCGAATGCAACCCAAGGGAAAGACGAGGGGGGCAGGAGATGTACAACAGAGCGGAAGACAAATAAAAAAAAGGGAATTGACATAAAGACAGAGCAAGATGACATAAGAAAACAGATGACGAACAGAGGCCATGTGTTCTGCTACCTCTCGCCTCTTCCCTCCATCGCATACCAAACCGCCTGCATAGTCGACCACATGGTAGAGGAGCAGCATCTACTTGCCACTGGGTGGACCACCGCGACCCCGCCCGGGTCCACCACGACCACCTCGGAATCCACCACGAGCTTCGCCATTGAGAGGTGCACCGCCCCGAGTTCGGCTCTGGGGCCTGTCGCCGCGCTCCTTGCGAGTCTCAACGAAAATACGCACTTGACCAGCCTCGCCTCCGACATCGATCCGCACACCACCCTCGCCACCCTGGTTCTGGGGCAACGACGTGATGATCGCCTTCTTGGCAGCATCAAGAGTCAAGAACTCCAGGAAAGCGCACGCCTTTGATCGTACAATCTCGACGTCTTTTACCGGGCCAAATCGTTGGCTTAGGACCTGACTGAGCTGATGTTGGCTGACAGGCTCGACGACACCCTGAAAAGACCAGTGAATCAGTCACAATGTATGATGATTTGCAGTGAATAGATACCTTGACGAAGCACTGTGGAGTGGTCATGGCGAGCACAGCGGCGATAGAAGGATGTTCGCGTGACCCGTGTTGTTGCCCGCCACGATGGGGAGGTCCATGTGATGCTGGAGACTGCGTACCGCTAGTCGGTGCAAGGCCATTTGAGGCAGCGGGCACCTCAGTCAAACCCTTGGACTCCGTAGCGACCTGGGATCCCCATCGTTTCGAGTCCGTAGCAGCAAGGCTCGCCCAGCTCTTTGGGAGTGACTTTGCAGGTGCCGGCGTTGGAGCAGACGTTTGTTGCAAGGGTGCAGGTGGTGGTGTAGGAGAAACAACGGGAGAAGGTTGAGGTTGCGGTGCGGGTGGAACCTCAGACTCGAGTAAAGCTTCGGGAACAGGTTCAGCCTCCGAGGGAGCAACGGGTACGGGTGCGGGCTCGGGTTCAGGTTCCTCTTGATGGTAACCATTTGGCTCCGCAAGGTCGGTCTCAAGGACCGGAGGGGGGGTGAGAGGATCAGGTTGAACAGTCGTGGGTTCCTCCTCCGGAACTGGGGCCGGAGGTGGAGTAGGCTCACGGGGCGGCTCAGGCCCAGGCTCAGCGGCAGGTTCAGGCACTGGTTCCTCGACAGAGGTCGATTCAGAGGTAGAGACGGCAGAAACAGGCTCGGCATCGCTGACATCATCCTCAACGGTATCTTCCTTGAGGAACCGGAAAATGTCGTTGAGAACAAAGTAGCCATTTGGTTGTTCTGCAAGGAAGAAAGTCTGGACGAACTTTCTCCAGGGATCGCCATGGTTGGACATCTCGCCAATGACCTGGATGATGATACCACCGTTGGCAGAGGACTGCGCGTCTACGGAGTGAATGAAGACTTTGCAGTCCTGGAACCCGATAGAGGTGATCTTGTTGTGGATTTCCTGAATAGGTGGCACGTGAACAAAAGACAAATGACGGGAAGGAGAAAAATACCTGTTGACCGAAACAGGGTTTGACTTCCTCTCCCTCTGTGCCATGAATGAAGGTGGAGGTTTTGGTGTAGAAGCAATGCAAACGATTGGGCTGTTTGTTGACATACGTGTAATATTGAGGAACGAACTGCCATCCAACCTCGGAAGGAACGACGTTCTGATGAATTGTAGATGCAGCAGACATGACGAAGGACATGCTAAGGGTTGGTGGTCAGGCGATGGGAGGTCAGGAGTGATCCAAAAAAAAAAAATTGTTTGAATGCATACCGATGAAAAAAGGGGAATAAATGGACGTGCGTTTGCGTGCGTGAGGAAGTCTACAGATTACAACGGACAGAGGCCAATTAAACCTTTGCAGCAGCTGCGAAAAGACGGGGTCGACGGAAAGCTGTAAAACTAAAACAAGGGCTCGAATTTTACTTCGGACTTTGCCGATAATCACGCTGACTCAGCCCACATCTGTCGGGACTACAATTTGTACTACGGTAGCATTACAGTAAGCCACAATGTTGTCCCGCGACAGTCGTCGAGTTCTCGCTTCCGAGGACATTCTTCTTTGCTTCATCATTCCAGGATTCGCTCGTCGTCGTCGGTGTCGTGATTACCCGAGGTGGCGTACTCCATTACGCGAAAAACGGTTTTGTACATACTTCTTGCCTTGAGATTCGCAGCTCAACGCCGTGGTTATGCATCCTCTGACATTCAAGCGAACGTACGCAACGTGATTACATCGTGATACTTCCATTCCGGATGAAAGCATCCCAGACGCATCCAACAAGTCACTCGTAGATGGTCAGCGCGTTGAACTCAAAGTACGCATCCGTAAAGGCCGAAGGATTCGAATTCACGTAGTCTGTGGCAAATCGCCAATCGATCAGTCGTCCAAAAATAGGTTCCACTTTGTGGCACTCACCGACACAGGTCGAGGGGCATCCAGATACCCCGTAAACGCTGCCAGCCCAATCGCCACCTTTTGTACACCAGGTCAGTGCTTTTGTGCATAGGTGACGAATATCACGTACAAAAGGTCAGATCAATGACGATATTCATGGCCCCGAGATGGGTCGCGAAATTACAGTCCGTGTTCGGGAAGTATGCCGAGGGAGTACCCTACTAATTTGTGAGTAACCTTACAACAAGGAATCTGCGCGGATACGATTACCCAGGTACTGGTGTCGACGGTGCTCTCGGGATACACTACTTGGCAGGGAACAGTTGTGCTGCCACGTTCCCAGAAGTAGATCGAGATGTAAGTGGCACTCCGCTCAATCGCGTACCTGACCGGATTCGCTCGTTTGATCAACCTTGAACACGATCGGGAAGCTCACCAACCGCCACCGATGTTATTAAAGGGGGGTCCGAAACTGTTGGTATCATTGATTAGAACACCACATCCAGAATTGCCCGTGGTCCAGACGTCGCAATCCAATCCCAGACTCTCCCTAATCACGACCCATGTCAATCAGAGGCATTCAGTTACAAGGAACGTACCCTGTCATTGTTCGCGTGGATGGCAACGTGCAATCTGCAAACGGTGAGGAGATGCATGCGATACTGTCAGAATACTAATACTTACTTCCACTTGTATGTAGAGTCACCGTATCGGGCCCCTGATCATTGACACCTTCGACGATATCTATTTCGCCCTGTACAGCTATCATTAGACGTATTCACGGTGTGTATTCATTCCAATCAAACCTCATCTGGCCACTTTAGACCGACTTCCTGGAACGAAAATGGCTCAGCGTACAGAACAGTATACCAGTCTAGGGATCGACACATACCCTATATCGAACACACGATACGGATGTGTAAATTAGCAGGGAGATCTATTGAAAGAAGAAAGACGAACCCTGAAAAAAGGTAAGCACGTTCAGCCCATATATCGTCGTGAAGGTGACTCACAGACTGCAGGCCAAGTCCCACAGCCTTGGGGCATATGGACGATATCGAAGCTAAAGGGACGTTGGTAATGAAACCAAACTATCATCGTTATACTTACATCGCAACGTGCGTCGTGTAATTGGCCAGGGATATCAAGTTGAAAGAGTTTCGTCCCGGACCGGACGCACTGAGAACAGTGGTATTGTCTGCACGCAAGGTCACGACACCACTTGCAGCGATCGAATACAAGCCGTCCGCTTTAGCTGTCGTTTGATTGACATAGTTTCTAGAAAAGTCCAACTACCTGTCAGACGCGCATCTCACCGACTTTCGACCATGCATCAGGATGTACGCACACACGTCCGTTCGTGGGGTCGGGAATAATCTGCCAATCAAATGCATCGAAGAAAGATTGCCCGGTGAGGCTAGAGGTGAGGTTGTACTTGGCTCCCAGTGCATTCACAGCAACAGTGAGCCCGAGCAGGGTGAAGGGGAACAATGACTTTGTCATCGAGGGCACTAAAGACGACCAGCGGGTTATCCTTCCTCGAGCACCCACCATGTTGCTTTTTATACATGTCCACCAATTGAACTTGACTACTCGGCACGTTCAGAGACTCGCCACATCTTTGACAGGTGGTTACGGATGAATGGCCCTGCAATGTTGTAGAGAGAAAGACAGATCTGCATGTGTTCGAAGGGACCAACGAACCATATATTTGTCCTCAATTCCGTGTCAGAGGACCTGTGGCGCATGCCAGATTTGAAAGGTTGCCCTGTATGACGGATGCGCATATCACGGAGACGGTCGCGATGATACGAGGCGACGTGGCAAGGGGCGTGCTCAATTTCTTAGTCCCGTTCACTGTTACCAATTTTTAATTCTGGGTAGGTTTGAGCAGCCTTGCAATGCAGGGAATCTGGAAACCTAATGACATCTGCATCAAGTCGCAGGAGGTGCTCCTCGTGCACTGGAATATTGCAGGTATTGCCATAGGAGAGTTTCCCGTTTTGGGGTCGCGTTACTCACGTGATCGGATAAAACAAGACCCCAAGTTGACAACTTATGCCTGAGCTCAGATCCTTGAAACGTGCGGCTGACCCTCCCAGAGCGCATTTGCACGACAGTTGTCCAAACGAATGTTGGCATCTGAAACATGGACTCGCGGACTGGCATTTCGGAAGCACTTGCGCCTCTCCAAGGTGCACCTCTCCATCTCAATACATACCATTTGTCGCATACTTTCAGTATGGTACAAGTCTCACGACTCCATGCGGCGCCTGTGACGAGCCCGCATCTCATTTCATCTCGTCTCTACCAAACATCGGCTCCCGTTTGTCCATCCCATGGTATCTTTTGTTGTACCGTGTGGAACTCTCACTCGCCAATCAGGAGGAGCCTCATCATAGGTTTGTAGGACACTCCCCGACTTGCACCGTAACGGACCCGACCCAACGATGCTTGAACGCTTATATCTGAGCCTATCGCCCACGATAGAGCGAGAGCTACACACTTGGCCCGCCGGCCCCCCCAGAAATCGCTGTACACTTGCAGTACGTACGCACGCTCGACCTCACGTTCACAGCTCCACACCACACGAGCCTTTCATGGTTCACGTCGCATTTTAAACCAGCCAATCCAAACGGATATAGAATCCATTCGTAACATGAATGATGGTATCAATGTGTTTTTGCAAAGTACAGATGGATATGAAATAAATAAAATAATTATTCAATATGGCGGCATTAAGGTGCAGATATAACATAGGCGTTCGTGCAACGGGAGATGGGTAACGAGCAATGGAGATACATGTCAGGGAGTCCAAAAAATAAAAGGAATGGTTTTACTTCCAACACGGAGGGGTGAGATGGATCGATAGGTGGAGTGAAACAGAGGGAGAATGCAAGTGTCTCAAGGGATGATTTCTTCACGCCCAATAATCGTCATCAGTCCAGGAACGTTCATTACCTTGTCCAAAGCAACTGGCTTTCGTGGATCAGGGAGAGACGATCGCGAGGCGGACGCGTAGTACCGAATCTAGACCACCACCACCCATCATTCGGTGTCAGTATGATTGATGCATACATGAACCAATCGTATGATAAGACTGACCATTACACGAAACTTGCCATCAGGCCTGTTTTTTGGTATACGTATCTGGCAAACCCAGCTGTACAAGAAAGAAGAAAGACAAACGTGCATTGTCAACCATCTTATCTATACGCGGAAGTGGATCCATTAGAACGCAGCACCGCGTGCTCGCCAGAGTGGCAACAATGTCCAAGCCAAGGCCACCACACGCACAGGAGAGACAACTTGGCAACGAAAGAGAGGGAGAGGGGAAGAGGAAGAGAAAGCAAAAAACCCACCTCTCTTCGACGAGCACGTTCGCCCCAACAAGCACCGCTTTTTCCAACAAACTCGCCCGCGAGCCTCGAAGCAACTTTGCCACATCCACTGCACCCTTGCACACATACCGGTCTGCGTGTCCGAGTGGTACTCGTCGTTTGCACGTCGCATCTTTCCCGCACAAGGATGGGTCTGTGATGGGTATGCCTGAGGCAAAATCGAGTGCGTCATGTCGAGTTCGTCTGAACTTGATGAAAACATTGGCAACGGTTGATACCGTCAAAGTCATTCTCAGTGGGGACGGTGGAGGAGAACTCATCGTGATGGAAGACGAAAGAGAGAGCGAGAGAGAGAAGACGCAGCCTGGCCCGGCGGATAACTTAAACTTGGGGGACGTGTAACAAATAAATAAATGTCACAAGTACTTGATGTGAGCGGAGTTTGGACTGCATCTACTAACTTAGTAGTATACGACTTACAGTACCAAATCAAAACGATTTCTTTGTGCTGCATCAACATCCCGTGCAACGTGTATGATACCGGGAAAAAGAAAGTATGGCTAAACTGCTCTGACTTTCGCCTCGAGGCTTTTACAAACGTGCCTTTTCAACGCTCTCAGTGGCTGATAACCACTGGAACTCGTGTTCGGTTGCATCACAACGTTGTGTTCTGTTTGTTCGTGGAACGTGTTTTTAATCTCGGTGCTGCCCGTGGGCGAGCAACCCACCTTGAATCAAGTACCTATCCCAGCCCATTCCTCCACGTCTTGCTCTTCTCTTGTGTCCATTGAGCGCATCCGACGCACACCAACGAGATCACTTCCGGCATCCGTCCTTGGCAACCCCAACATGGTTTCATGCACTGTACAATTCGCGTGAGAACCGTTATCAAGCCAAAGTGCACTCCACGTCATCAAGAGAACTGGCTAACCTTTTCCCGCAAGGATATCGTCCGCGATAGGTCTACTTCCCGAAGTGATATATCTGGTAGATACCCCTCTGGCGATCAGCGGCCGAGAGAGCATCTCCTTTAACTCGGCTTTCAGAGCTGCAGTGTGGATGTTCGTTCGTTTCCTGTCGTGTTTGGTTGGTCTAGTGTCATCTTCGGAGGCACTGATCGGCGCGGCAGGACAGCCGGTCAGGTCACTCGTATCGCTTAGTCAAAACAGACTTACCTCACAACGTCCGAGTCAAGTTCAATCTCCATCGCTTCAGCAGCTTCTTTCAACCAATTGTGTTCGTGGTTCTGTTTCTTGACCCGATGCTGTTGGGCATCGATTTGCTTCGCCAAGCGGATTCGCTCCCTCAGATGGTCGAGCAACGTCAATTCGACGGTGATGTCGGGTATATCTGTATCCTCTGGGACCGTAATCGAAAATTAGGGGAGCAGTCTTCCGGTGGAGAAAGGATCCACCCACGGCGGCCTAGACTCGAGAGCATCGCTCTCACGATTCTCCTCTCATCGGGGGAGCACATGAGCAAACTGAATCCCTTACGCATCGCACGCGCAGTTCGGCCATTACGATGAATGAAGACATCAGCGGAACGCGGGATTTGATAATGTATGACATGGTCTACGGCTGGTATATCCAGTCCCCGCGCTGCGATATCGGTCGCCAGAAGAATGGCGTTCGGAGTTGTCTTGAATCTGCCAAGTTAGGTCAAGGAGAAGCTGGAGACAGCAAGTCAAGCGAGATACCTATCGAGGTTTTTGAGGCGTTGGCGCTGCTCTAGCTGCGAATGCAACGGGAACGCTTTGAGATTAAGGAGCTCCAAGAGGGGCGCGAGCCGTCTGATCCCGTCAATTGCCGACAGGAACACGAGGGAACGACCAGGGTATCGGAGCAGAAAATAATATAAATACGCATCCTTGTGGAGTTCGCGTGAATGAAGGGGTATCACGATCAACACGTGTGTGTGGCGCTACCTTTTCCGATGCAAGACACTCGATTTTACTCTCTTGGAGTGTGGAGACGACACCACCTGCCGGGCTGAGGTCAATAACTTCGGGCTCCGGGTCCCGGAAGTCAAGCCGGAGAAGCAGATCATCTTCACACATTACGTGGGGTGAGTTGCTGTAACCCCTTGAGATCCGGGGCGGTGACTCACCGAGAGTGCTGGGCGGTTTGGAGCTACCCTTTTTTCCGAGCTTGATTTTGGAACGTCGTTTGAGGTTTCTTTGGAGGTCCTTGCTCAGCGTTGCAGAGAATACAAAAGTTTGCAGATCGTCGCTGCGTGGTGAACCTGCATTTCTTTCTTGGTCATTCAATTCTGGTTCTATCTCATCCCCTCTAAATCCAATATATCAGCTGCGCTAGTTCGTGTCAAGTCGATTACCTCACTTTGATTGGCGAACGGTGAGACGGAGGATATTGTCCATCTCAGCGAAGTGCCCAGTTTCGATCATCCGATCCGCCTCGTCCAACACAAGAACCTTGATATTTCGAACATGTTGTGCGAGAACTTCATCCTGGTCGAAGAAATAACAGTCTTTTTCACGAACGCGATGGATAGCTTCATCAAGAACGAACCTCTTCCAGAGTATCCCACAGCCTTCCAGGGGTTGCGATTAAAACGTCGACTCCGCGATCAAGGATCCGCCGTTGCTTTTGGGCCGACATCCCTCCGACTAGAACGGCGACACTAACGAGAGGTAACGCGTGTGCATTCCGATTCTTGGCATCAAACGCATTGCCCTTGATGTTGCCCTGTACCTTGGATGGACCTACTTCCTCGGATTCTTCCTTGAGCGCGGCATCAACAGTCCTCGAAAATCCATTGAGATGATCTGAAACTTGCAGAGCAAGTTCTCGGGTAGGAGCGAGGATCAGGGCTTGAGGGTTGCGTTTTTGGGTAGGATGCCTCGACTGCGAGAGTATGCGGTGAAGAACGGGTAGTCCGTACGCGAGGGTCTTCCCTGATCCCTACGAATATCTGTGTTGGAATCGATGGGACGGACTAGTGCATGAGACATACCGTTTCTGCTATTCCAATGATGTCTCGACCGGAAAGCGCGAACGGAAGTGCTCGTGACTGAATAGGAGTAGGGGAAGTAAATGACTTGCTGTGCATCACCTGCATGAGGTGAGGATGCAAGTTGAACGAGCGCCATTCAGGCAGGAGCCCGGCTGTTGACCATGCAAAAGAGCGTGATATGGGATTACACGACGAGAAAAAGAGAGACAACTGTACCATCGAATGAAGCGGTAGCAGGCAGTTGAGAGTTTTTTGTCAGACTAGCGGGAGGTTCGCCACCAGCAGCTGAGGGTTCGTCAACGGCAGTGGTGTCTGGCAGCTGTAGGACCTACCACAGGTTCGGGCATATTAGACGTAATTTCGATATAATACATGGAGCGCGGACGAACGTTAAACTTGACGACTTTTCCGCCATCATTCTCCTCGTAGATGATCTCGACGTTGTTGACCTCCTCGAGTTCGAGAATGCCGTCGTCGCCATCGAGGCCTGTATCGGTGGGTCTCGCGACGGATTTCCACGGTAAGCGGTCAAGCGATCCGTACTGGATCTTGATTTTTTTGGTGGCAGACAAGGATTGAGGACGCGCCTTTCTCTTGGACATGGTACAGAAATAAGGTTCTTGAGTTTCGCCAACTCGTGCCAAGGCCGTATCAGACGATGTCCGTGTTGTTTGGCAAAACCTTCTGATCCAAACACGGTTTACTATAAATGGTGCTGACTTATTATTGTGGGTCCCAACTGACTTCGTTCATTTCACGTTTCACGGAAGCTTGAGTGTGTTTCTCGCTCCTCGTCTCCTCGTCTCCGTTTTTCTACATCCTTGACCATTCCTGTTGTTCGTTGGCACAACGTTCGTTAGCCCGAGGTTATTTGTTTTAGGTCCGGTGAGGCGACATTCTTTTGGCGAACTCCTACGGCGAAACCTCATGCACGCGGGTCCTTCCAGACAAAGTACTTCTATCATGTCCCTACTACCACCGCTCCCAGTCGAAGTTTGGCGGCACATCTTCTCTCTGCTCATCCGCGTACCCGGCGCGTTGCTATCCGACCGACTCGACCCCTTCTCCGAGACCCGTGGTGTTGATGTCTATTGGAACATGGCACTGTCTACCAGATTGGGGCTTCTCTTGGTCTGCAAAGACTGGTTCACAATCGTATCAGAGCTTATCCACGAATACATCCATCTCACTTGCTCCAAACAAGTCGTTATCTTTGCCGACCGCCTCGAACAAAGCAAGGCCAACGACGGCGTTCGTGCCCTTGGATCGCTGACCCGTCGCGTGGATGTCCAACTTCACAATCCACAACCAGATGACGCGCAACATCATCTCGCCCGTATCTTACGGTGTACCCCCAATCTCGAGATCTTCATCAACAGCAACTTTTACATGTCGCTAACACCCAGTTCGCAGACCATCCTCCCTCCCATGCAGACACCCACCGAAGTCATACAAACACTCCTCACAACATGCGCGCATTCCCTCCGCAGGGTGGAGTGGACTTGCAACGAGAGTCCAGGATGGAGCGACTTGATGGACGTGCTGCGGGAGTTACGCGGTCTTCGCAGTCTGACACTCGCTAATATATACGGATCATTCCCCGAAAAACCCCGCCAGGAGCACCTTATCCTACCTAATCTGAGGACCCTCATTTTAGGAGACAGTCCCTCGTTCTCTCACGCATCTCTGGGAAATGTCCCGCTTAACACTCTCCTTCTCATGCTGTCCAAGTCTCCCGATCAACTGCCCTACCTACACCGCCTTGAAGGCTTCTCTCCGTTTAGCCCAGACTTTTTGCGAACGCATGGACACAAGATCAGTATTGTGAGGACGGTCGCTTATACTCCGCTTCTACCCGAAATCATCGCCAAATGTCCCAACCTCGAAACGTTTGTCACCATCTTTCCACACCAACAACTCGACAATCTTTACCACCCCACCTTGAAACGCATTGGCATTTTCCCCATCAGCGAGGACATTGTCGGTGTCCCGATCCAGATATTTGCTGCGTACATCATGAAGCCGCTCGAAGATCTGATGTGTCAGATCGAGGAATCCAACTTGCCCAACTTGAGACAAGTTCGCATACGAAACACGGGGACGTTGGCCGGGGTGGTAGAACACGCCCTTTTTATCCAAAAGTGGCGAGAGCGCTGGGGTTCGAGGGGTATTCGGTTTGATGATAAAGACGGATATCCTTTCCAACCGGAGATGCCAGGTAAGACCGACGATGGCCGCAAAATGCATGATCCGCCCAAACGACCCTGAGACGGACCAAAAACTTTTCCATTTCATGCAAGCTTTCGTCTCCTTTGTCTGTCCCGGTTTTTTTTTTTTTTCATGCCTTTAGTTTTCTCGTGAACCGTGTGCAGCTGCAGCATATTGAAAACAAGATACATTTGTACAATGATCATTCGGACTTGCTTTTGCTCTCTCTAGACTCAATCTGCATTTTCCTTTGGCTCAAGATACAAAAAACCACCTCATTGATTTGCATCGATAGTAACGAACAAAAAAGTCCAGCTTCGTAGTGCATATATAGATAACATAAAATATAGGTCCGTGCTAAATGGCGGACTTGATCTGTAATTTGTGAGTAAAATAACAAGCGAGCGTGTACAGGAGTGTCTAGGGATACAGCGAGGCGCGATGAAGCATGTAAAAGAGAGTGCGTGCAGATACACGAAGACGAACGGGCGCCTACGAACCACTATGTTTCCCGTACAGGCGCTCGAACGACAGTCTTGGGGGGCCGCAACGTGACGACGCGGGTCGCCTTGACCCGCTTCCCAGCCACGCCGAAATACCTTTCGGTCTCAAAAGACCAATGCAAACTCCCCACGATCCAATCGGCGAGTCCGTCGACGTACACGCGGACGTCGGCGTCGATGGTGGGGCCCCAGGAGGGTAAATTGGCGCGGTCGTGTGTGAAGCGATCGATGGCACGCTTGCAGAGGTCGCCGACGGCATTGACGGCATCTTGGAGGTCCAGCCCTTGTTCGTGCATGATGACGTTGATCATGTTGTGCGTGTGCCCTTTGGATTGTTCCATGTCGTACGAAAAGATGTCCTGCAGGATTTTTTGTTGTGCGCGAGGACGAGAAGGAAAGACGGGGGTCCCCGGTCAGTGATTAGAAAGTGGGGTCGGATGCGACAAAATGACTTACATTAGACCACGTGACGAGGTCGTTCGTGGCTTCGCCGAGGCTACGGATGGTAGGATGGTCCATGACATCATCGGGGATGTGGAGGTGGTGAGCGTATTCGATGAGCGCCCAGCAGGGTTTGCATCCGCTCGTGTCGCGGCGGAGGGCAATGTACGACTCAAGATCAGGGACGGTGCCGTTGGCACGGTCGAGGGCCTGTTGGTGGATCGCCTGGAAGAAGAGTTCCATCGTCTCCTGCAACCGTTGATATGTACCGGGGGCAGCCGTTCGGATAATCCGCTTGTATAAACTGGAATCGGGGTGCAAAAGGTCAGAAAGCTGGTCGGAACCTCGGGATAGGAAAAGGACCGATAATAGAAAACAGAGAATACAGACTCTTTCGTCATCCGATTGAGACGCGCGGGAGAACGGTACGTGTGTGGGTGATAAATGGAGTTCATGACAACGTTGGCAACCTTGTCTATACCACGATCGTCCATGTCGTCGGAGAGATCGTCTAGATGGAAAAGCCAGCTGAGAAAATCACTGCAGGCGCGGAGTTGGGGGTAACCGGCATTGGGGTAAGTCATCGCGGCAAGTTTCCCAGCCTTGAGGCCGTGAAAGGTACGACGGGCGGCCTGATCAAGGTCGTGGTCACCGTCGAATATCCATCGCTTCGATTCGACGGAGACGAGTTTGTGGTTTCTGTTTGTGTGGAGGTCGAATTTGCAATGGGAGACGAGATCAGGAAGTAGAACGATTGCGGGTGCAGATATAGAGTTGGAAGAAACGGGGGACATCTTGTAGGGACAGACTGGATGCTAAAGGAACGACAGTGTGTATTTGGATCAGAGAAGAGAAGAAAGGGAATGGTAAAGAGATGAGATACCATGTCAGTTGTTGACCGCGCACTTATAATTGCGAGCGGGGACTAGTCAGCTTTAAAAGTGGACGGCAGAGGTGTGGCATTCCAGTACAGCCTGGGCGGACCATTTTTAATAGGACTAGCCGGAAGTAGTCATGGAACGGAGGATATGCTGACCGAGTCCCGATTCCTCGGGAGCGATGCGTAGCAATGCTGATCGAGATCCAAACGCAGCTAATCCAGTGACCGTACGTTAGCAAGACCGCGATAATGAAGCCATATGGGTGTGGTGGCCAGGAACGTGTGATAAGGACAAGAGGATTTCTGTTGATGTATGGGCGCGCGGTGAGCGATGCAGTCCATTTCCCGTAGGTGATTTGGCTGTGATAGGAATGGGTCGGTTGCGAAGCATTCAGTGAGATGATCGAAGCTCATTGTGTCTCATTGTCGGACGTGGGAAGACCAGTGCAAGTATGACGTACTTGCACACTTTTGGACCCACAAGGTGGGTTGGGGGCAGTTCAAAGCAGCGTCAGTCAGTCAGTATGTACTATTAGGGCACGGGCGGCGTCAGTAGATTCCGGAAAGTATGACATACCTTCAACATCTACTGTCTTCGGCACCAGCAGGTCATCGATATCCAAAGGCTTTCCGTTCGGATGGAAAACCTATGCACACTCTGTAGTGCTTCCTACAGATCAAGTGGGCACATATCAAGTTGAGTCAAGCACTTGCCTGTAACAGAACTTGTTCGAGGCTAGGTCCGATCCAGCTTATTTAGGAATACAGACAAACATCAACGTGCGAAACACGTTGACGGAAATGATTGGTCGAAATATTCTGGATGCGACACATTGTAGCGCTACGGGAACACGACCGTTCCTGCTCTACGCCACCATAGAATTAATGTACGAACACCCCAGGCTCACAGTCCCGTTCTGCAAAGGATTCCGTCGGCTCAGACTGTTAGACAAAAGGGAAGCGACGTACGTAGTTGTTGTCCGTGCAGCACACCGGCAACTGTTTCGTCGCGCAACTCTTTCCAAGCCCAATCACGGTGAGCGTCGTGCAGGTAGAACCAACCAGCCCAATGCTGGCCGCAGCTGCATTGGACATGCCCGTCGTAGAGGGGATATTCGAAGCAGCGTATGCCTGCAAGAGCGCGGCCCGAGGGTGGGATCAGTGTTCCCGGGAATGTGTGCAGGTGACTCACATTTTGTACTAAGTTGCAACAGACGATTTCGCCCGAGGCGCACTGGGAGCTACCTTGAGCTGCAACGAGTGCAACGAAGGACGTCCACGTCAAGAACAGAGATGCGCGCAACATGAGTGTTCCAACTTCCAAGCTGTTCCTCCTTGATCAGGCGACAAGCGAACAAGAATCTTTATGTGAGGAGATCGTGTCAACCTGGACTCGCATATTCACAGCTGCCAGATGCTCAGGGTCATCGGTTTTGCCTGTGGGTGATCCGACAAAGAACCTATGAATACAGGCTACCAGAGTCCTTTAAACTTTCAAACCAAGGATTCGCTGCTTGAAAGTCCAGAGAGATCTTGTTTGAAAATTTCGAGCTTGTCTTCGCTGCCAAGAACGGCTATTCAGGTCTCGCTATGTTGTATAGTCTTGTGCTACGAGGCAAGAGACGGTGCCAGTGGGGTAAAATTTGCGGATGGATCGGCGCATGTGAGAGAATATCTATATTTGATTTTTCGATTTCGTGCTATATAATTATTTTTTTTAAAATAGTGGGGCCCACGATGGCTATTTTGGGTATATTTTGGTGCTACAGTACACTGTCTCATACTGTAGCCGTCTGTATGGATGCAACCGTAACGCGTAACGCTAGGTGGTTGCGTCGCTAAAAATAACGCATAACGGTGTACTGGTTGCTAAATTTTCAGGCGTAACGCGACTTGGTCAACTTGGTTGCTACTGGTAGCAACGTAACGCGTAACGGGGGGACTATTGGTCAAAAAAAAAGCATTCGTCGAAGTTAATAAAAGCCCAGATGTCTTCATACTCCCCTGCAGCCACTAATGAATTACTGGGACCCTTTTCCGTGCTCCCAATACAGTGCGAGACACTGTCTACTGCAGCAGGCACAGCTAAGCCAAGAGCATCGTGAATTACCGCGCTTGATGGAACATCGGCGTCGTCGTCGGCATCAACAGTGACATAGTCCGACTCGGTGTCACCGTGACGACAGATATCCTCCACTGAGTCAAGCTTGTTGAGTCCATGGACAATACCCATTCGGTCTTTGATCTCTTGTGGAGTGTCGAATGGGTGCGAAGGTAATCAATGAGAGCCGTCTGTGCTTGTCTACTTGTAAGACACTGCAGATAAATCCCATCCCTTGACCTGGCAGTGAGCCCAAAACCGTAAAGAATTATTAAACTAGTGTAAGAAACAGAAAAACGACAAACCTTTTTTATAAAATAATATTTGTGCAATTTGACCGTCAGATTTTTTGACTAGTTCACGCCCGAACGGTCCAGTCATGATCTAACCCCCATAACGCCAGTTCCGGTCACTGGGTTGCTAACAATAGCAACATAACACATAACGGGGGTCCGTTTGCTAACTCGGAGTCAGGGGTATCCGTAACACACCCCCACCTGGTTGCATCCATACAGACGGCTACAGTAACGAATAATATATTAGTGAATAATATTTCATAATGAATGGCCAAACCTGGGAACCATGTTCATCCCAGCCCAATTATTCATAAAATCTCATACAGAATAATGAATACCAATTTATTGGGGTTATTTATTATCATATCAAAAAATAATGGGGATTATTGTATCCCTAGGGTCAACAACATGAAAATTTCAATAAGAGTTAGCATCTTAGACCCAACTCCATGCCACCCAAGCCTGTTTAGAAACTGCACAAGCCTTGAGATGGCCACAAACCATACAACCAGGCTCCAAAACCTAAGGGCCCCTCAAATTCCACTCAGCCACTGCCCAAGACATCTGCTGTTGTACCACAGAAGCATGCTCATCAAAATCTCACACTCAGTGATTGGCTGACAGTTGTGGCCTATCATGATTCTCATCAACCTATCTGTTATGACTGACTCAGGTAGAGGTGGTCATTAATCTGAAAGGTAACACACACCAACTAGGTGGTGTTGATGAGGGACAAGCAGAGGTGAGGCTGCTAGGATGCAGGTACATAGGGTCTTTGAAAGAGAAAGGCCTTAATATCTCAAGGGGTGCAAAGTGCGCTATCCAAGAGAGAGAAAAGGAATTCCAAAGCTACCGAATACAGATGTTACTATGCTACTTATATACTATCTACGGTCCTTGGTTTAGGGCCGGCATGGAAAGTGCTAGAGTGTTCCATATGACGTATGGTGATGTAGTGGGGTCTAGACTGTTCTATGGGTATAGGGTTGTGACATAGTCTGACGTAGGTATGACGTATGATCTAGACTTAAGGTCTAGGTATAAGGTAACTATGTAAGTGTTCGTGGGATCACTGCATCTTAGCTAACTACAGTAAATGAGAGGAAAAATGTCAGAGTCATTTCATTACCCCCTTTTTAGCCGTCGAACTCCCGGTCGACAATGATACTGGTGAGCTTGATGTCGCTGTGAGGGTCGGGGATCTTGAAGAGGTGGTTGGGGAGGTGGTTAAGGGGCGCTGCATACGAGCGGAAGGATGATTCGTTAAATAGAGGGGTACCGGGGAATGCACAGGTGGGGCAGTCGCATTCGTTGTCTGCAAGGGTGCGAATGGTGGTGGGGTTCTCATGGTGGAACTTCTCGATCGCCTGTGGGGCATTGGAGACGTTCTTCTTTGGTTCCCAGGTGCGCTCCTCGCGGGGGTATCCTTTCCACTATATGAGGTACTCCATTTGGCCACGTCGCTTATGTGAGTCAGTGACGTGTTCGACTTCGTACTCTTCTTGTTGTTGGACGATAACCGGGGGTGGTGGTTTCAGCCTTGTCTGGGAAGGGGATGTGCTGGGGTGGTAGGGTGTGAGGAGTGATTCATGGAAGATGGGGTGGATTCCCTTCCATGTCTTCAGGAGGTCGAGCTCGTAGGAGGCCTCGCCTACCTTTTGTTTCACTCTGAATGGCCCATACTGTTTGTCGTCAAACTTCTTTGTTGGTCGGTTGGTTTGAATGTGGGTTTCCTTGAGTAGAACCTGTTGACCAATGGTGTAGTCAATGGCGGGGGAGGCATGCTTGTCATGTGATCTCTTCATTGCTTGTGCCGCTTTCTCCAGTGCGTCTCTCACCGAATTGTGATGCGTCTTCATTGTTTCAGCAAAGGAGGCGGTGGACTCGTTCTGTACTTCCACTCTCTTGTTGGGTATGAGTGGCTGCTGCCTGTAGTTGAGCAGGAACAGTGAGACGCCTGTGGCACTGGTGGTTTGGTAGTTGTGGGCAAATTTGGCTAGTGGTAGCCATTTGGCCCAGTCGGTCTGGCGATGGTTGATGTAGATGCGCAGGTACTTCTCTACCTCTCGGTTGATGCGTTCCATCTGGCCGTCAGTCTGGGGGTGGTAGGCCGTAGATGGGTTGGCTTCGATGCCAAGGAGGGAGTAGAGGTCGTGCATAAACGATGACATGAATTGTGTTCCTCGATCTGAAATCACCTTGTGGGGGACGCCGTGGAGTTTGAATATTTGGTCGTGGAAGATTGTTGCGACTCCTTGTGATGTGATGGTGTCCATTACCAGTGCTAGGTGGATCATTTTCGAGAAACGATCGATGACGACTAGGATGGCGTTCTTGCTGTCGGATTGGGGGAGGGGGCCGATCAGATCTACGGAGATGATTTCCCATGGGGATGATGGGATTTCATTTGGGTGGAGCAGCATGTGGATTGCCGAGGTCTTGGCTTTAACCTTTTGGCACATGTCACAGCCTTTTACATATGACTCCATGTCTCTGCATAGGGATGGCCAATAGTATTCGCTCATGATTAAGTCACGTGTTCGCTGGATACTGGGATGGCCAGCAATTGGGTGATCATGGTTAGCAATGAGGATGTCCTCTCGGAGTTTCGTGTCGTTTGGCACGTATACGAGCGATTTCCAGTGGATGAGTCCTTCTTTGCGGGTCCAGGGCGAGTCCTTTTTCTCTAGGCCATCTTTGGCGAACTGCTTGAGTTTGCATTGCATCTTAGTGATTCTTGAGAGCATGCTCGCCAGTGTGACGGCTTTGAGGGAGACTGTTGTG
This sequence comes from Boletus sp. NGJ, assembly GCA_019096195.1. Taxonomy (NCBI): domain Eukaryota; kingdom Fungi; phylum Basidiomycota; class Agaricomycetes; order Boletales; family Boletaceae; genus Boletus; species Boletus sp. NGJ. The sequence continues at coordinate 91,842 of JAGTXK010000028.1, forward strand.
GAGGTTGGCGATGGTGGGGGTGAAAAAAGCGCATCAGGAAGTAGCGTCTGCACAGTGTTATCGAATGTCACCCCCTTTTCAAAGTCTGGTCTCCAGGACAGAGGATTCGCAGGGTTGGTTTTGCCAGGTCTGTGGCTGATTACTACATGGTATTCCTGTAGTATTTGTTGCCATCTGGCCTGGCGGTGTGTGAGATCTTGTGGTCGGCAGAAGAACTCAAGGTTCTTGTGATCTGTCCAGATCTCGATTGGGTGCACAGCTTTGAGGAGGTATTGCCACCATTCATTGAGAGCAAACATAATGGCTAGCATCTCCAGGTCTGCCGTGTGGTAGTTCCACTCGGCATCATTGAGGGAACGGGAGATGAAGGCGATGGGGTGCCATACACCGTCATGTTGTTGGGAGAGGATGGCGCCCGATGCCAATGCTGGAACCATCAGTTTTCGATGTGGTAGGGGATCATTGTCGGTTGGCATGGCTAGCGCTGGGGCGGAGGAGATGGTGTCCTTGAGAGTTTGGAAGGCTTCTCGACAAGCCATTGTCCACTTGAAGTCTTTCTTCACCGACGTGGTGAGCGCGTTTAGGGGGCCGCGCGATCATGGCAAAGTTCTTTACGAACTGTTGGTAGAAGTTTGAGGAATCCGAGGAAGCCTCTTAGCATTTTTCTTCGAGGTGGGGACTGGCCAGCTTTTGATGGCTTCCACCTTCTTTCCGTCCATCTTTACCTTGTCTTGTGTGACAATGAGCCCGAGGAACTCGGTCTCTTGGACTTTGAAGTCACACTTGTCGTGACACAGGTAGAGGTGGGCGTCTCTCAGGATTTGTAGTACTTCATGTACCACTTTTCGGTGTTCTTTGAGCGTTTTTGTGAATATCATGATATCGTCTATGTAGACAACCACTACACCTCAGTCTACCAAATTCTTAAACAACGCATTCATCATGGTTTGAAACATTGCTAGAGAGTTGGTGAGTCTGAAGAACATCATGAGCGGCTCGAATAGACCGCGATTCGTTCTGAAGGCTGCCTTCCATTCGTCTCCCTCAGCCATCCACACATTGTTATAACCCCACCTCATGTTGAACTTAGTGTAATATTTGGCTGATTTGAGTTTGTCGACCAGTTCGTTTATGAGTGGAAGAGGGTATCGGTTTCTCTTGGTTACCACGTTTAGCTTGCAGTAGTCTTGTACAGGGCAGAGGCGTCTGTCTTTCTTCTTGATGAAGAAGAACGCCGATGCGAAGGGGGACTTGGAAGGTCATATTCTTCTGGATTTGAGGTTTTCCTCGAGGAAGGTGTCAAGTTCTTTTTGCTCACCGGGGTTTAGCGGGTAGACTTTGCAGTCTACTTCATGGTTTCCCAGGAGGAGTTCGATGGTGTGATCCCAGGAGTGCCTTGGGGGTAGCACATTGAAACTCTTTTTGTTGAAGACGTCTTTGAACTTGTGGACGTACTTCAGGGCGGCTTCCTCAAAGGTTTTCTTTTTCTTTTGGGTGTAGTCCTTAATGGCTACCTCTGTGGCGACGTTTCGATTTCACATGTACTCTACTACATCGAGTTCAAATAGGTGGTTGCCTTGCGAGGGCATGTAGTCTATGTCCATTTCGTCCTCTTCCTCATCCACGTTGTTCATGACGTGGTCTCCCCTTACAACGGAAGGAGATTCTACCCGTTTTCCAGTTGATGGCTGGGTTGTGCATCTTCAGCCAATCATGTCTGAGGAATATTGTGTTGGGCCTGAGGTTTGTTACGGCGAGGGCCAGCTGTTCCTTGTGGTTGTGGACCTGGAGTTCGAGTATCATGAACCTTTCTACTTTGCCTCTGGCGTTCGGTGTGCCGTCGGCATTGTACACGGTGAGGGGATGGGGGAGTGGTGAGTGGGTGGGTACCCCCTTTTCAGCCACGAACTTCTTGTGTATGGATGATCCGGTGCAACCCGAGTCAATCAGCGCCTTGACTTCGGTGGTCTGACGGTTTGCCAGGGTCACCTTAACAGGGATCTCCAAGGAATTTCGTTTGGTTGATCGGGGGGAGGCTTTCCAGAATTTTGGAGCATGCTGTAGATTGTGGAGGACCCAGTATGTGTCTTCGTTGGAAAGCTTTCAGAGGTCTTGGATGAGGTCCCGAGACACTTTGATTGCTCTGATGTCGTAGACAAAGGACCTAAGGTGGTGGATGCTTCGTTCTACATCCGTGTTTTCCACCTGGGCCTTCATCCAACGTATAGACCAAGGGTCTAATGTGTTCAACCAGGAACGAGAGGATGTCTCTTCCTTTCGTACTTTCTTGGGGTGTTTGTGGGGTATTGTGTCGGTGTCGTTTGGCCCATCGTCTAGCTTTACGGACAGTGCGAATTTCACCTTTCACGGTAGGATGGTCATGCTTCTGACTGGTGGGGTGCCAGGGAGGTTCACTCGGTTTTCGGTTTCAGTCTCGTCAATGTCTAGAATTGTGAATTTATTCCTTGACAATGACTTAAGAGGTACAGTAGGTTGACTGGTGTCTACTGTACAAGTTGAAAACCCAAGTCGTTCATTACATCAGAAGTGTACACTACTGGCTCCTCCTGAGGAGCTTCTGCTGAGTCCATCATGGCCTGGATGGCCGCAAACATGTTCAAGGACACTTCTTGTCCGTTTACCATGATACTTCTCATCTGTGGGCGAGGGTGGGGGGGGGGGGGGGTGGTCTGCACAGGGCCATGGTTTCCTACACTTTCTGCACAGCCCGGCTGCACGTGCCTTGTCGAGCTCCATTGAAGCGCCTTGTCTGGGGAATGTCCTGGTTTGCTGAGGGTGTGGACGCGCAGCAGGTGTTGAGGGGGGAGGAGCGGTCATTGGCGGGGCATAGCAGGGGCGAGGGACAAAGCATGGGTTGTAGGTAGGGCTGGTCACGTAGACGGAGGTGGCCTTCTTGCGCTCCGCGATGGCGCCAAGCACTTCCTCCACCCGTATGAGGGCCTGTTCCCATTCGCACACATCAGTAGAGTCGATGAGATTGGGCTTGTATCTCTTGACATACTCCACTAGGTCGTTGCGGGCCTGGTGGCATATTTGGTTGACGATTGTTTGTCCATTGATCCGCATGTTGAACTTGGCCTCCATTGCCAGCTGGTAGAGGCGGGTGAAATAGTCTTCGATGGCATCTTTGCCCTGCCGAAGGGAGAAGGGCTTTTGCTCGGCTTGCCTAGCAAGCCTGGCGGGTTGGAAGGTCTTCTTTAACTTGTTGGTGAAGAATTTGAAGCTGATGAGGGTGTAAGCATTGCTCTTGGCCAGCAAGTCGGAGAAGCGGCCAGCCGCATTGTCACTGCGCATATATGAGAGTGTGATGAGGATTTTTTTGTCGGTCAGTCGGCTCGGTCTCGAAGCCACTTAGGTACAGGGTCATCGTTCGCCACCACTGGACGAACTTCTCCTTATTCCTGTCATAGTGCTCTGGCTTGGAGGCCAAGCTCTTCCCAATCTGGGGGGAAGTCGGGGGAAATCCACATGCTGGCACTCTCAGCAGCCCAGGTGAACTTGGGCCTGAGGGTGGCAATGGGGGGGACGGCAATGGTCAGGATGGAGGAGGGCCCTGCAGAGGGACCCGGGGTGTTCTGGTGGGTGACGGGATGTTGACCCAGATGGGGCCCATGTGGACTTGGGAGGGGTCCTCGTGTGGTATTTTGATTGGGGGCGGCAGTCCAGCTGCTGCGGGGTCTTTCGTGAACCGCTGGCACCACACATTGTAGTGCAGGACTGATTGGTGGAGATTGTACTGGGCCACCTCCTGCTGCAGGTGGGTAGCCACGGGGAGGTACAGGGCTGGCTGGGCCAGTTGGAGAGTGAGGAGGCCCTGGGCTGCTGTCCTCTGGGCAAGATCACGAAAGCTCTCTGGAGCGATGGGAGCGGCGGAGGCAGGGCGACTGTATGGGCTCAGATTGGTGGTCATCTTGATGCAGTCCGGCGAGCTCAGCTAGATGGGTGATTGTATGTACATGCTGGGTAAGCATTGGTGAGTAAGTGGTGAGGGTGGTGTGGATGACTAGGCTATACTCAGGGTGAGCCCAGACATAACGGCAGCAGAAAACTTGGTAGGGATGGGTTTGTTCTGGAGGCAGCTTGAAAAAGAAAACGGCGGGAAAGACCACACACCGTCTGGAAGTGGGAGAGTCGGAGGGGGGAACTGGAGAATAACTCCCTTACTACGGGGAGGTGCTGCACAGGGAGAAGGCGAGATAAACTCCCCTATTGCAGCTGTGTGACGTCACAGGTGATCATGCGAACCTGGGCACACTATTGTAGTGCCAGTGTACGCTCGGGTCAACAACCACTCGAGAAGTGGGGCTAGTGCTCTATGCCCAGTAGCAACGTTATCCTTACTTAGAACGCTGGACGAGCATATAGACAAGTGCTTCGACAAGTGCTTTACTCAAGTGCGTCACGAGCACTAACAGGTTCCTCTAAGCCTGAGGTCCGGCAAGGGGTGAACGGTGGTGAAGAGCCCGCGCATTCGGAAGTGGAGGGGGGAGGGAAAATGGTGACTGGTACCTCCTTATCTTCTCCTGCAGTCGAGGATGATCTCGCGCTAGCCACCACCTAGTAGGCTGGAATTACGCTTATTGCTAACAAGAGTCCTTGGTTCCTTTGAGGATGAATGCAGGGAGGGTCTGGGTTGAAGATGGGAGCAGTACTAGCAGGCAAAAAGTTTGCATCGACTAGGCAAAAGCGAGCGGGTAGAGGAGTAGGAATGTCCAGAGGCAAAGAGCCCGGGGACAAGGTAATAGCTTTGGAATTTGAAAGAGAAAGGCCTTAATATCTCAAGGGGCACAAAGTGCACTATCCAAGAGAGAGAAAAGGAATTCCAAAGCTATTGAATATAGATGTTACTACGCTACTTATATACTATCTATGGTCCTTGGTTTAAGGCCGGCATGGAAAGTGCTAGAGTGTTCCATATAACATACAGTGACGTAGTGGAGTCTAGACTGTTCTATGGGTATAGGGTTGTGACATAGTCTGATGTAGGTATGACGTATGATCTAGACTTAAGATCTAGATATAAGGTAACTACGTAAGCATTCATGGGATCGCTACATCTTAGCTAACTACAGTAAATGAGAGGAAAAATATCAGAGTCATTTCAGTCTTCCCATGAATGTAGTCAAGCACTTTGATGAGGCTCACAAGGATAGATAGCTGAGGAGGCTACTGGAGGGCAAGGCGAAGACTTGCAGAGGTCCCGGATTACAATGTGGGTAGATTCAGGAAGGTTCTACCTAGTGGATGTTACGACCTTGTAACAATGGGACATATGACCTGGTGAATTGAAGGTGATCTGGGTTTCATAAGGACCTGCTACTCTCCCTTCCTCTAAGTAGGCAAGGGTTCAGTCAGCTGGTGAGTAATGTAGCAGGCTTTGTGGGCATTAGGATAACCACCTAAGCTTGATACATGAGTGACAAAGATATCCAGCTCCCAATGTATCTCAGAGCAGCAACCGTCTGCAATGTATGCTCTGTGAGGTTTCTACTACCTGCCCTACTCCTTGTAGGTCAGACACCTCTTATAACCCTGGTCTAATAACAGGGAGTACAGCTTTGCCTTCAACCTCAATGTGTAGCAAAGCAAGCAAAGATGCTTACCACAATCACTAGCAGGATGAGAAGCAGTGCTTCCAGCTTTGACTTCAAGGAACAGAAGTCAGTGGGGAAGCAGAGATGATATACACCAGGTTAGATGGTGTAGATCAAGGTTAGAGGGTTACATGAAGGGTGAATGCCTGTATAAATAGGCCTTCCTAATCTAGGGTAGGCTTCCTATTGTATATAGTAATATGAGATCGCAGATCAAATATTATTATAAAAGAGGATCTGAGGTATTAGACAAATGAGGATTTGGAATACTGGGCTGTGTATGAGAGAGCACAGCCAAGGAGGCAATGTCTATGATTAGATCAGAAGGTGAAATGGACAAAGGTGAAATAGAAGGCTGTGTTACAGCCATAGTGGTGCATCACCTAAAAGATGCTAGGGTGTGGTGATGCTTGTGTGGGCATTGCAGGGGAATCCCACATCAGAGGAGTTGAAGAGAAGGTCATCCCAGAGTCCAGCAGAGGGTGAAGGAAGGGAAAAAGGTATGCTCCCTTCCATAACCATAACAGCAGACATTGTATCTAGAGTCAGGTTTTAGTCAGGTTTATATACAGTCAGGTTTATATACATATAGTGTGGGAGTCAAAGAATCATAATGGGAAAGGGATTGGGTAAAGTATAGAAACTGAAGAAGCTCTGTAGAGTGGAAAGGTGGAGATGAAAGGAGCTTCACGTGATATACATACAGTAAGTGGCCTGTAGGGCAAAGGGAAACTGGTAGGTTTAGTCATCAGAGGCCCAACTGGATGACATGTAGTAAAGGAAGAAAGAAAACAGGGAGAAAGAGTACATTGGTGAATGGATTATAACATTATCCCTGGCATATGGTTGAAGCACTGCTGAGACTCAGTCAAGGCATTGGTAATCCCCCTGGGGAGATCTGGTAATATTCCTGATAGCTTCATTGCTGTATGTACATATCATCACCATAGTTGACGATGTCAACTAGGAAGGGAACATGACGAGGTGGAACTCTGCTAGGGATGTGATGAGTGGAGTGAGGAGGAAGGATGCATCAAATCATTTGCAGGGAGTGGGAGGAGTGGTGAGAGGATGAGGATGATGAAGGTGGCAACAGGGGATTTGGACAACGACAGAGAGGGCAGTGATAGGTGGCATGGCCTGGGGACCACCATAGGCAAGAGGGGCATTGGTGGTGAGGGCATTGGACATGTGTATGATTGAGGCGATGACATTGGTAGCAAGTCTCTCTGAACCAGGAGTGGTTGGAGCCTAGAGGGGTGCAGCCATCATTACTAGTCTAGCTGGCTTCTACATGTTGGATGAGATGTAACTTGTCAGGATGAAGTAGGGTGGAGGAGGCAGACAGAGTGGACGAGGTGGATAGTGGGGAAATGGTGGGGGGTGGCACATGGTCTGCTATTTCCCTAAGGTATCAATCTAGGTTGTGAGTAGTTCCACTGCACTGAGTTGATGCATGGCAGCGATGAGGTCTGCTTTCAACTCCTTGTGGATGGCATGAAGGCAGATCTGGATAACCAATAGGATTGTATTGGCGGAGGTTCTGTTAGTGACTATGCCCAATTGGGCACATTGTAGGTATGTCTTGTGCAGCAAGTAGAGAGGGGAGGAATAGTTGAGATGAGCCCCCAACATGAGGGCCATCTGTGGATTTTCCAGATTCCATGTGAGGTGGGTGACATCATCGAGATCTGGGAAGTTGTCCTGGAGCCTATTGGCATATAGAGGGAGGTCTATGGCAAGGACGGATCTAGGGGTAGATGTTAGTGATATCAGAGTTGGTACATGAGAAGGTGTAGGTGTGTTATGGGGAGGAGATGTCATAGGAGTAGGAGGGCAAGTGTTGTCATTGACAACGGTAGAAGAATGTGGTTCTAGTGAAGGGTATGGGATAGGAGAAGGTGAAGTATACAGAGAAGATACTGATAATATAGAGTCTGGGGAGAATGGGTTACAAACATCAATTGATTTGAAAGAGTCATTGACAGAGAGAGGGTTGGTGGTGTAGGAGGGGTTCTTGTCAGAGTTGACAGAGGGAAGATTTTTTGGGAAAATGCTTTAGGGTGGCATTTCTCATAGTCTCAAAGGAGGGTTTGTGTGTTTTTCAAGTCCTGCTCAGGAATCCAGGAATCTTCTTCTGCAGAGTATTCTTTTCATTGGATCAGAAAGGAGTGGTGAGATGGGGTTCCATGATGTTATAAGACCTTATCTATTTCATATTCTTCTGCTCTAGTGATAAGGTCCTGTGGTGGTGTGGTGTGGTGTTTGCCATAAACAGCGTTCTTGTGACAGGATGAGAGAAGGGACACATGAAACACAGGGTGAATCTTCCATGTTTCTGGAAGTTGGAGTTTGTAGACTATTGGGGATAGAACATCAGTAATAGTGAAAGGTCCTTCCCTTTTGGTGGTGAACTTCGGGTCTACATTGCGTCATTTAAGATTTCTGGCTTCAAGCCAGATTTGATCCCCTTTAGCGAAAGATTTGAACATTTTCTTTGAGTGGGAGATCATGGTTTGATGGGTAAGTTCATGGGCAGCTAGGGCTTCATTCCTGGCTGTGAAGAGGCACTTAATGTGGTCTTCTACCGCAGGGATAGCTGTTTTGGGGATAACTATGGGTAGGGGGTGTGGTTTGTATCTGAGAAGGAGGGAAAACAGTGATTGCCTGGTGACAGAGTGGGGTTGGTGATTATGTGTGAATTCTGCATCTGTGATCTTTTTGAACCATGAGGTAGGTTTGTTGCTGCAGAAAATGTGGAGGTAGATTTCAATTTCTTGATTAACATGTTTAGTTTCCCCATTGGATTGGGGGTGGTAGGTGATAGATAGGGAGAGATCATAGTTTAGGAGTTTACTGTCATATCCTGTGTAATTTGACAAGTCCAACTCTGGCACTCTGTCCATAACTCTGGTGCGTTCTCCCTCGGAGTACATCTTCATACCCTCAGACTTGTAACACCCTCACTATAGTATTCATACTTCTCCTTTCATACATAACCTATGCTTCTTCATCCGTCCTAGTCCCATCTTATAGTTGTCTCCGATCCAGTGTCTGTCTCGCTTAGGAGCACTGCTCTGGCGAGGTCCTATCTCCGTCCTGTTACTCATTACACCTTACGAACTCCGTTACTAATACCTTCGTTCCGATCATATATAAACCCTCTGTACTACTCCTGTAAAGTCAGTTCGAATATCAACTCTGAACACTCCTCCTGTCTCCCATCCGAGTCTTGATGACTCACTCCAACCCTTTGCTCAACTTGACATTCAACTATGTTGAGTCCAAACCTCTGATCCTCCTATGTCTTCAAAATCTGGGACATCGGACTCGAGCAAGGGCGCACCACATAAGGTGAAGCCAAGTCCCGACACTCTCAAGTAACTCTGGTCCTTTGGAGTTTCATCGGAGTTGTCCGTTCTTAACAGCCAGGTGAGGTAGTTGGTCTTATTAAGATGTGACATCACATGAACATTGAAGATGGATGAAGGCATGGTGTATAAAAGTGGGGCAAGGTTGATGTGTGCAGGGCAAGGTCGATATATGTGGGTCAAAAACAAGGAAGCAGATCAGAAAGGATTGTGAGTGTATGTGGGCTGCTACTAAGCCTAAGAAACAATATGTGACACCTTTGACACAGTCTGTCAATTGAGATAAGATACAGCACCTATAACATAATCCATTGGTCACAGCACACTTGCACAGCCCATCATGTGGTTATTGAATTCTTGAGTACCCAATAATACTAGGTATTGCTATGTTGAAAAGTTGTATGCTGGGAGCAGGATGTGAGTAACACAGAATGTATTGGCAGATGTTATTTATGATAGTAGACAAAGTATCATAGAACAGATAGCTATGAGATAAGTTACTGTATTAGATAAGCAATACTGCACTACTGTAGTGAATGGTTCACTTCAACATACACAAGTATCTTAATCAGCAATCTTGACATTTAGGACAGTGTAATACTCATTTACTTTTAGCCTCAAGATCAAGTATTGTGAGCAGCATACATGATTCAAAACTACTAGAAGTGGTGTTGTTCCTTGAGCCAATGGTGATACAGAGGCACCAGAAAACCTGCTATATACATATTCATATACTACTTTCATTTGATCTCATGACCCCACACACAGAGAACATACTTTATGTATTCCCATATTATGAAGATCTTGATGCAATTTGGAACAGCATTTCATCATTTAACAGTCATCTTGTTTCATCTAAACCAAAGGTCAGCCATGTGCAAGGTCTCCTTGCAATCATTATCAAGAAGAAACCTAGCACCAGTGCAGACAATGAAGAACAAGATGCTAAGATTGTGGATGAATGTAATTGTGAGGCCCTGGCAGCCTCAAAATTCCAGGCAGTTCATTCCATGGAGGGTATCAAGGAGCATGATGCCAGTAAAGATGTTGAGATGCTGGTTGTCAGTTATGATTCTGAGTTTGCAGGCAATGTTGATGATCAGGATATGAAGGATGCTCTATAAGTATATCTAATTTTTGTTGACATGTCCAATTTCTGATGTTTAGTTTTGTCAGAGACCTGGCATTGATTATGGGCAAGCAAATTTTGTCCCATCCACACTCACAGATAAGGGCAAGCCTTGTCACCACAAATAGGAATAGATTTAAGATCATAGCTGATCTCTCCAAACATTTGTTTAATCCATATGACCTGGCATGTACAATCACTCAAGGCCATGTATTCTACTTCTGTAGCAGACAGAGCAGTGGTTTTTTGTAAATGAGAATTCCATAAGAAGACTCCATTTGCCAGCTTTAAATAAAATCCTGTTTGGGAGTGGTGAGTATCTGGATCTGCACCCCAATCTGAGTTGGTGCAGGTGGTAATACCACAGCTGGAGGATCCATTGTACACAAGTGAATATTTATAAGTGCTGATTAGGTAGCGACATATATAGAGTGCCTTATCAAGGTGCTCTTGTGTTGGGTTGGCAGACATACATGCTAGCTAGGTGACAGCATAGGCAATATTGGGTCTGGTGCCAAGCATGAGATACAGTAGTGATCCTATCACTGTCTGGAATTGTGTCTGAAGTTCCAGGTTGATGGGGGTGTCACTTTTCAGGGGTTGATATCCCTAGGGTAATGATGTATAAGCTGGTTGTATGTTGATCATTCCACATCACTCAAATACTTGGTCAAGGTATTTGCACTGATCTATTTCTAGTTGGCAACTATCTCAATGTATATTCATTCAGAGGAATTCACATGTTTCTCCAAGATCATGGCATTCCCACCTTTTCATGAAGGTAGCCTTGACTTGGTTGACAAGGGCTTTTGAGGGACCACAGAATAGAGCATTGTCTACATATATAATCACAAGGACAAATTGTTTCCCTTTCTTATAAATAAAGAGGCTGGCATCTGTTTTCAGATGCTCAGAGACAAGCTCTTTCATAGAGAGACTGAGGGCATTCCACCAAGCAGGGCCTGCTTGTTTAAGTTTACAAAGGGTGCAGAGAAGTTATAGGACTTTGCCTTTATATTGAGGAGGGGTAAATTCCTTAGGAAATTCCATGTAGATCTCCTCATCTAATTTGCTATATAGATAGGCAGATTGCATATTGAGACTGAAAATATACCAGTTCTCTAAGGTAGAAAGGGTGAGCATACATTGCACTATTTTAAATTGCACTACTGGGCTGAATATCTGGTTGAAATAAAGACCTTCATTTTGTGAGAAACCCTTTGCTACTAACTAGGCTTTTTTTCCCATTAGTCTTTACAGTATATTGAAGACCCATTGGTTCTTTATCACCTTGCAGTTTATAGGCCAATCTACTACCTCATAGACATTTTCTTCTTTAAGTATACTCAGTTCTTTGTGGCAGGCATTGTGCCAGAGACATTGTTGATGTGGATAGTTGTAATATATTGTGGTAGGACCACTTGCAATAATTTGGCTTAGAAGCCTCAGTGTTCATAGGTATAGCCTTAGCACAAAGGAAAGCAACTAGCATATCTCCCCCTTTCTGCACTAGGCATTCAATGTCCACTTCAGATGAAGAGGGTGAATGGGTGGGGGCAGGAACTGGGTCAAATTCTTTAGAAGGCGCAGATGGGATTTAACCAGTAAGTTTCTTCCATTTTGTATCCTTTTCTATTTCTTGCAATTGTTGGAGTGGGTGTCATCATTCACCATAGACATTACCAGGCTGAACAGGAGGTCAGCATAGTTGCTCAGACTGTCTAGGAGTGGCAGATGGCACATCCAAGTGTGGAATCCTCCAAGGAGGAGTATAAGGAGAAGGTTGGGGCATTCTCTCTCCATGGTCAGTTTTATATTCTAATGCCAGTGATAGAGGTTGCACAGGCTCAGATCTTTGCTGTCTTTAAGCATGAGGTTATGGGAGGGGGGGTGGAATGTTATCTGATGAGTTATCAGGTATGGAGTCCACCAGTGGGTTATGTTGGTGAGAATATCACTTACTGGCTTATGAGGCTGAGCCTTATCACAATGAGGGAATAAATGTTTGTCAAATACAGCATATGCATAGATATGGAGAGAGTTATCTGGTCGCATAAACAGAGAGTTCACATCATTATTGGGGGCAATGCCTAAGTATATGTATCATTAGTTGTGATTTCAATTGCAACTTTCCACCATGAGTGTCTGCTGGAAGGTGCACATATGTGCCACATCCAAACACATAGAGATGACAAATGGTGGGAGGAACTTTATATAAAAGTTGATAGGGAGTCCTCCAATCCAAACCTTTCTTGGAAATGTAGTTATAAATGTGGGCCACATGCATTAAAGCAAATTCCCAATAGGATGAAGGTAGGCAAGCATAAAGATGCATTACTTGAGCCTTGTCCATCAATATATATACTATATAAACTGTTCAGCTTGATCATTCTGTTGAGGAATATGTGGCACAGATTTATAGACACAAATGCCGTGGTTACGCATAAGTTGGCCAAAGGCCTTGGACTTATATTCTCCCTCTGCATTGAACATCCATTCAACAATGAAGAAGTCATGTTGGGTCTGAACATACTTAATAAAATCTTTTGTGGCTGATAAGGCCAGATTCTTAGAGCATAGGTGTTGTACCCAGCCCATGGATGTATAATCATTATAGAGGACAATGGCATATTTATGCTGGTGATATGATTTGACCTCAAAAGACTCGAGGTCTGAGTGTATTAACTCAAAAGGTTTTGACACATGCAATTCTTTGGATTAAAAAGGCAGTTTGCCTATTTGCCAAGTTGACAGCTAGGGCATACTGGCTCCATAGGTGATATACTAATGTCAGGAAAGTCCTCAATGTTCTTTCACACAGTCTTTAGAACATCCTGTGAAGGGTGTTCAAGGCAGCAATGTAATAGGTCATGGTTGAGGTCAAGCATGTCTATATTTACATTACTCAAGCTAGAGATAGTAGGGGCTTTAGCCCACATAATACTTTCACCATGTATATGGAAGGAGATCAGTGTTCTCCAGATGCACTTATCATGAATATTGATTGTGTCAGAGGTGCTAATGGCCATGAGGCAAGTATCTTTGAGCAAAGTGCCTAGGGAGATAAGCTTGAGTGTACAAGTGGGCATGTACATCAGGAAAAATCAGAAAATATACAGTGGTTTATGTAGAATATGTAGATCCGGTTGTGCCTATTGACATCCCTCCTATATATAGCAACAATGTAGCAGCCATGATGTCTATATATGGTATAGTAGCAGTGAGTGACATTCATTCCATGTTCATTGCTGTAACTACATCACCTGATATAGTTCATCATATTCAACTGTTTATAGGCTTTTTTTTGCAGTAGGCCTTAATAGACTTAGTAGTTCATCTATGAAATGGTATATTGAACAATGTACTCAAGAGATTTTTTGTACCACATTCAATATAGCTAAGCACATAGCCATAGCAAAACTCTATATGATTGTGTCTATGTGCTGGTCAAAAAGAATGCTTGCTCACTCATCACCCAGCTCACTGGCTGTCAGCTTGCTCAACCTCAGTTTCCTCACCAGGATCCATGTCTGAGTAATACTCCATACTGTCTGCTTTCACATTCCCCATAACAATGTCCTTGGATTAAATTTCATCACCCTCCGCTGAGTCGTTCTGTGGGTCTGTATTGATATGTTGATCCACAGCCTTGGAATCTTCAGTGTGTTTGTACTCGTGCATGGCATTAATAAAGGCACAGTTAGGAACAGCTTTCTTTGGTTCCTTGGTCTGTACACTGGTAATTGCAACACTGGCATGTGCACTAATCATAGTGTCTGAGTCAGTCCATCTGAACACAAGTTACACAACTGTAATGCACTTACCACCCATTGTTGTACACTTGCTGTAGAATCCTTGTGAGTAGGTTGATTGACATGGTCACAGTTTTAAAATCATCAAGTGAGGTGAGATGGCTCCTGAATATAACAGAGTATTTATGTGCTTTGAATACTATCATTTCTCAAACACCAGATTCCCATTCATTAATGGCATGCTTGATCTGAGCTTTGTTATGAGTAAAAGGACCCACACTTGAGACAAAGCCTACCACTGTGATAGCAAGTGTGAACCCCACAACAGGGAAGGATTGTAATATTTCAACCAACATATCCCATTATCTCCCTTGTTCTTAAATAGCACATCATTGATCACTTTCTGGATGGCCAGTGTTATGTAGATACCTGTATGTTCATCAAGAGTAATCCTGCATGTCTTTGCATAATGACATTGAGCATGTGTAGTATCTGAGTAGGTCAAACTTACACAAAAGATAAAGGATGATTCCTTTTTGAACTCAACATAGAGTGCATGATTTTTCTCAATCACGCTGTTCTCAGCTCTAGTCTCAAATTCATACACACTAGCCACAATTAAATGGACCCTTGACTTGAACTCACCTCATATTGTAAGTGCATGGTCTGAGCAGTGATCTGCAACCAAAAGGTAAACACCTTGCATAAGGCTGCAATTTCATAATGAATACATGGACTCACCAGTTTCAGCAGGGTGGTGTCATGTGGGTGGTCCACCTCATGGTGGTGACAGGCCAGTCTCCATGCTGTCTCAGCCCATTCAACTTCCTTGGAGTGGGGTGTATATGGGTCATTGGATAGTAACAATGCACAATATATTTTGATGGCAGTCTGGATGATGCACCATATACCAATGTCATAATCAGCTGGCTTAGCCTGTGTCTTGCCACCTGATAAATTCATGCCAAGCATATGTAGTCTTCAGACTCAGTGCTACAGTATCTGGCTCATCCTTGTTGTTCAAAACATTGGCATCACCAGTGTGGCACATGTGTTTCCTTGGCAATGTAGTGTAGTCAAGTGTCCCTGAGTCCCAATTAAATATGGACTGGTGGTCTTCCTCCTCAATGTCCAAGTCATTGAATAGTCTTTTACTAGTAGTAGATTATATAGGTCAGTCCAATAAGTAAAAAAAACAGGCACATGGTGGGGGCATTGAGATAAGGTCACTTTCATAAACTTGCTTCGGAACCCTAATAGAGGGGATGGTGACAGACTTGACACCATGAGCCACATTGTTAATGTCCAAATGCACTCCATGCCACTTGATTTTATTTAACTTGGCTGGCCAGGGCTGCTGGGTGGGCACCTGGACAACTAGGGCAGTCTGACCATCCTTCAGCAACTTGAACATAGTGGGTATGGAATATCAACTTACATTCAAGCTCACCTATGATGCAGGTGGGTGCTCAATGGGGTGGTCAATATGGTGTGTAACTGGAGGGACTTGCCCCTTGCACAGTGTAAGCACAGAGGTCATCATGCTTGGACATGTGCTGCAGTTGGCAGCATGGACATTTCCCAGTGATTGGGATGAGAACTGAGAAAACATCAGTAGTGTATACTTCAAATGTGTTCTACTTCCTGCATTGTCCAGGTCGAGAGAGTTGGGGCTCACAGTGTGGCTTTGAGATGGTCAATGAGTGATGCTGCCATTAGTGGGTCAGTTTCAGCCACTTTGCTGACTTGCTCACATTTACAGGCCAACACCTCATGGTACTTCTTTTTTACCTGGGCTTGCAATTCAGACATTTTCTTGGTATGAATCTGATCATCTATCATATTGGTGAGTGTCATTGGCATAGTATAAACCCCTCACAAGCGAAAAAAAGGAGGCATACTAATCCATGATTGCCTGTACCTTTTCACTTGGCCAAGAAACACGACCACATCTGGATTCCATATGAGCCATAGTAGATTGAGATGGAGGCACCATGCTCCTAGGGTTTGGGAAGGATATGGTAGTGGTCTGGTAGTCACCAAAACTGAACAGCACAAAAATTGGATTTTATATAAATTGAGTAGTCAGCAAATAGGGTCAGCCATAGAACAGAGACTGGGTTTGAAGACCTGAAAGGAGGAATGGAGACTCTTATGCCAGCATTCAGTTACATGAATGGCATTGGGACATTGCTAATGAATGGAATGAGGAATGGAGACCCTTATGCCAGTGTTTGATTACACCAATGGCATCAGCACAACTGCACTCACTGGCAGAGTTTCACCATCTTTGCCATCTTCCTCTTAACCCAATGCCTCATATACAGTATGCCTTGCCAATCCACTGCTTACCATTTGCCTTGTCATCATTGTGGCCATTACAGCCAAGAATTCCCCACACTGGCTGGGGTTCAATGCCACATTGGACATTCTCTGTGTTATGAGGCTGCTGCATTACAAAGAACAGCAGGCAGCCAGCATGCTATCAATAATCAGAGCAACTCCAGGCAGGAAGATATAGACTTACCTGATGGCAAGATGTGTTTCCATAACTTTGCATGAGGTAAAGGTGAATTGGGGGGCATTGCTATCTAGGATACTCCAGAACTGCAACAATTAGAGTCACAACAATACACATATGAGTATGATCAAGGGCCTGCTGCTGAGGTCCTTGGCTCCAGGCCAACAATATTTGAAACCATGAAAGACATCCAAGAAGCAGCTGGACAAAGTGCATATTTCCCATTTGCAGACTGCAAGGAATGGGAATTAGCAGATTGGCTGCTTAAGAATGTCAATCAGCATGCCATAAATGAATTTCTAAAACTCTTAATAGTAGCATTAGTAAAAACAGGACTAACTGTCCAGTGCTGGACAGTACTCGACAATAACATAGTGCTTATAGTCTGCTCATAGTATGGCCATAGTCTGTCATAGTATTCTCATAGTACTTCCATAGTGGTCATAGTGATGCCATAGTATACAGTACATAGTGCTTCCATAGTGGCTTAGCAACTCTGATCCTAATTTAATTTCAAGCCAATTCTAATTCCAAATTCAATCAAATATTAATTCTATTAATCCTAATCCTAATCCTAATCCTAATCCTAATCCTAATCCTAATCCTAATCCTAATCCTAATCCTAATCCTAGTCCCAGTCCCAATTTCAATCTCAATATCCTAATTTTAATGATTTACAAAGTGAAGTGTTGACTTCATGTAATGAGTAGAGAAGGATAAAATTGAGAAACAAAAGGGTGTGGGAAAGTATTTGAAGTCTGGCTTGTTTATATAAGAATGGTGGCACAAACATTGGCAAACAATGTCCGCTTTTTGAACACTGAGTGTGGGAAAATGGACTTGGATATTTTTTTTAAGTGTAGGTCTACACTTTTGGTACACTTTGTGACTACATTCTTACTACACTTTGGTGGGCATTTTTGGTACACTTTTGGTACACTTTTGTTTGCTACACTGTACTACACTGTGCTACACTTTTGTTTGCTTTTTTTACTACACTTTGTTTGCTACACTTTTGCTACATTTGGTGCACATTTTTGCTACATTGTACTACACTCTTTCCTACACTTTTTGTACAACATTTGACTACATCTTTGACTATACTTTTTGTACACTTTTTGACTACACTTTTTGTATACTTCCGACCTCAAGCATTGCCAACTGAGGCAATATGTAAGAGAGAGAAAGGCAATTTCAAAGCTAAATGAAACAGGGTACTCTACCAGCTACTTATATACTACTGATAGTGGTGCACAGACTGTGCTATGCTATGATGTCATAGGTACTGGGTATGACATCACAGGAACGAAGAATGTTAGTGTCCAATAGTGAAAGAGAGAAATGGTGGAATGAGATGCATATGGTATATGCATGTAAGGGAAATGGTAGTCCATGATGCTCTAGGCATGGTTACATTGTGATATATCAGAAGGAACTAATAGATAGGAATGCAAGATGAAATGAAGGAGAAATCTAGGTGCAGGACTTTCAGAGGGTTCCAGGGGTGTTCCAGTTAGGATGCTTGGGACAGTCGAAATACTCGGGATGGTCGGAGCACTCAGAACATGTACCCTATAAATAACTTGGTAATCTAGTATTGCTTGATTAGTACTTGTGGTGATATGATAGATGATCTACAGTGTGAGCCGAGGATCGGGGATCAAGTGAGGGAGTCAAGGGTCTGGAGGTGAACTCCTGATTAGTAACCTTGTGTAGATGCTGAGCACTGTGTCAGGCATGTCCACGGTGGGTGTAGTATACTGAGCACTGCATCAGATACTATCTATGGGATGGGGTATAGTTTAGAGGTGTGTGGGCCTGTACTTGTGGTGGTGAGTGCCAGTGTTAGCCATGAGGCTACTTGGTGTTGTAGGTGTATCAGGTACAACAAGGGTACTGCTAGTGAAAGCGTATGTAGATGTGAGTGATGGTGTGATATATCATATGAGGAAGGATATGATGAGTGACTGCTCTAGGTGTGTGCGAGGTAAGGCAAGGATGGAGCTTGGTTGATGGTAGATGAATGTATCATCTATAGATAGTGTGAGAGTGTAGGGAGGTGGTGATAAATAATAGGTATCATGAGTGAACGTTTCAACTATGAATGTACTATGAATACTATGAAATGCTATGATACTATGACACTATGATACTATGAACACTATGAATATACTATGGATATTATGAATACACTTTCAATACTATGACACTATGAGCACTATGATGAAATTCTGTATTTACTGAGGTAAGTAGTAATAATTGCTAGTAGTCTAGTATGGGGTACTCACTCTCACTACTTGCAGACACAGAGTCAGACACAGCTGAGTTACTGGAGTAAATATATGTTTATGAAAGCTATAGATCAGCTGCCAACAGGGTTTGAATGGCACTGTAAGCTTGTGTGTGTCCACAGCAATGATGAGACTCATGGAGCAGGTCAAAATCCTAGTGATAATGCAGCTACTGAGGGTATTAACGAAGAACTTGAGCTTTGGGTATGTAATCCTATTGCCTGCATGCAGGAATTGCTTGGGAATCCAGCATTTTGCAATGAGTTGGCTTATACACCCAAGAAAGTGTATACTGACCCCTAAGCACAAACTTGCCACTACTATATGGCAAGATGTGGACAGGAGAATGGTGGTGGAAACCCAGGTAAGTACCTGGTCAGCTGTTTATCAGCTCTTGAATATATGTTGAACATTCCACTTAGTTATGTTTGCCCATGGGAGCCACTGTTGTGCTTGTGATCCTAGCATCCAATAAGACTGAACTTTCTAGATTTAAGGGAAATAAGGTCGCCTGGCCAGTCTACCTCACAATCAGCAACATCTCAAAAGAAGTTCATCATTAGCCAGGATACCACACTTCATTTTATTGGGTTACATACCAGTTGTGAAAGTGGACACAGATGCATTCGAGAACCACTCCACAGCTGGATACCGCCTGTTCTACTACTGCATGAAGATGATGCTACAGCCTCTGGTGGCTGCAGGGCCTGAGGGCATAGAGACTGTGTGCACAGATGGGCAGATCAAATGGGTCTATTCAATACTTGCAGCATTCATTGGGGACCATCTAGAACAGTGCCTGATGGCATGTTGTGCTGAAAACTGCTATCCAAAGTGTCACATGCTGACTAACCAGCAAGGTGCAAACACCTGGTTCCCACAGTGCAATCAAGAGCAAACAGCACATGTTCTCCATGCATAAGCCTCCAGTTGATATCCTTCTGAGTTTGTTGCTGAGGGCCTTTGCCTAGTCTTTTTGCCCTTCTGGGTTAATCTTCCTTACACCAACATCTTCATATGTATCACCTCTAACATCCTCCAGCAGCTCCACCAGGGACTCTTCAAGGATCACCTCAAGAAATGGTGCTCAGCTCTTGCAGGAAAAAAGCTTTCAATAGTCAGTTTCATATGATGCCCATCCATTCTGGGCTTCATCATTTTAAGGAGGGCATTTTCAAAATTAAGTAGTGGACTGGCACTGACAATAAACAGCTCCAGAGAGTCTTTGTGATGGCACTTGTTGGGACAATGCCCAATCATGATGTTATTCAAGCCAGCTGTGCACTACTTCATTTCATCAGTCTAGTGCAGTATTAATCTCAAACAGACAATACATTATGAAGATTACAGCATGCACTCAATGAGTTCCATGCACTTATGGATGTATTTATTGAGCTTGGATGCCGTGAGCACTTCAATCTCCCGAAATTTCACTCACTATATCACTACTCAACTTGATAAGGCAGTTTGATAGCCTAGATGGCTTTAACACAGAGAATTTGGAGAATCTCCATATAGATTATGTCAAAAAGGCATATGCTGCAAGTAATCGAAAGGATTACATGATACAGATGACAAAATGGCTAATCTGCCAGAAAGCAGTCACATGGTTCAAAATGTATCTGACATTTTGCCTGGATGGTACTGGCTTATCCTCAGATCACTCTGTGAGCAAATATGGGAATGACCCAGATAGCAATGCTGGACCCATCACATGTTCCAACCAAGCATTAACACCCACAATATCATACCACATTGCCCTTTGTCCTCATTTTCCTAAGAGGCCAGTGCCATACAGTGGCTCAAAAAACTGTCCGCATATTTGGTCATTTTTCACTAAATGCGTTATTCCCCAATAACTTTGAATCCTTACCCTAACATATAGGTGTGTGAAATAAAGCACTGACCCTTGGCTTTCTATCCATTAAGGTTCTAAGACATATAAATAAGAATTGATGAACTGGCAGCCATTTCAAAATAATGACTCATTCAGACAGTTTTTTGACTCTAAGTTTTGATTACATATATTGGACCCTAGCATGCTGTAATATGATTACATACATTTGGTAGGGCTTCTATTATGTCACCATTATGTAACTGAGTGTCAGACAACATATATAAACC